>OZ023328.1:35093956-35251456 GCA_964007535.1 Brachyptera risi | reverse complement strand
GGTCTTTAATAAGCATTTTTTTTTTTTACAGAAACCCAGAGTCGAATACAATTGATTTCAGTTTTCAAGGCAATGCCTTGGGTAGCTGAGCCAGACGGGAGGTTCAGTTATAAATACAATGTAAAGAGTAGTATATACTTGGTGCCACTTTTACCAACTGATGATTAGGGAAATAAGAAATAATTATCGAATTGACTTGCTATCACCCTTTATTACGTATGCTATTTTCGTAAACCTATTTGGTGAAATCGGCTCTTTTTCTATCTTTGAAGTTTTTTTCTTCTTTTTTTACCCCATTGAAATATTATTTAGTACCAATTTGCGGTAAACACTAGTAAAATCTATATAGAAAAGATATGATTAATGCAAATTGCTATTTTTACCTTACAATTCAATGCATCCATTTGACCATTTGTGAATATTTTTATAACTCTTTAGTGGGCTGTGGTCGTCCATCGAGTCGGCGAAATGTCACTCGGTTAGACCTATCATCAGTTTGGCAACATTGACCTATATTCAATCGAAAGTTCGAATAGTTTTAGTGGGTTAACGTAAAAGTGCCACTATACTTGTACACAAGAGAGATGACGGTTCCGATCGACTGTCTTCCCTATCCTACACCACTAGCGCACGGACGGTTCACGACTTTTCTCTAATAAATACCGCAACACCTCAAGACTGAGAGTGAGTGATAAAAACGTGGTGTTTTGTTGTATATATATATATATATATATATATATATACACATAATTACATATATATGTATTACGTTTCAATTGAAAATCAAAATGATAAGCCAGTCCGTTATATTAGTTGCCATATAGACACAGGCCTATAGTGACTATCAAATTATGTATTAGTTTATGTCCAAGTACTTATAATTTTATTTTCAATTTTGAGTGCAAACAAGACTTCTCTCTTATATTCAGAAACATTTTCTCCTACTTTATTAAGTATTATTATCATTTCATCTCTCTTATCACTAATTCGTATCTGTTTTATGTGACCTTATGTGTATTGAAATATGATAATTTTAAAAAAGAAAAAGAAGAAAATGAATGTTATGAAATTGATAAAACCAATTGTTACGGAAACCAATAATAGAAGAATATAATGTAATAGTACAAAATAGTGTTGGAAAAAATAATGAAAAATAAATTACTCAAAATGAAATATACAAAGTAAATAAAATATAATATGAATAATATATTGAAAAAGTGAAAATAAAATATATAGTGATCAAACGAACTTCACAATATAATTTTTGCTGTTGCTACAACCATGCTACAGCCTTGCACAATTCTGTCATCTAATGATCTTCACCACTCATTTTTATCTAAATCCGAGAGTTCAAGGCTCAATTGCTGTTGAGGTGAACAGCGGAACTAAAAAGTGGTACTCATTTAATAGGACAATAAATGTTTAGGCATTAAAAGAACAACTTCTCCCACGATTTCCAACTTTAATTGTCTTTTTTCTCAAAATGAAATAGTGAATTTGAAACCCGAAATGATTGGCCAATTTGAACAATAGCACTAAATGAATGAAAAGAATGCATGTCAAGGAAGTTCTATAATGTACACGATCGCGGGGCAGTCACGATCAAATCTTCCAAATGTGCCTGAATGAAGTCATCCATCACTATTGGCTATTAGTGACAAGGTCAACACAGATTCCCTTCCTTCATCAAATCAAGTATCGAATGCAACAAGGTAGGCATACAGAAATGAAAAATATTTCAGTTTTCATTTTTTTTTTCCGATTCGATAAGTGCATTCTGTTACATAATAATAAATTAATGATACTTACAAGGTGGTAAACAGCACGACAGCAAGCGTTCACGCGGCTTCCCTATTATGACGATTTGGTAATTAGATGATAACAGGTGATTTGGCTAGCGACGCCACCTGCCACCGCAACCACTAAGTTATTTGGGGATACGATTGAACAAATAATAAATGAATGATGCTGACAAAAAACATGGCCTCATGCGGGACGCGAATCCACGTCAGACTTGACTTATATTTCCAAGGATTTTCTCAAGCGACGAGTGTGAGGAAAGGTTCGATTTCAAATACTGTAAGAAAAAAAATGGGTTCGTTGTTTTTTACCTTTGATTGAATCGATTGAGCGAAACTTCATTTTTTCGCCAAAAATCTATAAAAACTGAAGTGTAGTCATTTTCGAGGGTATGCAGCTGAAAATTACTTTTTAGTTGAATACCGTATAAAAACAATAAAATCTATAATAGCCTTAAAAAATTGATCTCAAATATGAAATGGCAATAAATATAATTTTATCAGCAATAAAATTATATTTTGCTAAATTGAATCCCATGAGAAAAATGAAGAGCACAACGTTCTTTTCATTAAAAAAGTGCATTATTATATAACACGTTCATCTAATTCAAGAGAATACAATATTTTGATCTAGATGAGAAGACGCCCAGTCGCCCACATAGAGAGTATAAAAAGTACGGAGGGGAGTATTTTAGAGACTAAAGAGGGATTATATATCCACATATGGTAAAAACTCGAAGGACCCTACATAATGTCTAGCCTACATGTGGTGGACTTCATCGTCTCGGCTTCATTTCTCTAAAAGCCAATACATTCAGTCTGAGGGTTTAGTGGAGAACACGAAAATGTGTCAGTTGAATTATTAAAATATTAAGCGGTGTAGACGCTTTCTCAATTACATCTTGAGTGGAATGTATTAATCGAAAATGGATGCACGTTGCTCATGAAAATTAGTTGTTTACAAGAATAATATAATCAGATAGATATGTGAATAGACAAGGAAAAAGTCATATCAAGTAATGAAGAAACTGAGTAGGTACGATAGTTCGAAAAAATAGCCTTGTAATAATATCAACTTAGTTTTGGAAAAAATATCCCCGAGATAAATATCTCGACGAAAAAATATCACTGGAAAGAACTTTCCCTGTAAATAATTATTGGACAAACAAAGTCAGGACTATACACTATACAGGCAACTCGAACGGGCCTAAACTAAACCCAGTCTGCAGAAAAATTAAAAATACAATTTGAGTTGGACGTACATGTAATTTGATCAGTGATGTATGTGATCAGCACTCGTATTTGGTTATTTTGTGATGAAGTATAAATACCTAATGTTTTATTTTAGATTCAAGATCTGTCTTCAAAATTAATTCCAAGTAGCCAATCAATATTGAGTAAATTTCCTACAAACCCTCTTCAATCGAGTTCCCAGGGGATATTTTTCCTGGGGATATTTTTTTCCGCTTACCATAGAAATCTTTTCAAAAACTTGTTTTGGCAACAATCAATAATGATGTTCATTATGAATAAGGTAGTTTGTATAAATTACATTGACATTAACGCCGGTAACCTTTGATCTTGACCAGTGACCTAGGCGAATGCACGTAGGTCGAGGCCGTGTTGTGACACACTTACCTCTCGGGTGACATAAGAAGGTCATTCATTGACCCACCCTGAGAAAACGTTACACGTGTGTAGATAGATACGCCAGGGATGATCTAAATTCTAAAGTATTATAATTTGCATGGTCACTCCTCCATCATCACACTCAAGGTGGAGGTCAGACAGGAAATTTTGATAGTAATTCACTTTTTATTTCAATTGTGTCTGCTACACAATCAATAAAATTGATCAACATTTCTTATTGACCAATTTTAAAATTTTCAGTCGACTTATTTTTCCAATTTTTTGTTTGAAATTGCTTTTCAAATATATGTGGATTTTTCAAAAATGTTTGTTGATAATTGTTTATAATTATTTTAAAATTGGCTCAACATTTTAATGATTTTTTTTTTCGAAATGTTGATCTATTCTTTGTTTGAATCTTTTTGATTATTTTTGGATTTCTTCCAAATTTGTCTGTATTCGAAATTTTTGTTTAGTTCATCACTTTGTTCCAAATAGAGTATCTCCTTGATTGTTAGATTTTGGCCGTATTAAAAATATTCAATATTTGGATGTCATTTTCAGTTCGCAATGGCAGCCTATTAATGAAATTAATGTGCACAGCAAATAAAGCAAATGTAGGATGTAGATACACTAAATTAAGGAACTGATGAGTGCACTTCAACATGCGATATAGGAACAAAGAGGATACATAGATCATTGGTATTTCGATACCATCATATCTAATTCTAAACTATAGGCCCTACTGTAGATCTTATTTTATAATTTTCCATTCATTTGGTTTTATTTTTCAATGATGCCTATCAATTTTTTCCAAGCTCAAGAAGTCCTGCTTCATTATTTTTATCTGAACTGATATCAATACTGCAGATACATTATCTCAAAGTTACCAAATTTATTTCTCGAATTATGAAATAAAATTTCAAACATGGAGGAACGAAAAACACAAATAATATGACTAAAAGTATTTTTATATTTTCTAAGAAAATTACTTGAATTGATTATTCAGCTATTGATAAGGCTAAATAAAAATTATTATTCGGATTGAGAAATTTATAAGCTGTTCATGAAACATTTTATTTCACTTTTCATTTTGGAACCGGTTTTGATAGAAATTCAAGATATTTCTTGTGTGTTTCTCTTTGTGCAATTTCACATTTCAGCTTAGCTAAATCCAAGTCAGTCAACTTTGCATTAAGTTTTGTATTATCACAACCTAAATCACGAATTGTGGGCATTCTTAAAGACTTTATATTTGAATTGGGCTTATCCAAGTAACATCTGGGCATTCCCAATCCTCCTTCCACCTCAGCCGTAAACACCAATTTCTTTTCCTTCTCGTTGAAATGATTTACAATATGCATTACAGACTTCCGAGACAAAACGGGAAGTACATAGGAAGCAAACGGAATAGTTTTCGTACCCAGACGTTCATCTTGACTCTTTTTCAACGCCGCCAACTGACGAAATACGTAAATACGTTGTAATGACGACATGTGATCCAAGAAATTCTGTTCCAATTCTGCCTTCTCTTCTGAGACTGTTTTCACTTTCTTTCGACTAAACGCAACATACATTTCGGGTCTGAAACGTGACGAATAGTACTTATTCAAAAAATTGACACGTTGCTGTTCATTTTCTGGGACTCGAGGTTTCAACTGATCCAACAAACCTTCGTAATCTCTTCCCCTCAAGAACTCGTCATTTAAAAGTTCTTCTTTGAATTGTTTCAATGGTTTCTCAATGTCACTCAGATTCGGAAGTCTAAAAGATGCTCTCTTAATCTTCCTACACCTATGTTTTACAGGAGGGTCTCCAGACTTCAAAATTTCACTTCCATTAGTTATTGGATAAATTACTTCATTTTTGTCAGATTTGTTTTGTAATTTATCCTCATCAAGTTTTTCACAATTGAACAAACTACATTCCACTTCAGAATTGTTATTGTTGAAAACATCATCCGACGACAGTTCCGATTGATTCACTGGAATGTCGTCCGGTCTAATAAATCCAGAGAATGACGTGATAGTGAATCCCGAGCTGTCAACTGGCATTACGTTACTATCAAATGAGTTGGATGACATAGTCGCTCTATAATTCGTTGTCTTTGATTTTCTTACTTTACTGTTTGATGATTTCTTCTTCTGGACTTCTTTCGAATGTGAAATAACTGAGGCCTTGGGTGATTTTATAATTGCTCCAACCTCGGGTGATGCTGTGGTAACGTTATTTTCTATTCTGAAATTTTGCCTCGACGTATCATCCGATAGTAAAGACATATCGTTTTCATAATTCTTATGAATATGATACTTACGAGCCTCATATAATACATTACTTCTTATTTCGCAAATCAGTTGCATCAAATTAGGTATAGTTTCCGCAACTTCTATTATGTAAACTGGCCGTAGATCACCGTCTGGCTTTTGTCGAGGTGCAACATCAGCACGAGGTGGAACAGCTAGCTTACCTTGACTTATTTCAAAAGAATCCCAACCAGAAATCAATGTTTTACCAAGAAGAGATTTTATGAAATGGTGTATCTCAGGTCTAGTCATAACATTCCTCAACAACCGCGGGTTTTTAGCAAGGTCAATCATGTCCTGGGCCTTACCGGGATTAACATCAAAGAGGACGTCAAGTACCGAGTCAACTAGTCGTTCAATTTCTTTATTGAAATAAATCGGTAACTTTGAAGTTTCTTGTTTCCCTGGTTTAAAAAATATATCGCCTAATTGTTTCCCTAATTCCTTGAGATCAGCCGGCTCATCTTCATCGTACATATTAGCCGTGGCTTTCGTTGCAATGACATATGATGGCAAGTGTTTACATGTGCTACCTCGTACTTGTCTACGCTCACTCGGCGAACGTTTACTCTTCTTATTCACCATCATGATCTCGTCCCTTGCGTTTTTCATGGCTGATGTTAGAGTGGGCATTAATATGGACCGACGCAGGATATAATCATCAATTGTCGATGACCTCTTGCGGCTTAACGGAGCCCTTGGAATATATCTATGTGAAAAAAACAAATTAATAATCTCAACAGTATTTGAATTTGTATTATGCCAGTAAAATTAATTCGTAAGAATCAAGTTTTTTGAAACGAATGTGTAAATAATTTTTAAAATTGCGTTGTTTCATGATACAGAAGTAAACGTAAATGTAGAAGTAAACTAACTATGTAAATTAGATCTAACCTACCTGGCATAGCTCAAGGAATCTTCTAGGAAAAAGTTGGAAGAACCTTGCTCTAAATAATCATCCTTTACAAAGTGAGCGGCAAGCAAATGTAAACACACTACCTTTTCAATGTCAACTTCACCATCGGAAAACAACATATCTCGGATTTCCTACAAATTAAATCAAATGATGTCAAGTCATGTAGTCCAACACATGACTCATTTCACATCTTATTAATAAATCAAATTGAATATTATAAGTTTTTATTTAATCATTTCCAATATATTACACAATTTTTAATAAATATATATGATATGTCCAAACTTCATGTTCAAATTCTGATTTCTGAAGATTTTCCTCAATTCAGATATCTTAATCAATTCATTCAACTCTAATTCATTCACTTTCAATAATTATAAAATATAACAAATCAAAGTAATACAGCATATCTGTTAGAGCATGCCACTCTTTTAGGCCCTAATGTCAGAGCATACATAGCACTAATTAGGTAACAAAATGATATTTTAATGATGTAATATGCATTACCGGTACCTCAAAGTCATGCATTTGAACTTCTTTCGCAGAAAATCGTGTTAGCCGCATATCACCATTTCGTTTGTAACAGAATCCTGGTGTATGAGTTTCGAACATACGAACATTCTTAGCCTGTGAGGAAAAGTATTCTATTATAGTTGATTCATTTCCCTGGTATTTACAGACTTGATATTTCATTTATTACTTTTTTAATTACAAATAGGTAAACTGAAGAAAAGATTGTTAAATAGAATGGATTAAAAGTTGTTTTGTATCATGCGCATGTACGGCAGGTGAATATAGAATGGTATTTAATTTTCACAATACATTTCTCAACATAAATCACTCAATTCTGAAGGTTTAGAAAGGTTTAGATTTAGATCTTATTCTAACCTATTCACACTTGTAACTACGGAAAATCTAGGCTTGAACCACCCGTATGCCAGTGCTGTGGTCGTTTCAAACCTTCTTCTTTCATGGATTCAAATATAGTACCGCACTTCACACATGAACCCAAGAGGTGAAAAAAAAACGAGTGGACCTTATGCAGTAACTTGTTTGAAAATAAGGATACCTCCAGGATATTTGATCAGACATGGATCACAATGACCTGAATCAACCACTAATCAATTAAAATTGATAGGCAATCGGCCGATCGCTCAAGAATTCTTAGCAGAGCATGTACAGCTTTGAGTGTAAATACATAGGACCTACCATTACTTTTACTGCATTGTTCATATTATTATTTCAATATATTATATCCAATCAATTACATTATGTTAATTTTGTTTCACCAATTATTTCACTGATTGATCAAATCAAATAATCGGTGATTTTCTATTGTCAATTAATTATTATCATCATGAAGAATTTGACTTTCCATGTGACTTTTTGAGATTGATCAGTCACCCTATTTGAGAACATTATTTTAACACTTTTACTTTGAAAGAAAAAAACAATGTTTCAGCACCCTTACCTCCGAGCCACAAGAAGGAGGAATTGGTTCATATCGACAAAACTGTTTGTGAAATCTTGTCTGAGTCGTTTGAAGCACCCGCATATCAGATTGCTGCTCCAGATTTATTTCATTTATTCTCTGCAGAAACTTGCTGTGGTGAATATTATTTCGATTATAACTATACTCTGGTTTATAGTTTCCAGACATTGAGAAAATTTACAAACTCGCTCTAAAATTTTATTAAATTAAAATATATTTAAAATAAATACCGTAATATAGTAAAAGTATTGAAAAATTAGACAAATGCTTCAAGTTGAGACAAGAAATTCATAGAAACGTATTGAACATTGTTGAAATAATTTATTGTTTAAACTTCAAAGGTAACAATTTAGTTGCCATTAACATGAGAGATATTTGATTGCATTACTATGCACTCGAACTACAACTACGGAATCACATAACCCACAATTAAGGAATCAAATCTTTTAGAAATCATCACATCAAATGAATAGGTCTGTATGTTTGCACCAACCTGCACGAAAGTATGGCTAGTGGAAAAAAGAAGTATTAGGGGGTTTTCTGCAGGAAATGAACCCTGAATGTTGAGGTACAAGTACGAAAGTGCCGATTTAACGGTTCCTGGGTGCAAATTTTTAAAATGGTAGCAGACGTGTTGATGAAGAAATATTAAATGTCATGGATTTTCACTAATGAATATTTAATTTTTGCATATGTGAACAAGTCTTATAAGATGTTATAGGCCTAGGATAGAGCTAAGCTAGGTTGGCTTTGGCCAGGTTAATCCTGACGTATTTGCAAAAGTTAATTAGGTAAAACCAAGGAGAATTAATTGTGTACATCTACTTACTTGAAAATAATTACATCCCTCATTCAATTAGTATATACCTTTTCATTTTCATTTTAACAAAATTTCAAGTTCAACCACTTGTACGCCTTCCCAGTGTCATTGAGTACAATCACTATGTACTTAATGCCAGTGTCCACCTACAACTTGATTTTGGCAACTGCCATGTTGCACTGAAAAAGCACACCAGCTCCGTATCTAGTGTTTCACTAACTGAACTAGGGCTAGTGAACTCAAACATGAACAAACAAACAAACATGAAAGTGCAGCATTGATGCAGCACCACTTTTTCAAACAAACACATACCGGTAAGTGCAAGTACCAAATAACCACTGCAGAAAGTGGAGGACAAACAAACAGTCCTAACGTATGACAAAGGTCATCCCCTTACAGTAGTATTTATAACAACAACCTAGCCACTCACCAGTACAATTACCAAAACTATCTTTACCTCAGCTATTCAAGTACCGGTAATGTAATGTATATAAGAAATGGAGAACCTAAGCCTGAAGCTAATTAGTCATTACATTGCATATCCATTAGTACAACATAAGGAAGTGGTATGGACTTGAAGGTAGATGAAACTTCATATGAATAAATTTATGTTGAAAAAATAACAATTTATTCAAGAAAAACAACTTGTTCGTAGAACCTCGAGTACATCAGTCAACAATTGTCCACATTTCTCTACAAACGGGCAAATATTAACAGAGGTATGTACGGCATTAAGAACAAAACAATGCTAGGTTCAATCAAACAGTGACATAAGACTAGATAAATATTTAAAATGCAATATATCTAATAAATAATCCATTCTCTCATTCAATATCCCTGAAAATCGAGTACGTATTTCAAACCTGCAAAGCCTTGAACCGACATTGTGTTCAGCAATGCTTCCTTGAAGTCTTTAAATGGTACCATTTTATGAGCTGGAGCTTTCAATTCATGCTCGAGCATCATCTTGATGATTTCGTCAAACATCTGTCTTCGCTCAGGTTTGTCGGCAAATTCCGAGGACCAGCGCGTCATCCAGAATCCTCGTACCACAACGTCCTTGAATATCAGCGCAGACGTTGGTACAGTGACAGGTTCGCGCGACATTCCACCGTACGTTACCATCACGCCCTTAGCGTTTAACTGGCGCAGCACTTCCAGCGCATTCTTACCACCGACGCAGTTCAGCGCCAGGCTTGGCTTCGGCAGGACTTTCTGCTTAAAGATGGCAGTGGTTCTGTAATCAAGTGACACGATAAATAATCTTACCACAGATGTGATTTCATTCAGATGAAGATGATTATTGCTTATATCAACCACCCCACGCACACCAATGTCAGATTATGATGTAAAATATGTCAATGAATTGTCAATCATAAATCAAAAGGACAATCTGAATGTAGGCATACTTATCTTACTCATACAACTATCAGAGTAAAAAAAAAAAAAAAACATTATCTTGATACTTTTTTCCAGTCATTTAACATTGCTCGTATGGAGATACAGTCGTTTTGAGAGACAGTTGTTGTTCTGTGGATAAGATTTTCAAGATTTCCTGGATTTTTTCCATCGAAGAAATCTTGAAAATCTGATCCACAGAACAACTGTCTCTCAAAACGATTTCCATAAGAGCAATGCTAAATGACTCTGAAAAAGAAGTACCAAAATAATGTGTTTTTTTTTAAATCCAGGAAAACCGGAATATCATAGAGAACCGGGACTTTGCAAATGTCTGTATTTTTTAGATGATTAGTATAACTTTTAGAAGCCAGTACGGGTAACCCCCACCCCACTTTGAACACTCTGTGGAGGAATTGCGAAGACATTCAGTTCAAACGAAAGACAGAATTTTTGAGAGACGGATCTTGTTCTGAGATACCTACAGTATGAATTAGAGTCAGTGTGGTTTGAGGGAGAGTTGTTTGAGAGACAGTTGATGCTATACCCTGTAGACTGTGTACAAACAACAAGTTTGTCTCATTGTCTAAAGGTGCTCAACGACCCCACTAACAGCTAGGTTGGAACTAACAGGCAACAGTGAAATTGATGAAAGAAGGAATAAGAATAAATCATATTGGAGTTTAACAAAGGTCAAAGACGTGGTTATGTTCGGTCAACGTGATGACGGGTGAAAGGATGTCTACAAAAACCCATGCCTATATCGGGACTCAAAAACGCACCTGCCTAGTTTCAGATGTTAAAGCAGCTTGTACCTGGACTGTATTCAGTCAAATAAACAGCATGAACATCAAACAACCAAGTGTGCTGTGTGTTTGACATTTGACTTCAGATGAGCTACCGCTTAACTAGATAATCTAGCAATACCCACCGCTAATAACCCCTCTAATGATGATATAGGATATTACTACCACCACTGCTAATACTGCTAATACCCTTAAAATGAGAAACAGTAAAGTACTACTTTCAAGCTATGCCAAACTTGTTATATTTTTGTGTGTATTTATTAATTTTTGATTTTGATACCAGTAGGAGTGAAACACGGTAGGCTTATGTTCAAACATATGCTATCTCACCCCTACAGTCAAGTCACCATTTTTGACTTTGTAGGATTTTATGGTGAATGTTCAATGTAATAGTGTATACAATGTGTGACCAATAAAAAAAAAAAACATGTAACAGCACTACAGTAATTGAATTTAATTGAATCTGATAATTAATTAATTATAATTGAATTTTCTCTATACCCTACCCACACAAATTATAAAAATGGTGTGAATCCAAAATATTCCCATTTTTGAATTTCTCTTTACCTGAGTTCCTCTTCGGTAAGGACCTGCGTTGCTCCAAGATCGAGGAGGAAACCTTTCAGCTCGTCAATGTTCTTCCTGTTTCGCACAATGTTAACAGAATTGACTCCCCATGCTTTACACATTTGAATGACGTTCTGTCCACAAGCGCTGTTGGCTCCGTTCTGTATGACTGTATCGCCAGGTTTCAGTTGAACAAAGTCTTTCAACATCCGGTAAGCTGTGCACGGATTCACTGTTAACGTAGCAGCCTCAACTATGCCAAGATCTTTTGATATCTATAATAGAATATTCAGTATTTTCAAGAACCTATGTTAAAAATACAAAAATAGTCTGTAAAATACAGTCATGACTCATGAGTGACCAACTAGTGGACAGTAGGCATCCTTTTAGATGTTCTCTACTTGGGTAGGCCTATTAATAACTACCGGTATACTAAAAATCACATATATTTTCCAATCGTGATTGATCATCCAAACAATCCTCTATTTGGAAACAAACGACAAATAGGTACTAACCTAAATAAATAATAGGAAGAATTTTCAACAATCAAAACTCGTGCGTATTTGCTCTCAGTATTTTCTTGAAAGCAAAGCTACTCAAGTGAGTATATTTTACAATATCTATTATTGCTGAAAGCGTTTAGATTTAGTCTGGTTTGGTTACATGGAGGTGCTCAAAGGTGTACCCTGAAATTACCTCTAACCTTTGAAATAATATCACTTTACTTTTCACAGAGTTCTAAATACAAACCATATAAAATAAGCACACATGACATATGCCTACATGTGTATAAGATAAAATATTAGTGAATAATATCATAGGCCTACGCTTTTACATTGCTATTTAATTGCGGAGACGCAATTTAATGAAAGAAAGCCAAGATCGACAAAATGTCTATTTGGTTGTGAAGTTTGAACCAAAGTGAAAAACAGTGCTTATTGTTCTGGGATTCCAAGTTTTCAGGAATGACAAACTGCACATACGAGTTGGGTGAATGAATGATCATGGCTAGTCAGCAATTCTCAGAATTTTGACAAACATACAAGAGCATTCATTTGCTGAACTGAGAGAGCTAATATCATCAAAGTTTGACTAAACTTCATAATTGAAAATGACTCTTCATAGGGGAGAACATAAAACAAGTTGACTTTACCTTTACGGCTAAGAATACAAGAAAGGATCATTGTAAAAATGAGCCTAGGTGGAGGTCTACATATAAAAATATTGGTATAATAAGATTACCGTAATTTCAAAAACAGTATGTTGATCATCAATGTAACTTCTCAGATTGGTTGGAAGCAAAAGACCTGCAGAATTTGTTCACCTTTATCAGGTCAGCGTTTAGTTCAATTTCTCATCAACTAACCTTGATCATTTCTTTTGCGTCACATATAGCATAAGACCTCCATGTGCCCCATCCGGAAGTGCTAGGTAAAACACGGTCACCTTTCGTAAGAAACTTCACAGCATTTCCTACAGATACGATTTCACCAACACCTTCGTTACCTGCGACGGAAGGTAAAGTAGGCTTGATCGGATACACTCCTTGGATGGTGTTAATGTCAGCAGGATTTACAGGAGCTGCTAGCATGCGGACAACAACCTGAACAAGAATGTGGTAGTAATTAATTACTGGTGAAAGGCTGAGCCTATTATTTTACAAATGTGGGAATAGGGCATGCATATGGCATAGCCTCACATTTACATTAATCAGTAATAATTGTGCCAAAGATATCATGACAAGTGATGTAAATTTTCATGAACATATTTTTAATTGAAAACTTTCATGAACATTTTCATAAGCTTGGAAATTTTCAATTCATTTCTTTCAATAATTTTTGGTTGCTTAAGTTGTTGCAGAAGAAATTAGAATATTAATTTACTCTAAGGAATACCGAACTTGGTCGATTTACTGAATCATCACATCAAGATATAACTGTGCATTTGCTTACAAAATTATCAAGGCTAGAAAAAATACATTGACTACAGCTGGTAAAACTCAAGTTTCAGTTTAATTTATGAATGAAGCAACGGCTAGATAGTTGACACATATTAATGAAATAATATAAATGATAAATTGATAATGCCTAGCCATATATTAACAAGTTAATAAAATTAAACTTGCAATGAAAGTAGAAATGATTAGAAAGATAATAACTGGGTTCAGCATAAGTTTTTGAACATTGATAGATCTTCACTAAATATGTGTAGACTTCTCGGCAATCACCTGTAGGTGGGGCCAGTACTCACTGTTGTAATTAGGCCTACTGTTCTATTTGAAAAGTCTCCTGGAAATGTTTTACTTGAAAAGCAAATGTGAAAAGATGTTTAAAATGTTCATTGAAAATTGTCATTGTAAATTTCAATGAATTGAACATCGTCAATTGGAAATTTTCAACATCACATCACTAATTGTGACTAACCTGAATTTTCATGCACACATATTTGGTTGCTTAACCACACTCTATGATTATTATTTATAATGAAATGTATGTAGGCCTATATACATTATAGGCCTATCACTATTTTTTTTTTCATTTTGTATAATGATGAACTTTACATCTGCTATTAATGGAAAGAAGTGATCATTCCCCAAGAGACTTACTTCAAAGTGGAAGATATCAACATTTGTGCTTTTTGTGTCTGGATAGATATCACAGAAACAGTCATAATGTGTTCCAGATGTTTGGAAACTGAAAGACTTTTATCTAATCAATTTGGAGTGGTAAGATCGCCCCGGTTAAAACCGGGTGCCCCGTCCAAATGATCCCATCTTTCATCCATAGCCTTAATTGGGGAACAATGATTTTGTATCAAGTTTCGATGTTATTAAAAAAATAAAATAAATAAATAATAAAATGAGGATGTTTGTAATACTGGTAGGTTAATCCAGTTTACTGGATTAGTTAATGCAGCTTACTATATTAGTTGATGCCCCGGCTAAGTAGGCCAACTGTTTGTAACAATTTTGATAAATGTGCAGTAGCCCTACCTGTAACCGTAGATTATAAAATCAAAGCTGTATCATTTATAGTTTCCAATCAATCGTAAAAATTTGTATATATAAATCAATCATTTCTTGTGTTGTGTTGTTAGATTTTCAGGATTTTTCAAATGATGGTTAGGGTTGGACTTGAGCAACACTACAAATTCAATTACTTGACAACTGTAATGGTACGGTACTGTAGACCAAGAAGTTAAGTGTTACATTGTCAAATGGAAGAGATTACAAATATTAAGATCGCACCCTAGCCTCTTTGATTATATACCCATACTAGAGTATTATCAAATCAATGCTCTAGAAACATCATTGAAATGACTATTCGTCTGACCGCTAGTACATTTTGGATTGGTTTTAGTTAAGATTGAATTAGTTCAGGCCTAGGATGTTTGTTTGGTTATTAGTTAGTAGAGGCATGGATGTTAGATTGGGTTGACTACGTCAGTTAGATCGAGTTTATTTAGGTCGGCTTAGACTGCACGCAAGAACAACAACGTTCACATTGTGGTGACATGGACTGATGGTCCGATTAATAGCGGCTGTCAATAGCGTATGCCAACCACCTAACATAAACCTAAAACTGCTAGGTTACAGATATGATTTATTCACCAAATTTTATCAGATATTAAGAGTTTAAGACATTCTAGAATTAATATAGGCGTAGGTCTATGTATTCATATTAAAGCCTATTAATGCTATCCTACAAATGATTAAGTTAGGTTAGGTCAGTACTCACTTCATTGGCCTTGGGTTCCGGTAACTTTTCTTCTTCTTGTCGAATTACTTTAGCAGCATCACCGTACTCCGAATAAACTAACTTGTGAGAAAGAATACTTTGGAAACGAACAATTTGACGTCTTGTAATAACACCAACATAGTTCTGACTACAAATATAACCTAAATTAGAGTGTTTGCAAAACATATTTCTAAAACTTGCCGCCATGTTGAAAATGACAAAACCTCAGCCTTCTTTAGGTCTGTTCGATTTGTCTACACCAAGCTACACCACTACACTAGCATGTTCGATTTGTCTGGTGCAGACTACTTTACCGACTCTAGTGCAGCACCGTGCGCGTTCGATTTGGCGCTGGTGTAACTTGGGGCAGCTTTTTAGTGCACCAGCTCCGGAGGTGGTGTGTTGGTGTAGTGCAGATAGTTTTGGCGCATTTTTCAACATGGAGGGTCCCGCAATGAAATTAAGTCATGGAAATATTAATCACCAACAACAATCCAGTTGTCCAGAACGGGCATTATACTTTTTTTTCTGACGGTGAATTATTTCTATAGGTTATTTGTAGCTTATGCTCGTAATAATATAGAAAATCTATGACCATGTCTCAAATGCTCAACTCAAATGCTGCGTAACAAATTCGGACGTGTTCGATTTGGGGTGTAATATAGCTGCTTGGTGCTACACCAAACTGGCATGACGTAATTTCCATAGTGCACTGAGCCTACACCAAGCCTACACCAACTGCCTCTGGTGCAGACAAATCGAACAAACCTAAATGAATAAAGAAGGCTGAGGTTACAATTTATTTCTTATCCAATGAAAAGATCTGTGGACCTGTGGTTGTCTAGAAAACCGGAAAAACAAATGCATCTAAATTCAGCACGAACCTGTTATCACTTCTCAATTCCTCTTTGAACACGAGCGAGCGGGCAACGATTAGAATTCCGGTATCGGTGGATAAGCAACATCCGTGGATAAAAAACCAACCAGTCCCATAACCTCTAGCCAAAATAAGTAGCCCAGTGTGTGCAAGAGACGTAACTCATTGTTGAAGAAGACACCCAGTCACGTGATTCTTTTTTTATTTCAAGTATTCTTCACATTTTTTTGGGTCAGTGATTTTACCTTATTTATCTCTGTGATTTTTGCGATACCACGCTTCTTTTCGATTTCTACTCATTCCACTTGATTCCAACTAGGCCTCTTTACTTGATTTTTCATAATTCCAGTGATTTCTTCCTGATATTTTTTATTCAGGTTGATTTATTCGTTAAACCCTAGAACTCCGACAGTTCGTTTGATCATTCTGAAATAACGTGCAAAGTATAAAAAACAGCCTCACAGATTACCTAGAAACGCAAGGTGGTAGGCCTACTCGCGAGAATCAAAACTATGAAAACGTTAGCATTGGTGCTAAACATCAACTATGGCTCAAACAGGCCAATTTGGACGAAATGGAGATTTGACCATTGAATTGTGATTTGACATCCCTATTCCCATGTTAGTTACATATTGATAGTCATAGGTTATATAGACTTATAGTTACACGTTAAGAATAAGATATATACTTATCTTCATTCCTCCCCACACCACCCGAAAGCATCTCACCTCGGTCCTTGACAATAAACTCCCCTATTTCATCAAGTCATCGACCACATAGGCTACTTGGGCCTCCGTAGGGTCTACCCCAAAGATATTACTATAGATAGGTCTACTCTGCATTCAAATCCTCCTTCAAATCATCAGCTACAAGGCATGCTATAATTCTTTAAAGCATTCCTCTCCCCTGTTGACTCAGATGACATCTCTTAAGTTCTCCTACCATGGTGATATCACCCTTATTAGATGATGGGCGTAGCGAAGTCTCCATTACACTCTTATAACTAAGAGCTTTGTCTTTTTTTTTTTTTTGTACAACGCATATGTTGCGTTTGCTTAGATGAGCGTATGCGAAGTCTCCATTCCACTCTCAAAGAACTTTGTGTTTTTTTTTGTTTTTTTTGTAAGCACTCCACAGGCCGCAGGGTTTGACTGGTCGACATGAAACTTTTTTTTGTACATGCAAACTCATCCAACTTAGAACTGTATAGTTTTTGGGATGAATCGGTTTGACCAATTTTGAGAAATATCATCTCAAAATTTCTAAAAAAACCCATAAGATTACATAGGCTGGGCAAGAAAATTTGAAAAGTAAAAGTTCTCCAAAAAAATTAAAATTTTCCCTGAATATGAACACAATAAAAATAATACACATTATTAAAATTTTGTATGCAATTCGAACAAGCCGTTCTGAAAAAAATAATTTGATAAATGTGTTTTATTCAACCTATGATTCGACAAAGAGATAGCAGAACCATTGCTGTGTTTCACTGCTTTCTGGATTCGATATTCAGCGAATTTTTCATAGAATTCAAACATTTCAAGGTGTGTAGAGTTTTACCAAAGTGGCTCACAGTGTTGCCGCTTAGCTCAGCCAAACATATTAGGCGCTCAGATCATGCTCAGGTAACCAATCTAGGCCTACTAGAGACCGGGACCCGAAGACGTATGCCGATGCCTTTCCGCTCCGTTATTCCGCTCTCTCGCTCTGCCTTTACCAGCGTGTGCTTTGTGAAATTGTATCGGTAGTGGAATTTCGTTTCATCATCAAGTACTTTTAATTGTACCCGCTTCAGAAACAACAGGTAGGCCTAGGCCCAGTATACAGTAATCGTTTATGAGTTGTAAGTAGTTGATTCTTCAGTAGTGAAATCATTTCATATTTTCACTCTAGTATTAAAAACACCATTATTTGGACAACTTAACTTTCTGAAACCTAACCTAAAATGAAAAAACTCCATGTTCTACCTCGGGAAGCCATTGGCCTACCCCAACCTAGAGAGGCTGGGTACCACAGTGTCTAGGCCTATAATATAGCCTCATATTTTCACTCTAGTATTGAAAACGCCATTATTTGGACAACTTAACCTGAAATGAAAAAACCTAGGCATTTAGAAATGGCAACAAAAAATCAAAATCAATTGAAATACATCAATGGCCAGAGGCCCTAGGCAATGACTCCATACAAAATTTACCTAAAGTATGCCTATCTCTGGTTTTGAGGATTTTCTATCTCAAAACTTTCGCTCCAGTTATTCTGAAATTTTTTTTTTTTTGACAAATTTTTTACTTGGTTACCATCCTAGGTATCAATGAGTATATGTAATGAATATCTAAAAAAGCCATTACAGTAAGGGATTTTTTTTAGGAAAGTATCATTTGCTAACTAAGTTAGCTGTAAACCATTTTAATAAGTATGGATGTATCTAGTGCATTTGATTGATTTTTACACACTTTTAGGACAAGGGATTTGAGATTTTGAGAACACCAAATTATCCACGATTGTTCTAGATGCAAGTCTTGATAGATTTAGGCCTAGGGCTACCTAGTTTGATCAAAATCGAAGATGGTCAAGGAACTGGAAATGGCCTTGTTGATTTGACATGGACTGACCAAAGACGATAACTCGACAGACCTCGACATGGAAAACACTAGGAAAACGCGGGATTTGCGAGGTTTCACTGTATTTCAATATGATAACTCTACTGCAATTTTACTTCTGGTGGCAGCTGTTTTTACTTGGGTTCCCATCATTGCGTTTCAAGGTTCATGTGAAATTAAAATCAGAAATTAATTATTATCATGCAGTATTAAAATACTACATATTCAGTACCGGTACCGGTATTAAATTGACTTGTTTCCTAATTCATACATAAAGAGTGCTACAACGGTGCCGTACTTTACTTTTTAACTAATAACATTTTGTTCATTTCGTTTCAATGGCCAGACGTTCTAGACGTGAAGATACAAAATGGAGTCTGGATTTAACAAGATCTTCATAAATTTGAATTCGGAAATTAATGACCAGGATAATACCCCCGTTATAAAAGATCTTTTCAACAAAGCCAGAAACGATGAAGACCGCTGTTTGATTGTTTTAAACCATCTTACAAAGAATGATTTGTTACCATTCAAAACAACTGATGAACGTCGCGATGTCAAGTCAGCTGTGAAATCAATTGAGCTTTGTCGTGCTGGAAATGAATGTTTCATTAATGACACGGCTAAGGCTCTTTTGCTTTATACCAAGGTAGGATATTTGTACATTTGATTTAACAATGTTTCTTAGATGCAGTCCTACCACCTACACAATGTACCTACCAATACAACTTGGCAAGTAGCTATTTTTTCCTTTGCCTCCTTTCTTTTTTGAGTTACTACTTGATCCGATACAAATTTTCAAATATATTCTTCACGTCCTGTCTTGATTTTCCAATGGTCAAGTGCTGTATAGACTTCTCCCATTGACTCTCCCCTTCTCCCTACAATCATTGATGAATTATAAAATCAATTACCGTTAGTGTCAGTGAATGATGAATTTGGCAATGAGGAAATTAGGTGAAAGATTATTTTATTATGTGTTCTCGTTAGTGGGAAATGGTTGTGGCCTATTCGATTATTTTAGCCATCCCGGTATTCACCGTAATGACAGAGAAAAGGAATCGAACCCCGGTCTCCTGATTTGACGGTTCAGCATGCTAGCTACTGCCTGTCTCAGTTTGTCTTTTACATGTACATTGTAGGCCTACAGTGTAACCTCTATCCACCATTTTTCAAGGTTCCAGGAAGGTGAAAACCATCCATTCTGGAAAATGATCCATCCGGGAAAACGAAATATTAGTTATACTAATATTGGTAGGGTGTGACAAAATAAAAGATAGAAGCAGGAAAACGATGGATGCAAAAACGATGTATAGAGGTTTCACTACATATATTATAAACTTTATTTTATTCAAATTGTGGATCGATGGATCTACAACAGTGTGCTAACTCGGCGGGCGAGGTTAGATCAGGTCCATTACGTAGGATGCTGTTGTCTCTTCATTTCTCCCATATGTAAGCCTTCATTTTTATATGCTTGTGAATGGTTAGCTAGCTAAGTAAGACTTCAGGAAAAGATATGTTCAGCAGAGTTCATTATATTTTAATTCATATCTTTTTATTTTTTATACAGAGTATTGCAGTTGCTCCTTATCCACTGTCGGAGTCAGATAAGTCGGAAGAGCTTGCTGTTGCGTTTGCAAGTAGGTCTGGACTTCTGTTTGTAAACAAGAATTACAAGGGATGCCTTAGTGACATTGAGCAAGCATTATTGTATGACTACCCACCGAATCTTATGTACAAGCTGTACGAGAGGCAGGGGAATTGTTACCAGAAATTGGAGAACATTAATGAAGCAAGGAAGAGTTTCAGGGTAGGTTACGTTAATGAAGGTGATAGAGAAGGTAACGAGAATATATATATATATATATATATATATATATATATATATATATATATATATATATATATATATATATATATATATATATATATATATATATATATATATATCATATATATATATATATATAATAGGGGCCTATAGCCCATAATATATATATAATTATAATTGATATATGAGAACATATATATGGAATATCTATCACATGTAATATGGTACGTAGCCTAAGTGCATTTATTAATTTTGGTGAGCATTCGATCATGTTTTACATGGTGTGTCCCTCTTTTATAGGAAGATTTGTGTAATTACAAGAGGCCCATCCTACTTCAGTGTTTCATCTAAATCCTACTACCGTAATCTTCATGACAAAATTATCCAATTATTATTTTAAAAATTAGTGTTGT
This sequence comes from Brachyptera risi, assembly GCA_964007535.1. Lineage (NCBI taxonomy): Eukaryota > Metazoa > Arthropoda > Insecta > Plecoptera > Taeniopterygidae > Brachyptera > Brachyptera risi. The sequence goes on along the minus strand of OZ023328.1, from coordinate 35,230,265 downwards.
GGTAGTGTTTCATCATTAATGATCGAATAATTATTGAATTGTTTATGATAAATTACTGGGAAACATTTTCCTGCATAGCATTTTAAAACTCATGAGAAAATACTACAAATTCGATCAAAAAACTCCGTATCGGAAAGTTCCTCTGAAGGTAGGCCTACTTGATTTTTTGGGGAACTTCCGAGTCCTTTTTTCTGAGGAACTGTACCGGTAATGGTAACTACCCCAGTTCCTTTTGAGTCGAGTAACGGAAATTGGACATAGCTCCTTTATTTGAGAAACTTACCGAACTTTGCATGTGATGACGTAAGTGGAGGTCCTATCTTTAAAAAAAAATTGGGGCCTAAGGGCGCAAAATATCTTAAGGCCCTGGCATCACTTCGCTCCTTTATTTGACGTTGTATGACAGTTGTACAACGCTTGTACATACAGTTCAACTAGAATGTAAACCATAACATTATAAATTGACTTATATGCTTCTTTTATTTATCCAGGCCTATAATCTATAAAATAGGCGTACACCCACTTGTGCAGGGATATTACAATCTTGTTAATAGGTCATATACATTATAAAATTACTACAATCCCTAATAATTATTGTTTGCTTAACGACCCCACCAACAGCTAGGTTATATGGAATCCCATTCATTAATATAATTTGATTAGATTCAAGTCGGTTAGTGATGAAAGTTACTAGTTGGTGAAAAGTTAGTGTTGATAGTTGTTATCATACAGTAACTATTATTATATTCTCTTATTATTTTCACTACTATTAGCGCAAGCTCTGACAATACCCATACTATGTAGCCTACACTACAATACTGGTCCACAGGACGGTAATAAATACAATACAAAACACGAACAGTGATTTCGAGACGATCTGGCATCCATGTTATTTTGAAGTGCCTATAGGTCGCTATTAGCGATTGACAAGTTGTGAAGTCAAACAATACATTGGTAATTTTCAACTTTCTTCTGTCTTCTTTTTCTGCCCAGGCAACTATTGATCACCTGCATTTGGCTACATCTCTACCTGAAGAGGTGATGATGTCAGTGAAGCAGAATGTTGAGACTTTGCTCGTTGTGGCAGAGTCTTTGGAGGATAAGACTCAAGATTTTAATGACAGTAAACCGATAACATTTAAGACAAGTGGTCAGCACAGCGAGATAGCCTGTGCGTCGAGTTCTTTGTCCTTCAAGCGAAATGTGGAAAAAGGACGTTACGTTGAAGCTGCCACGGACATTGTTGCAGGTAAAAGAAGTTGATTTTAATAAATCGTAATTGTTCTGTTCATTCATGTATCGTATCTCTGATGTTTTTTAAACTATTTCGCCCCTGAAGACACGAATACTGTATCGATTATAAATGTTTATGGCATGTTTTTGTTCTAGGCGAAATTCTGATTGTCGAGGAACCGTTTGGATCGTCACTGTGGCCAAACAACTTCCATACTCATTGCTACAACTGCTTGAAAAGATTTGATGTTCTATTACCTTGTACTCATTGTGCTACGGTAAATATTTCTTTTAAACATTTCTCATTCCTTGATGACTCAATTCAGCACAATTTGAAAAATCGTCAAATCAATTCGGTATCTTTCATTCTGATCCGATCGATTGAAAGTGAGAAGGCCTAGATCAATATATTATAAAAAAAAATTGATTTTCTCAAAATTTAAATTGAAGCCTATTCCAGATTTTCAGTTTGTTGTCTCTATGATGGATATTTTCAATACAATTCTTGGTCTGGGTCTCATTCTAACTCACTTTCAGAAAATATTTGAGGTCTTTGATTAGGAATAATTAATTACGTGTAGGCCTAATAATAATGAACGTGATAATATTATAATATATATCTCTCAAACAGATAACCAATTAAATTAGATCAGGAATGTTTCCACCATTTCTAATGCAGACTTCGTACATCAATCAGTTTCTGCCGTTTCTACTTCTTCCTCCTCTCCATCACTACTAAGCTATCCTCTGTTCCTTCTTCTCTTCGAAGAGATCCCTTCATCGTTCTCTACCCTCCAATTTTTGTCCTCGGTTCACTACCCCAACTTGACTCCCTCCTTTTTTCTTTTAATAACATCGAAACTTGATACAAAATCATTGTTCCCCAATTAAGGCTGTGGATGAAAGATAGGATCGTTTGGATGGGGCACCACAAGGGCGATCTTACCACCCCATTTTAAATGTTTATAACCAATGAACTTCAACACCAGTACTGTGCTGTTGGTGATCATGAATTTCCGCCGCAGATAACAGTCTTTCAGTTTCCGAAAGTTTTCCTCCTGCCACCTTTCTCTGGGTCTTCCTACTCTTCTCTTAGCTCCATAGTTTTCTGCTAGGTCAAACATTGCTTTCGGTAATATTATGATAGTTTTCTTGAATATTCCAAGGCATCTGGAATCGTACCTACAAACCCTTTACCACAGCACAAGAAATCTACTATTACGCTGGCCTTCCATGAACGCGATTTGCATTTCGCTTTCGCAAGGCGGTGGAATTGAGGCAATCTCAACAATCAGAAATCGATAACTCTCGTCACTGATTGGTCGTTTTATCATCTTGGCGGCTTGAAAAAACGCTTAGCAAATACCGCGTTCGTGGAAGGCCAACTTTAGACTGCTATCCCATTCCTCATTGGATTAAAAAATCTGACTGTGAGTGCATGCTAATGCCACAGTTTCCTGGCATCTCAAAAGTTGGTAAATAGCAGTAGAAGACAGATGGCGTGAGTCGAGAACTCCGAATAATCCAGGCACGATATATTATTGTAATTGAAAGCTCATAAAAAATTCAAAAACATGAACATCAATTTGGCAATACGTATATTGATACCCTTCATATCAATTCTAGAATCAATGTATCGAAAATCCCCCAAAAATTCAAATATCGATACAATCTGCGGCATCTACAATGATGCGGCAATCATCGAAACAATGATTTTGTATCAAGTTTCGATGTTAAAAAAAAAATCTCTAATGGAAGACAAGCCGTAACTTTACAGTGATGATTTTTTTTCATGATTTTTCATGAAGTTTTAAAATGATCTCTCAACTTTATGGATCAATGAAAAACTGTGATTAGTTGTAAGCACATATAAGAAACATTCACTAATAATATATGTATATATATATATTGGGTTTTAACGACGCACTATACTGATGGCTACGATCTATTGGCGTCGGTGGATGATGAATGAGATGATGGGTATTTTATTAGGTGTTTTGGATGGTGGGAAGTAGTCGGTCGTGGCCTGTTGTTAAGGAACTATCCCAGTATTAACATGAACGACAGAGGGAAACCAGGAAAAACCCCTGTCAGGATGGTCGACCATGGCGGGAATCGAACCCGGTCTCCGAATGACAGTTTAGTGTTTCACTAATAATCAATTGAATTAATATGGAGAACATATTTTGGTGAAAGTATAACATATAATTTATTTAGAAATAGGTAGGCATATATGTACATTATTCAAGATGTTTATTTGGTAATCATATCGAAAAATAGTAATAAACTATTGAACCTAGCTAGCCCTGAATAAATACTGCTGCTATGAAAGTACCTGTAGTGATTGGTAAGGGATACTGATGTACCGGTATCTCGTGTCTTACATCCTAATTTCTTTTGTCATGTTATTGACCCCATAAATGAAAACATATTGTTTTTGTTGAGCTGTTTATTAAATGATAATACTGTACCAGTATATTGTAAATCTGTCGGCTAATTTTAGAATTGTCTCACCATGCCTCGGAGGATATTTTAAATTTTAAATTATCTATTTAATAGAGCCTACTTGTATTTCTAATTTGATTTTCAGAACTTATCAATATACTCTCAGAACTCTCGCATCAACGGGTCATTAGATCTGATTTTCAACCGTGGATATTTCATCACATGTAGTATTTTGTCTGTTTTACAGGTGATGTACTGTTCTGATCATTGTCGTAAAGTTTCGTGGAATGGAAGTCACAAGATTGAGTGCTCGCTGATCTCTCACATTTTAGAGTACGACAGCGGTGAAAAAACTCTCCTAGTAATTCGTATATTACTGATCGGAATTGTTGCAAATTATGGATTGAAATATCATTACAAAATTATCACTGATTTGGATGAACCAGATGACTACAACTTCATGTATAGGTTCGATGAGGGTAGTCCGTACTGTACTTCAGATATTCATTTCTTGATGCGAAACACTGAAAAGCGTTCCTTCGAAGACCTGTTGAAATACGCAACTGTATCAGCATGTTTAGTAAACTGCCTTGAAGTCCACTCTGATATATTCCACATCGACGAAAACCAAGGTGGCTGCTCTAAATACGATGATGTGGATTTCTTTAGATTCGTTGGTGGCCTTCTCATGCGTTACTTGCAAATAGTTTCCTGTAATGCATACACGGTTACCGATCTTATGTTTGGTGATAATGGCAATATTAATAAGCATCAGAGTATTGGTGCTGCAGTTTATCCGATGACCAGTTGGATTAATCACTCTTGCGCGCCGAACGTAACTTCTCGCTACGAGCGTGGTAGTTTACATACTGTGATGGCCATGCAATCAATTAAACAGGGAGAAGAGGTGAGTACACTGTTTTGAAATTCCCCAATAGAACTTTAGTGGTAGAGATAATTTATAACTGGGATCATATGATAGGATTGTTTACCTCCAGTTTCTGGGCACCCACTTCTTTTAATCACAACATTGTAATTGAAGCTATGATTTTTACCCGTTTTATCCCACAAAATCAACATTTTACCCAATAAAATCAAGCCGCTTTCATATTGCTCGCGAGTGAAAGCCATTTCTCGGACCGAAACAGCATATGAGAAACTGTTGATTGGCACCTCAATGATTGCTCATCATTGTTCTCATCATGGCTGGATGTAGATGCACGATCAGTTGATCACCATGTGGCCCGTTTTTATTGTCGCTCGGTCGTTTCGTGACAAACGAAGTTTCAAGGTGAACAGCTATGGCTCTTTTCAAGGTCAAGCTATTTGGGCAGTAGAAACTAGTGATGACATCGATTCCAAAATCGGGAATCAATTCTCTAAGCTCCAGAATCGATTAAAAATCGATTTAAAAAAATTCATCCCCAAAAGAAGTTGTGAAATTTTCAACTTTTTTTTAAACTTTCCCATGGCATTTTACAAGAAAATTGTACTGTACCATTCAGGTATTTCCGTCAACATTTGGCTGACAGACGTACTGAAGGGATAGCTTGTGTCCAGATAGTAAAATCTCAACAATTGATATAAAATAATATGGACAACGAAATGAGCACGTGTTGCGACGTGCAAAACGTTGAAGAAGTACAGCACTGACCCAAGCAGAAAAAAGAAGAAAAAATGGATTTTTCAATTTGAGAATCATTTTACGTTAGAATGTTATCACTAGTAGAAACTAGAAAGCCATTTATAAAGCAGCAAAAACTTGATATGGTTTAGTCATCTTATCAAGGTTATCTTATTATTATTATTATCATAGTAGCATATATCAGCTAGCTACTTTCATTCAGTAAGCGGCTGATTCTCAAGAGTACCTTCCCACTAACTATGATTTTCAAGACTTGATTCACCTAAAAAAAATTGCATTTTGGCCCCATTTTGAAAAATGCAGCTTTGAGTGGCAACATGATCGATCTGATCAAAGGGGCAAACTCTTATCCAAGCCAGAAATTCCTTGCAGTGCTCAATTTACCCACCAAAACTTGGAACGATGGTAATGTATGTAAGATAGCTGCTAGTAGGATCACCAATACCACTCAAATTGAAAAAAAAAATCGGAAGGCCTAACTGATATGCTGAATATTGCCAGAAGTGTTAGACCTAACACCAATACGAACATATAAATTCATTTTGGTACGGTAGCATTTCTTCACCTCTCATGTTGATAGTGGCCATATTCTAAATCTGTAGTTCATTTTCAAGGTCATCCGATGATTACTCTCGATCCTATTTGTTAATCGTTGGTTATATTCTCAGCTATATGTAGGGCCTAGTATAAACACCTACCGTAGTGGTCACGTAACTGTATCAGCATGTTTAGTAAACTACCTTGAATTCCACTCTGATATATTCCACATCGACGAAAACCAAGGTGGTTGTTTTAAATACGATGATGTGGATTTCTTTAGATTCGTTGGTGACGTTAAAATCCTGAAGAGAATTTACTGTCATTGCATGCACTGAAAGTAGGGTTGCCATTCGATATGAGAATTGTGATTGATACATGAAACTTTATTATAAAATATTGGTTGAAATATATATAAATTTAAAATTTTCTATTGGTATGGAACGAAAAAAGTACAAGATTGGAAGTCATGAATCTTGGTCGAATAGTAGGGCTACTGTTTCGGTTTCAGTTTATTTTCCATCCATTACAGTAATACAGTAATAATATAACAATTATTTCCGACCCGCAAGATTGCCAATTCCTTTCTCAAATGAGGAAGTCGTTAAGAATCTGGAAGTTAGTGTATATTTTAACTTTACACTGATAGCTATAAGTAGTAAGTACACGCCACGAGCACAGTTAAGCTCTTTTCTCTACATTCACCATACTGACGGACCGAGACACTCGTGCGCATATCATTTATTTATCTCATTTTTTGGTTGTTGTCACGCAAGCCTGGTTATTCAACTTATTTATTCTATTACTATTTGTTTTAAAACACATTTTTTAATCTTCTATATGCTCTTCTATATTCTATTGAATATTCCAATTCGATATTGAATCAAAGTTCTAAAATACTGAATCAATCGGAAATATCGAAATTGAATGGCAATCCTAAAAGCAGACAATGATCACATTCCCATAATTTACGGTCAGCACACATTTCACGTCGGTCTATGAATAAATTGGCGGTAAAATATGCTTAGATCTTATCTTAAATTTTCAATATAACAATTTTAGAAAGCCTTCAATTGTCAGACGTGCATAATGGTGATTTGACAGTTAAGATAGTAAATTTGGATGCTCATGTACCGTATTTAATCGCATTTAAGTCGCACCCCTGTTTTTCATAGTCATATTTTGAAAAACCCTTTGTAAGTCTCACCTGCAGTCTCCGGTGCCATCAAAAATACATGACAATTGAAATGTTTGGCGCTCTGTTCGGGACGCGTATGAGAGCAACCCTTGGTATTGGCTTGCACTTTTGCTAGCAGAGACGTTAGAAACCGTTGTGAGGAGCCTCAACCAAGCTAAATTCAACCCCGAATATACCCGAGCGCGACCGAGAGCATACAGTGATTACGTAAAACGAAGACACATGGGAAACCATTATTTTTGCTGCAAACATTTGAAATACAGTAATAACAAGGAAAGGAGGAAAGCATCTCGTAATTTCTTTTAAATCTCTTCATTTACACGACAAAACATTCATTCCAAAGCAATAATAAGCAACATACATAACAATACGTATATAGCATTTACACTGAAAATAGCACGTTCACTGTGATTAGGATTGATGCAAAATTTGACTTTCATTTTTCGAGATTTTGTACGCGCATATAAGTCACACTCTTGTTTTGAGCTCTCAAATTTCTAAATATACATGCGACTTATATGCGAGTAAATACAGTATTTCATAGTCACGGATTCACGATCTACGCATCAAGCTATGACTATCTAATTTCTGTTTTCAGATCTTCATGTCGTATCATCACAATTTCACACACTGTGATGTAGAAGAGAGGAAATATGAACTTGAATCAATTTATTTCTTCACTTGTCATTGTAACGCTTGCGCGAACATGTGGCCCGTGTATGACTGCTATCCGATGGATCCTCCGTATCTTTGTTCAAACTGCCGTTCACCATTGAATATAAATTCAGAATTGAAAGAGGTAAAATGCCTTCAGTGCAATACGGAAAATAATATTGTTGAGTTAGAATTAAAGGTGTTACATGCATATGAAGTACTGAAGTTCATTCTTAGAGATTTGATGGTCAACAGTGGCGGGAACTACTTTGAAGATATCATGCAGATCACTGAGGAACTGCGTGCAATTGTGGAATACCCTAGCCACATCATCTTGAAATGCCAAGAAGCAATGAGGCTGAATTTCATGCTGGGGGGAAACTTCGTTGAATGTGTTTAATTTAGGAGCGCTTACTTAAAAAGTGTATCTTCAATTTTTGAGCTAATCTTACTTGCTATTCTAGCAGTATTTTATTATCTGGTGAGAGAAACATTTAGTAAGTCTGGCTACTATGTGCATGAATGAAGTAAGTTAATTTAGGTATTGCTTTATGTATTTTATTAGTGAGGCAGTTGGCCTACATGAAGTAATCTATAAGTAACTTCACTCCACCAAGAGGATAATCCCACAAGTAGGCCTACTGTGATTTAATTCTCAATATTAGGTGTCATATTTGAGATATTTTTAATTTGTATTTAATCATTCAGTGTATTGATTTATCATGAAGTGTCAGGACATGTACTGTATTGATGGACAGAAATTGTCCATATTTTCCGGTATACTTCTACATAATAAACAATTGATACAGTATATATTCCACACATTATTTTTTTAATACGTACAGTAAAACATTATTTATAACACATTTGACATTACATTAACATTTAACATCATTGAATCTCACTTGAAAATCCTCTCAGTTCTTACTATATATTACGATTTCTTATCTTGAAACTGTTTATCTCGTCCTCTGTTGTCAATTTCGTCAACATTGTTGCCTTCATTGCATACATTGTTATGTATTCTCTTTGATGTCTACTAGTATTTCTCTCCGGCTAATTTTAATTCTGCATCCAGCTTTTCCTGTGCCTTCCTTATTATAATACGTTTATTGTTTTGAATTTTTTTCATCCGGTAAAAGTCTTCTCGATCACGTTCATCCAACTCTGAGATTATGTAACTTATTGTGCGCTCTATTTTTGGAATTATTACTGAAATAAAGCAATTGAGAAGTCTCAGATTAGAATAAGATTATTTATCAACATTTGAATGAGATATTTTTGTAAATAGTTGTAATCTTTACTTGTACCAAGTTGAGTACATTGTTGGGCAATGAACTTTTAAAACAAACTCGTTCGTTTTTTTCGAACTTTTTGATAAAAGCGTTACTTTCATGTACCAGTAACGTGAACTGTATAAACGTTCAATTTTTCCGCGATCTTTCAAGGTGTAGAACGTTCGTTTGAAAGTTCATATTTTTTCGGTTGGTACTTGCACATGATAGTATACAAGATTGCACTTTGTTTGTTTCCGGGCCGAATGTACGTCTTGATGTGGTAATTCCCCGGCTCGGGGACGTTTTGTCACGTGCACCGAAACCTGCCCTAGCTTGCTTTGTGTCTTACAAGTTACAATGTATAGATAATGGACCGTACTTGCCGTGTTCTTGAAGTCTCTGCAGTTTACGCATTCATAGGGAAGTAAATAGTTTCTCAAGTTTCTCATAAAAAAGACTATACCTTGTGCTTAATGTTTTTACCCCGGGGGCACACAACGAGCTGCTTTGGGCTTTGCAACACTGAAGACACTATTTTGAGGGGCATTTGGCACTAAGAACATAGGATCTTTTTCAACATGATATGGTACATGCATGTTATTGGTATTAGAAGGAAAAAAATATTCAGATAACAGAACCATGATGCAAGACGTTTTCGGGGCTTTTGCCGCAAAAAACAATGTAGGCCCAGTACAAAAGGATCCATTTTGTGTGACACGTGGCGTAATGGACAAATTCAATTAAAATCCTCCCAAAACTGTGTCTTGCAATATAGATGTTCGGAATCTGAGCGCTTTTTTCCACAAGATAGCGTTTTACCATCTATGTGATGAACCCAAGTCATTTTTGGGTCCTTTTTACCACATCTTGAGGAGACTAAAACCTATAAAAACATCTTTCTCACTATGATTCTGTTTAATCTGGATATTTTCCGCATCTTTTGATACCAATATCATGCATGTACCATTTCACGTAAATCGTGTCTGACGATGTATATTCAAAGTTTTTCCGTATCGTTGTTCCCATGCATGCATCTTATGAGGTGTACATGGTATACTGGGACGTTTCTGGGCCCTTTTTGGCCCTTGCTGGAGGCCAAATGATTCTGTTATCTGGATATTTTCCACATCTTTTGATACCAATATCATGCATGGCCAAATAAAGGCCACATAAGCAATCTAGGCCTACTTCTGTGTTTCTTTACTCCACGATCTAGTGATACCAACCTATTTTATCATAATATAAAGAAGGCGACCCAACTCGGGTCTTGAAAGTGAAATATTTCCGGGATCAAAATCTGAGTCTAGATTGCATGTAGCGCAACTATCGATTTTATGTTGAACTGTATAAAACAACAATACTCAACAACGCTATACACGGCTCAGTAGAATTACAATGTTAGTAGTTGCATTTGTTTTTAACCAAAATTGTAGATTTTGTGAGTTCAACAATGCCACCGGCAGTGTTGGGTAATGAACTTTTAAAATGAACGCGTTCGTATTTTCTGAACTTTTCAATTAATTTGTTACATTTACAGTCGACGATATTGAACTTTCTTCACGCTCGAGTTTTATTTCTTCAACGGAATAAAACGTTCGTTTGAAAGTTCATAATTTTAGAACACTCACCATCCTATTTGACACGATCTCACTATCTGTACTTCTCTGTCCAAATTCCAAATGAGATCGGCTACATTACGGTCTATCCCGAATTATAATATTCACTGTTCGGGATTTCGTCATGTCACCAGGCGAGCCATAAATCATTTTTGAATTCTTTTTATCCATTCAATTTTCAAGGTGAATTTTTGAGCGAATTTGAATGTTTTTTCGAATTTGAACTTGAACTTTTACAGCAAAGCCATGAAAACGAACTGTGAACTTTTTAAAAGATCGATTTATTTGACATGAACTGAACTTTTTAAAAGTTTTCAAAAATAGCCCACAGAGAGGAAGTACTATATTTTAATCCACATTTAATTAAACAGGTTTGTTTACCAAGGTCGATGGCATTTGCTCTACGTCTAGTAATCATGAGGACGTCCTCAATCGTGAGAAACGAAGTCTGCAAAGAGGCCAACTCGATTAACATTATAATAGCTTTATGGTATGCTGCTTTCACTACAGCAAGTTGTTGACCACCGCGGGCCAGACCGTTCAGCTCGTAAGAGTCCTTACCGCCCTCAAGGACGTCGAAGACAGGAAACACTACACCTGGAACAGTACAGCAGTATGGAGCAAGAAGAGAAATTGATCAATGTTCGACTGTGGTCAAGGTGGCATTAGTTTAAATGCATGATTAATATTCCTAAACTTGACACTTTCATTCAAGACGAAGGTTCATCAACTGCTAGTACTTTAAAACAAAATTATAATTTACCTGCCACATTTTCCTTCTTACTTTGAACTGTAATTTGTGCCTTCACTACGTTCTGTAAGATATCTTCATAGAACTCTCCCATCACAAATTTAGCTTTAGATAGTGAAAATGCTGCCTCTTTCATGATATTGCCCATGAAAAGCTTGGTCTGAAATTAAAAACCAAGAAAACTGATCATTTTGAAATTACAGTAGATGAATTTATATACTGTAAACTAAAAAGAGTATCTCTATAGAATACGTTTTTTGTATGGGTCGAACTATACAGGGCTGGCCTACTTACTTTAAAAAATACAGTGAAATGTGTCTTATCTATTGTTTTTCACGAGACCGGGAAAATGAAACTATCCATGCAGGAAAATGATCCATCAGTTATATGGAAGTGGGGTGAGCAAAAATGAATGCATGATGCAAGCAGGAAAATGATGCACTTCAGAGATTTCACTGTAGGTATACTAGAAAATTACTAGCGAAAAAAAAAATTACAACAAAATTACTCTTCTTGGTAGGCCTTATTCATATTTGTATTAGTTCCCAAATTATCAACATGGGATTAGCTCTAATTAATACCAACTTTCAGGCACTATGAACTCGGATTTCTCAGGTAATTTAGGCTATAACCGGACGTGGTAATACTGGATGGGGTTTAGTCCGAAATAAAACTACTTGTGCAGTAAGGATAATATCAATTGATAATGTATTTTGCAATAGCATGAGGAAACATACTACACAACGGTATTATTCAAAATTATGAAATGCTGTATGTATGAACCTACTTCTCCAATTGCATTAGCTATTGCTGCGATTCTCATTCGCAAAGCATCGGTTTTCTTTTTAAGGAGACTATGCCCATTCTGTGCTCCTCTCAGCCTAGCTTTCATTGCCATTTGCGTTCTGCAAAATTAGTGCAATTAGTAAGTGGCCCAAGTGAAAGGTGGGAGTAGGCTACCAGTACAGTATACTAAGAAATGATATTATACAGGATTGAAATGAAAAACAGCAAGAGGGAACGATTGAAGCTACAGTAGCGGTGAAGTAAGAATTTCAACTGTCTATTCTCATTCACCGTTATCCTTGAACATTAAAATAACCGGGTATTTTGCTTGGGATTTCTTCAGAAGATTCAAGTGTACAAAGCAGTTATTAATAATACAAAAAGATACTGCACAATATCATAATTTTTCATATTAATATCATATTTTTTTCTCAAAGATCAACGGAATTACGAATTGCAAACCAGAAACTTGTATGTGATTGGTTTTGGGGGCATGGCTGTTGTTCATTACTCGCTTGTGTATTGACACTTGATCGTAACCTGCTTGTTACCTCTGATGTATCCTTGTCCATAAGAATAAAGCAACAATCCAGTGTGTAAAGTTACATTTTCTTGCTATATAAACCCTCATTAAAAGGAACTTGAGCACCCAGTTCTACTCCAACTTACCCACTATAAATACAATTTTGGAACTATTACTATGGAAGTGGAGAGAAAGACCTACTCTCAGCACCCACCACTACAAAATCAAGATGAGTAAACTTGCATGTATACATGCAAGTTTGTGCAGAATACCCAATGTGAGGGACTCAGTACCTCCTCTTGCATTCTAGTGATATTAGGGTAGCATGGTATGGTATAAGCCTATCACAGGCAAACTCGTAATTCCAACTACCGGTAAGTGAAAAGGCTAGTCGACCTACATGTAAACACTAGATTCTTCTGCCTCAAAGACAACTAATATTGGGCATTATTGGCACCACTTACCCTCTTGATGGGAAAGCTGGTAAACGATCGGAATGAGACATAGGCCTATTTCACAAAACAAAATAATTATAGGCTAACAATTATGGCAAGTGACTGAAGTGTAAAATAGTGGCAGATATAACTAGGAGAAACAATGGTGATGAGTTTAGGTTTAAGTTTGATGAGCTCATTAAAGCACAGATTTAATTTAAATGTGTAATAACCAAGTTAATAACATCTCCAGTAACAATAGGCTTCTGTCAAGTGATGTCACCCATTGTTGAAAGAGAAAGACTACAATGTCCACCAGTTGGAATTGGCAATCAGAATATTTGGTAATCCACCAGTTTGCTGTGTTGCTATGCAGGTAACTATTGTTTGCCATTTGTTACTTGACAGTCTGTATAATTTTCCATTGTTGGAAAATTTCATACTACAACAGCCTTCTCAATTCTTTAGGAAGTTTTAAACATAAAACTTAACCTTGAATAAAACTACCAAAATTATGTATACACCAGTAAAACAAACAGCAGAATAATGCACTGTTAAATAAATTTGCATAAATGTTATGGCTAGGGCATAATATATACTAATGTCTTTGGGCTAGGGTGACCAGATTATGGGAAATAAAATTCGGGACAAGGAAACTTTCGAAAGTCAAGTATTCACCCATGTCCCATTAGGGCCATAAGTCAAGGCCCTATATATTTTATTCAGTCGTGCCTGATTAAATTTGTGTATTTTAAGATTTTATATCCCAGTATTCAGCTTTAATAACTGAAGGAAAGAATGAATCAATCTAATCTCCAGGGATAAAATTAGTATTTTAAATGTTTATTGCTTGCATAATACTTCCTCTTAAACCCACCATAAACTATCAACATTTACCTGTCAAAGTTGTTAGACGAGCTTTAGCGAGGATTCAATTTGACATACTGAAAAAAATTGGTGTTCTTTTTTTTTTAATGTTTTTTTGTCGGTTCTCCACAGGTCAAACGGCTACAGCTATCAACTTCAAACTTTTTACATTATGGTTCCTCGTCTAACTTAGATCTGTATAGTTTTGTGGCATTATCGGGTGGTAAAGATCATTTTTATGAATTTTAGAAATTTCAAAAATACCCATTAGAATAACACGGCAGAAAAAAAAAAAAAATTTTATTTTCAAAAAAAATGAAATTTTGTGTGAAGTTGAATAACAACTTGGTACACATTTCTGGAAATTCTTTTGAAGAAAAAACATAAAATGTGCTGAATTGGTACCACTCGAAGCAGTTTTTACCCATTTATAACGTGAATGTCACCCAATTGGCGAATTTGAGCAAAAGTTTGGCAAAGAAGTCAACATACTATTACTTTCCGCTCGTCTAACAACGCGTATATAGCGTTTTCCTAGTTTAGTCAACACGCTTTCTGGCAGTCTACAGATACAGGAGTTTCAGGTAAGGGGGTCAGACGAGAGTGGATGACATTGATTTTGAAAGTAACAAATTCATTGGTGGTGATAAAATAGTGGGGGTAAAAGTGGAGGTCACTTTCATTTTAACATTGTGTGACGTTTTGGTAGCATATCTTTTGTTTATGATTGGTAGTAATGGCAATTGGTTAATGGTAATGGCTTATTATCATGGGTTATGGAATAGTAATAGAGTAGATGTCTATTTATAGCACTAAAATATTATTATTTTTATTTCAAAATGTGTAGGCCCTATATAAATATAAATTCTTCATTAGTGAAAAATGAAGACTCTGCCTCACAAAAGGTTGCTCATTAGACACAGAATAACATATATAAAAATGAAAATGAAGAGAGCAAAAAGACAATACAATAGTGTTTGATACAAAAATTAAAAATAATATTGGGTCATAGTCTAGAAAATTCCATATTGCAATTGATTACTTATTTAGAAAAAGAGGAGAAGACAAATTTTTGGAAAAAAGAGTAAAAAATATTTGAAAAAGTATTTTTTAAAAAATCCATATGATATAAAAGCTATACATTCAAGCCTGAATACGGGATTTGTTTAAACCATATAAATAGTTTCTGAAAATTGAAATAGTTAAAATAGTTACAAACAATTCCATAAACAGATACAATAACAAAAAAAAGTGTGAAATGAAAAGAATAAAACAAATATAAAAAATATAAAATGGTACATAAGTCATGTGCATAAACATGTTCATTTAAATAAAAACATGTAAACGGGATGGTTACTTTTAAATTAATTTGAAATACTAGACGCCGACGTTCTACAACATCTTGTCGCATGGACACAACGTGTGGTCAAAAGCTTCTACTGTGCATGACGTCACTTTTATAAGCAGCACTAAAACCAAAGACCTTTATATATATATATATATATATATATACAAATGTTGTCCTGTGTAAACATGACACTATTTTGGCAACATTGCATTGCACAACCAACGTGGGCCCGCCGTCAGCCCGTCATACAGATTAGAGGGTCCCTGGTTTTCCTGGTTTTACGGTTTTACCCTCTCTCTGTAATATTTTTGTTGTCTTGTACCATGCTGTCAGTTAACGAAGTGTTTTAGGCCGTACTGTTCGGAATTTCGTTGCAAATCGGTTTGGTTTGATTTCATTTTCCAAGTAACCCTAGGACTAGTCCTCGTCTGTAGAGCCTCGTTTGATAAGCGTTTGTATCCTTTCACACACAAAAGGTAGCTAGATTTCATTGTATTATATGACTTGAAATGTTCTAGAATTACCTAGAATTTTGTTTCGATGTAGGCCTATGGTTTGAAATCAACCTGTAATCGTTTGTTCATTACCATAGCGGCATTGATTTGGTTATTGAAGATGTAGCATTATTTTCATTTCTGCACCCTCATCTACAATAACCTTTCCTCCTACATCAATCGATGACACAGCGACAAAACCTTCAACCCCAACTGCGACATTTTCCTATTATTCAAAACCCCTACTACAAACTTGACGAGTTCATGCTTTACCGTCTTACTACGTTTGGTACCTTCCAGCGTAGGCCTACACATCACCTTTGGGCCAGTGTTGAAATCAGAGATTTTGTTTTGGGGGGGCAGGCAAGGCAAAACCGAAATATAAGTTTCTAAAACTGGGGGGGGGGGGGGGCAGGGGCAAGGGCAAGGGAAAACGACATCCTGCCCCCGGGAGCTTCGTAATGGATAAATTTTAAATAGCGCACTATAATCAAGGAGACTGTTTTTGGACATTTAGGCCTACTGTTCAAAATGTATTTAAAAATAGACTTGTGGTTATAGTGCTTGCTATATAGCAGCTAGCCCAGTTTTCAATTATTTTAATTCAATTTTTTTTCTATTCCACTTTATTATTATTAGGCCTACTATTATTGGTATCATATTAATATTATCATTCAGCATTTTTATTATCATTTCATTATTATTACCGGTACTATTTTTATCATATTATTATCATATTATCATTATTATCATCAAAATGTATGAAGGCCTATGTAAGTGTGAAGTGGACGTGATACATTTCATTTTGACTGGAGTTATCCATTAAATAGCTAGCTTCATTCTCTATTCTTTTTTTTCAGGAATTTATGTACACAAAATTATTCATTCTTTTTGTTCTTCTCTACATTTTTCTAATAACATTAAGAATACACAGTGTGTTTATTTTTATTTCTTCCATTGGGATTATAAATCATTATTTCTTAAACACGGCATAAACGATCAACATTACATGTCAACATATTGATGAGGTAATAGAGCATGCTCAATTCTTGGCAATAAGTTGACGGCAGTTATCAACATATTGCCGTCGTGTATGGGCAGGATAAGAAATACGGGTTATCTACTATAGCTGTCAATATGTTGAGTCAACATGTTGACGGGTAAATGTTGATCGTGTATGGCATGTTTAAAGAAAGACTTTTCTCATATTGTCTTTTGATTTATTTCGGTTAGTTTTCAGGTCAAATATAGATCTCCTTCAAATTATTCGGACTCCATACTTATTTTTAATCTGTATTATTCTTATGTATAAAATGTTAGTAGACCCGCAGACATGTTAACTTCTGTGACATAGCGGGTCTACAAAATTGTACCCAAATCTATGTGAAAATATGAATTTAAAAAAAAATCTTATACGGTATTTAAATGAAGCAATATACTACTCTAGATATCTAGAAATATCTATCTATCTACCTATCTATCTACTGAGAATAAAGAATACAAGCAAAGGTGGCCTGATTTATGGGGATCAATGGGTGGAGATCAAGAGTTGATCCCAGGTTATTGACCGATATATTGACCCTTGTAATTCAGGCTCCATATTAGTTATGTCCTCGGTCTCCAACGCGCTCGCTTCATGTGACATGGGAGGTGAGGGGCATATCGAGCCTTGTGGTTTGATCCCTGCCACTGTCTAACTCTGCAGAGGTCTGCAGGATTCTGCGCAGGAAGTTTTTTGTAGCCATTTGTGTTCTAAATGCTGTTTTGCTCCTTCAGGGTACAGTCTATGAATGATTATGATCAATTATCTTATCAGCAAATTATAATTCGTGCATATCAATCAATTCAATAAATTCGAGAATGGACTAGCTGTAAGATGTTATTTGTAGGCCCAAGAATATTCCGACATGTTATATAAATGTGGCCTAAAGAAGAAATTGTCTTGCTCTACTTGGACATTGTCACAGACTAACGTTTGCCAATGAGAAAACATGGTAGGCCTATACAGGTCTATAATTGAATACCAGGTAGTAAATATTTTTTTTATAAATATTGGTAGTTCTGGACGCTTTCCGCGACTGCCACTTAAGCCCCCCATCCTATAGGCCCGCCCATCTAAAATAGCTCGGCGGGCCTCTTAGACAGGGGCTTAAGTGGCAGTTGCGGTAAGCGCCCTGAATGCTTCCCTTAATTTTATTTCAAATCAAAATGAGTTTTGAGATAAATAATAAATAATATAAAAATAGAATAAAATAATGATGATAAACTTGGATCCAACTCTATTTGACATAGTCCTACCCTATTTAATTATTTGCATTATTAAAAATATGTGGGTCTAGTGAGTTGCAAGCATCCTCAACAGGCACTAATTTGATCTTGAGTTGTTGAGAAAGAGAAAGAGTAAGAGTTGAGTAAGAGAGAGAGAGAGAGAGAGAGAGAGAGAGAGAGAGAGAGAGAGAGAGAGAGAGAGAGAGAGAGAGAGAGAGAGAGAGAGAGAGAGAGAGATCTAACTATAGCTGACTGCCAATCGTGGTCATAGGCAAGCCCACAGAATGAACGTTCTGTAGGCCTACCTTGATGTATAAATATTATCATTCCATACTTTACTACCGGTAATTTTTCAGATCTGGTTATTCTTCATTTCAATGGATTCGACGACCTTGGTAGATGACCCAATAAAACTTGTGTTCAATGATCTTACAGAGCTGAACCTCAAAATGTGTGATCAAAAAAATTCAAAATCTGCTGAAGAATCAATTGAACTGCGGAAGAAAGGAAATGCTATATTCCTTAAGAACATTCAAGCTGCACGATTATTGTATAATAAAAGCATTGCTATAGCACCGTACCCTTGCTCAAAAGACGACAAATCTCGAGAATTGGCGGTTACATTTGCTGATCGCTCACATCTTTTCCTCGCTTTGAACAAATACGAATCTTGTTTAAAAGATATTGATCAGGCTCTATTGTTTGACTATCCGAAGAAACATAGGGAGTCTTTGTATAAAAGGAGAGAAAAGTGTCTTGAAAATTTGAACAAGTTCCATCATGCTCCTCCTAAACCATATCAGGTAGGCTTAATATGATTTTTTTTTAGATTCTTTGATACCTCAGTCAAAACGGAGTTACCAATTGACTCTGATGTTATTAAACAATAGGTAATCTGTGACATAGGTCAGCTGATCGAAGTTGTCAAGTCTTCGAGATATATGAGTGAAAATTTGATGTGTAAAATGTATTGTTAATTTTATTAATTTTCATGTAATCATGATGTTGATCGACCCAACGTGTTTTCTGCAAAAAGTTTGAATTCCACTGAATGGCTGCTATTCTGCATAGGCCTAATCATAAAAATAGAATTTATAGAGGTGTCAATTTTATACCACTTCGTTTGTTGAACAGTGTGCATTTTTTTCTTGTGTTCAACGTATTGGGAACATTTCTCATTAGTTATTGATAAGTGCTCTCAAACTTTATTCTTCATTTAATTTGACTTTCTTAATTTTTAATAAATCTAGATAACATATGGTCAGCACAAGGATATAGACTGCGCATCGGATTGTATTGAGATTAAATATACTGCTGAGTTGGGTGAACATCTCGTAGCAGTCAAGGATATCACACCTGGTAAATAGTTACCGTATTCCTCGTGCCACCTTATATTTATACTTGTATTCAAGTACAAACTGTACTTTGTACGACTTCTCGATCTGGACGATGCATATAGCCTAGGGTTACTGTTCAAACATATTTTTTTGTGTGGCCTACAGTATTACGTAGTATTTTACAACTTGGAAATAATTGATCGATAATAGAATATTTGTTTATTGTTACATCATAGAAAAATAATAACAAGAATATCATTGCATGAATATCATTGATAGTGTATGGCCAGGGCTCTTATTCTATTACTGTAAACGAAACGAAAGCCCGACGAAAAGCCATTTGAGAGACCATGTTAGAGTTTAAGGAATTGTCGGAATAAAACAACATGGGCCGCTTCAATCCGTTTCAGAGTTATAGAATAATGGCCCAGAACAACTATGTACTGACAGTACGTACTGTAAATAAAGATTTGGGATGGAATATCAATACCGGTATTGATGAATAATCATACGTATGTACGGTAAATTGTTTATAGAACTACGTATTGCAATTGATAACTGGCAGATGCAGATCATTGAGATCAATTAGTGAGCCAATGCATGGTACTGTATTGATAATCGATCGACTATTTGATAATCGACACGTTGCTGGTTATTATCTTCATAATGGTTATAATTGGCATTTTAATTTGTAATTATAACTATAACCAATTGAAACCACTGTTATTTAAACTAGGCAAACGCGTTATGTGTTTCGCGTTGATGGATGAGCTGGAACATATCAACTTATCTTTGGATTGGTTATTATATATATATATACACCTTGAGAACCAAACCATTACATCACTGCCATCTTATTTTCCATTAATAATTTATATGATAATAAAGAAGGCTTTGTTTTAATTGTTTACAATCAAGTGGTGACACTTGTTGCATTGATTTAATAGGTATCTTAATAGCTTTGAATAATTAACACAAATAACATTATATATTTTTTTACTTTGAAACGGCTGATCCGATTTGAGTGAAAGTTCGGAATAATGTGTATTATTATCAGATTGAAATTCCCTGAGAATTTGAATCCTCTCAGATGAAATATTTTTCACGAATGTTTTCCTCTGAGTTATTCTAGTGGGATTTTTGAAAACTTTGGAATGAGTTTTCTCAGAAGTGGTTCAACCGATCGCGCCTCAAAACTATTCAGCATCAAGTCAGATAGGGGTTCATGTGTGTGCCAAGTTTCATCATGATCTAAATTTTTGTCTGACCTGTAGAGCGCAAAAAAAAAAAAAAAAAAAAAAAAAACAGGCACTTTTTTTTCGGGTATAGTGGAATTGAGTCTTCGCTTCGCTCATCCAATAACTTCACTTGAACTTTAAATTCCTGTTGTAGGCTTATCACGGATTTGTGCAGATTTCTTGGTTATTAATTTATTTGGTGAAAAAATTGATTCTGAAAATTGTTGCATGTCTATTTGTTTTTGTTTGCAATGAAATAAAGGTTTAAAAATAATCAGATGAGCGTAGCTAAGTCTCCATCCCACCCTTATAGAGCTTTGTCTGATTTTTTTTTTTTTTTTTTTTTTTCTTGTAAGCACTCCACAGGGTGCAGGGTTTGACTGATCGACATGAAATTTTTTTTGAACACGCAAACTAATCCAACTCAGAACTGTATAGTTTTTAGGATGAATCGGTTCTACCAGTTTCGAGAAATATCATCTCAAAATTTCTAAAAACCCCATAAGATTGGGCTGGGCAAGAAAATTTGAAAAATACAAGTTCTCCAAAAAAATTAAAATTTTCACAGAATGTGAGCACAATAATAATACACATTATTACAATTTTGTATGCAATTTGGATCAGCCGTTCTGAATAAAATAATGTAATAAATGTTTTTTTATTCGACAAATGGATAGAAAATTATTGCAGAACCATTGCTGTGTTTCACTGCTTTCTGGATTCAATATTCACCAAATTTTTCATAGGATTCAAGGTGTGTAGACTTTTAAGTTATACCAAAGTCGATTGAGTGGCACAGATGAAACTTCTTTCCTTATTCAGATTTCTTGCTCATCTTACAACGCATATGTTGCGTTTGCAAAACAAATACCGGTAGCTTTTTTTTTGATAATGATAGAATGGGAATTCAGAATCTAGAAAACATTTAAGAATAAAAAGTCACTGAATGTCATGTGAGGGATTTATTAATCCCTATTTAGGTATTTAGGCAATTAATTGTGTAAGTTCTGAATTGCAGGTGATGTGGTTATCGTAGAGAAACCGTTTGCTTCTATACTGTGGCCTGAGAATTTTTATTCTCATTGCTTCAACTGTTTCCAACGACATGACTCGTTGATTCCTTGCAAGAAGTGCTCTGTGGTGAGTTCAAACATGTGTTTCTCTTACATTAATCCAGTCTCTTACATATGTCTCTTACATTAATTTACTTCCAAGTGATTCTTGCTGTCATGCAATGTTAATGTTGTCATGGCTTGGTCTGGGATCCCTACCGCATCAATCTGATTAAAAAAGTGGAGGGTGTGCAGAGGGTGGCTGCAAGAAGGGTTCTAGGAAGAGTGAGAGGATTTAAAATAGAAAGAAATAAACAGGGGAGAGTTGAAAAATTGAGAGAAAGACCCAGTGAGATGGTGAAAGATTTAGAGTGGGAAAGTTTGGAGGAAGAGAGGAAAAAGGATAGACTCCTTAACTTTTATAGGGTAAGGAATGGCTTTATGGGGTGGGAAGAAGTGAGAGACAGGATAGGGATGAGAGTTCAGAGGAGTGGGAGAGGAGGGAAAGAGCTTGCTCTGGAGAGGGCCAACACAGAATTGGTAAGCAGTGGTTTCACTCAAAGAACACTAAGGGAGTGAAACGATCTGAGTACGGAGGCAAGAGAAGCAAAGAGCCTGGACGAGTTTGAGAAGAGGCTTGCGGACAAACAGCTGCCACCGCGCAAACATGCACAATTGCAGTGAACAGCAACAACAAGTATACAGTATTAGAGATAGTCCTTTCCATGTGTTTCTATTGTCAAATGTCAACATATTTACTTCGGAAATCCAAGCAACCCGGCCGCCCCCCCGGTTGTACAGATATGGTTACTGTTGATTATGATCAATAAAGTCAGGCATATCATCATGAGCCTTCATATTATCACAATCAGGACAAAAGAAATTAAATGGGATAATCTAAATACAAAAATCTCTTTCCATGATTTTTTTGTCTATATTACCTGGGTAATTTCGACAGGTACGCCTATCCGGTTTCTAATTTCATACCCAAAGGTAATATCAAAGGGCTTCACCTTTTTAACTTGGGTGATATAAATGTGTCCGTATCTGTACCAGTGTGATATGTCTACTTACAATTTAATGAATTTGTATTACCGGTACCTTATAAAAACAAAATTTAATGAAATGTTTCAAAAGTACGTATAGACCTACAATTGTAGACCAAACCCAATGAATGTGAGAGTTTTGGGAATCGAATACCATTTTATTGTATAATAAGCAATCAGTAGTTGGTAATATTTTAATGTGCTAAATGACCTCCATGTCGATGCGGCGTAAAACTCTAATATTCACTCATAAACTCGTTATTATTATCTTATTTTGTCAGTAGGCCATGTACTGTTCTGAAGCTTGTCGTAATGCATCATGGGAAACATTTCACCACATCGAATGTCCGTTCCTGTTGACCCTCGTCAATAATGGAACCGAGGTTGCCCTGCTGTTGGCGCTGCGCATCTTCCTCGTCGCCTGCCACAACAGCGGGGATGGACTGCGCGGCCTCTACCGTAACCAATCAGCACATGAGTACGAACCAGACCAACCAACCAAACCATCTCACCTAGCAACCATGCACCAAACAGACCAGGAACAAATCAAACCAACCTGCCAATCAACCACACTCCAAACAGATGAATGGAAGAACAACAACATAGCAGATGATGTGGACAAGGTCTCAATCAAAGCTGCCTGTATTCTCATGTGCCTGGAGAACCAAACTAATTTTTTTCAATTATCGGACGGTGACAATCTCAACGGTCCCGATTTAAAGGTTTTTGCAGGTACCATGCTAGCCAAGTATTTGATGGTGGTTCATTGCAACTCGTTCACGTTGAAAGATTTAGTTACTCGAGTTGGGCAACGTGTGCCTACCGTCGTGAAGTTCGGTAGTGCAGTTTATTCTACTGCCAGCTTGATGCGACATTCCGGCGATGCGAATGTCATGTCATGCTTCCAGTGTGGCGACACGCAGGTGGTGATTGCTATTCAGCCAATCAAGAGAGGAGTGCCGGTAAGTGCGTAAAAGTATATGATTTTTATTTGTGAGGTAGATGAGAGAACCAGTAGGTATAGTATTTTGCAATGTTGAAAATAAGTAATTTTGAAGATGAGTGAAGTGACCGTAGTGAACAAGCTACTTATTTGCACTTTCAAGCTTAGAATATTCAGTGTATTCAATATTCAAGAGTGGACTAGATGAATCGAATTGAGGTGATTAAAATAGGGGCCTGGAGAAAAAAAGTGAAACAATGAATTTATGCATAAATTGTGTGGGTGTATGAGCATATACAATATAATAGTTTGTGGACTATATAATAGACACAACATTTTAAAATTAGTAAATCAACAAGATAAGATCTGTGAAGGCGTGTAGTATTATTTTTAATGTATGTAGGCCCTAATATTTTGGTGCTACTAAATAAATTGGTGGCACCAAATCACATCAAATAGGATAAAGTCCATGTGGGGAGAGCAGCCGTCCGGGCTAGTCCGCCCCTGTTCAAATGAAAAGTTTCAAATGAAATATCTTACGAAAAGAATGATGGAATTTCAATGAAACTTGTGAAAAGTGTGAATTTTGATTAGTAAGAAAACTCAAGTAATTTAAGTTGTTGCTAGCCTATTATTTTTTTAAAATTTGTATTGGTACAAATATCAGCAAATCACCATTGTCATGAAATTGGTTCTTAATTTGTAGCCTGGGTAAAGGTACGCTCATAGAGCCACGGCAGCATGAATTTGTCGTGCCGTCAAAATGAATGAGCCAATCACAGACTTGCCGGGCTTGTCGTTCACTGTGACCTTGAAAGTTGGCTGAAGTTGAACATTTTGCTGGCCGACATACTTGCCGTGATGACGTAGACGATATCACGGTCACGCTTATACTCAAACTGTTTGTTTTGCTTACGGACTATCGACTGTCAAAGCTCGAATACTGTCGACGTTGCCGTGATTATCGCATTGATTCAATATATAATTGCCTTGAGTCCGCGATATAACCAACCGTTTGCCATGGTAGTATGAACGGTACAAATCATTTGCCGTCCTATGGTACCCAACAAGATTGCCGGCTGGTAAAAATGCCGTGGCTCTATGTTCGTACCTTAAGGTGAGCTGTGACATGCACCTTGCCTTAATGACGGTTTTCACTTCTTGACCATGAATGTAATCTATTTTCGCACAACTATGGCTGCAATCACATGTTAGTACGTCTTTATATAAAGTATTTCACAAACACTCGAAGTCTATGCAATGTATATATTACATCAAACTGCAAAGAGAAATATCAATCGTAAATGGGTCCATCTTACCAAAAACAGGTACTGTAGGCCCAGTCTACCAGTAGGCCCTAAAAATGCGTTTTACACCCTATGATGGTTTTATGCCCAAAAAACTATATTTCTGAACTTTTCAATACCACCTATCAAAACTTCTCACGAAAAGTATCATAAAAAGTTTTGGCCTGACACTTTTCACTAAATCTTACATCAGTAAATGCAATGTAATATGTCTAATATTGTAATTTCTTTCTTTCTAGTTATTACTTGCTCATAGTCCAAAGTATATTGAAGAGGAATGGAACGAAGGGCAATCTCATCGCCAAACTGCTAACCTGCGGTTCAAGTGTGTAGAGTGTAACGCTCCGCTGCCTGTGCTGAGAGTGAGCGCTAGACCTGCTTCGATCTCGACATGTTTCTGGTGCAAGCACAAGAATGATCTTGGCCAGATCGAAAAGACCTACCACGACTTGTACGACAGCTATGCGAATATCAAGAACAGCATCAACTTCGCATTCGTTCGCCCTGAAATCGATACGACGGATATCACCAACATTATTATTACGTTGGACAGGATCGTTTGCCCGCCGTGTATGTTGGCTAAGAAATGCAAGAATTTGTTGAAAACTCGTTTACTTTTAAGAGGCAATTTCTTTACTCTTCCATGAGATTATCTTGTATGTACGGCAGATTTTTCAGATGACAACGTGTAGTTTAATCTTCCAAGTTTTATCTTAAGAGAAATCAACAATTGAAGATGATTGCTATTATTTTTATAACTTCAAGACTGTTTGGTATTTACTATTACCAGACTTTAATGCCTAGTTATTATAGGCCTATATAAAATTATCTTATTCATTGGCTGCTCTGCAGTACAATGTGTTTTCGTCTCTTGTAGGCCTAATTAATGTTGGGTAATTGTCACCCTAGTTAACAATACCTCTAGTTTTATAGCCAATCATAGTTTTCATGCTGGTAGTAACTGGCAAGACAAGTTTTTTTCAATGATGTTGGCTTGAAGAAACACCAACATGATAATTTAGTTAGTTGGCAGTTCATTCATTTATATTTTACAGATTTGTTAATATGCTAGAAGTCAAAACTTTTGATCTAAACTATATCATTTACAGATATTTTATATTTTTCATAATGTCACTAAGTATACATTTTTGTGGAAAAGGAAATTTTGTGATTTTCAATAATATTTTGGTTTCATTATTTTATTTGTGATTCATTGTGATTTGTCTAAGGTACTAATGATTGAATCTACAGTGTTACCTCTGTCCATCATTTTTCAAGGAACCAGGAAAATAGAACCATCCATCCCAAAAAATTTTACATTGATTGTATGGGAGTGGAGTGAGAAAAAATGAATACCTAACCCAAGCTGAAAAACAATGGATCTGGGAACGGTCCATAATACCGGTATGTTATTACAGTGATATATATCACTTTAATAACATATTAGAAGATCTGTTAGGTTGACTAACCAAGTATGATATTGGAAGCCAAAGCTAATGCCATACCTATAGGCTGACAAAATATAAGAATAAGAATATAAGATGACAAAAGTTGAAAAAAGCATAAAGCATGAGTTTAAAAAGCTTTCGTTTAAACTTTTAAAGGCTTATGTAGAAATTCTATAATCAGCATGTGATTTTCTCATCTACTGTAATTTCTATTATTGTCATCAGTAGGTCTAGTGTTTGTAGCATTCAGATTTTAAATAGTTTAAAGTACAGCCTACATATTCAATATGAGCCTGCATTTCTTATTATTATCTAGATATTGAATAATAATACAGCAGGGTCTATACACTCTTTCAAAATTCAATTGACCTAAAAATACATACTCATTTTGAATGATTTAAATGGTATTCCACATTGACTTGGGAGTGAAAACTCTGTAGGGACGAGGGGCCGTATCCCAATACGTTGTGACTCATTATCAATTTACTCAACTGTCGTGGCATTATTTTCCCATATACAGGCGAGTAAAATTCAAGTGACTGTTTTTCATGTTCAATCACATTCTTGAATAATGCTACATAAATGCTACATCCACAATATGACTCATATATTCATAAATAGTAGGCGATTATAGTTATGACAGGTTGAGTGTTCACTTCTGACGGTCAAAATCTACAGGAGTATCTCATTCCTGTATACCCTTACCACGACTCACTTGATTTAAGCCTAAACCTCGCTAGCTACAAGAGACTAGGACTTTCATTGGTAAATATTTATTAGTAGAGCTACCATGGCAATATGTTCAGTTCTTGTGTATTTCCAGGGCTGTTAGCACAAAATTCTAGCTCATGAGGTGGGCCACGAAATATGTGAAGTTTTTGCGATCTACGTGACCGTAACTTTGTCATTATCTTGTGTTGTCATGGTATTTAGCTCTCCTGGTGTACATTATCCAATCAAAGTCCTAGTCCTTTGGAGCTACCTAGGTCCAGGGGGCGAATTCAGGTACATTTTACTCTCCTATATTGCTGTCTTATCGTAAATATAAGACAAAGCTAATTCATGTTCGTTTTGATGTCATATATGACCATTCACGATGTGTAAATTCAAGCGAATGACTGTAGCTGTCGTATTAAATTTACGCTAGCTTAAATTTAAGAGAGTGAAAAAGGTACCTGAATTTGCCCCAAGTAACATGTCGCAGTTAGTGTCCAGAACTATTATTTCAATAGATGTACAGTAATATTGGAATTTTCAGTATCTGAATGATTGAATGAAGTTTTACTGTGATCATTTCGTTTCAGATTGTCCATGATATTAAGTTAATTGTAATGTAGTACCATAATACATACTGATTTTTTTAAAAATTCATTACCACAACCATTACAAGTGAATTTTCATTCATGTCAACTTCCATGCACAAATACAAATACAGCAGAATGTATTGAGTTTGTTTAGATGGTAAATCTCTGTAGGCTGTAGTTTTTGCAATTATTATTTGAGAGTTGAGGTGTTTAGCTTGAAACTTATGTCCTATATATTTTGGAAGCTGCTGACCAAAGAGAAAATAGTTGGTCATCAACACAAGTGACCTCAGGGGCGTAATGATATTTTAAATGAAGTATTTTATTACACACGTTGGTTCATTTTATTTGTTGAGGTTCAAACTGATTCCACATGAACATTTTTGAACAAAAATAATCATTATGAATCTTTAGGTGTACTGTATGACTGATGAGTATGATTTTACTTCTTCAGTGGGCCTTATTTTGTGATTGATAACTGGCTGTAGTGGTAGACTTGTTTAATTGAAGTTTCAGTGGAAGTTTGACTCGCATGACTTTAAAAAAACACTACATTTCATGAACGTAAGTTTTTCATCAAATGTACCTGCAGTCTTGATTACCTTAAAACAAAATTATGAAGTACTCGCGCTGATTCAACAAATTTTATTTGACAGCCAGGTATGTTATTTTGTTTCTTTAGTCATAGATATTATATTGCAATAGGAAGTTTTCTACCATTAAATGAGGGTCATGTTGCCAATGTGTATTGTCTTACTAGTTAGTAGTTACGTTCAATAATGATATTGTTTGTAGTGGTAAGGATGTGTCAGTCTCAGTATGCCAATAGGGTGTATAATAAATATAAATGATATAATCACCATATCAGATAAGTGAAATGAATGTTCCACTAACCTTCTTGTGATAGATTACGCAAATGAGAGATGAAAATAGATGATGATACAGAGTAAAAGAAGCAATTGTGATATGATAAATAATGTTGTGGGTACAGCAAGAACTCTAATCATTGTTCTTATATCACTTGTTTCTGTTACTATGTACCATCATCTATCATTAATTTCTCACATCATCCATCACAAATTGATATTTTTAAAATCAAGCCATACTTTCCAAACATTTGTCACCATCCTGGTTCCTTTAGGTATTTCATTTAGTAGATTATTTTTGAAAGAAATAGAAATACATTTTTAAAAATATTTACCTATAGAACTCCAATTTGGAAAACTATGGCGTCAGTAGCCAGAGACATTCAGAGATATATGATGTAAGTTGAAACATAATTATAATCATCAAAATTTAACAACAAATAAGTACGGTACCACATTTTCTATTTATAAATAATCAATGAAAAAATTGGACTAATTCATCTTATTAGGCCATCAGTTAGATTCATTCAGATCTTTATCGTTTCGTTTAATTAACAATGACGGATATAGTGAGGTTCGGTCTTGCAACCAACCGCTCTTCCACCCAACTTGTACTGAAACTTGGATTAGTATTTCAGAAAATTTATTTTGTCCATTTTGTATAATGATGAACCTCACATCTGCTGTTGGTGGAAAGAAGTGATCATTGCCCAAGAGACTTAGTTCAAAAAAGAAGATATCAACATTCGTGTGTTTATACTGAAAGACTTTTATCTATGGCGAAAAATTATGTTCACAGACAACGCAGTCCTGGTGTTGAAGTTCATTAGTTTTAAATAATCAAAATGGGGTGGTAAGATCGCCCTTGTGGTGCCCCATCCAAACGATCCCATCTTTCATCCATAGCCTTAATCGGGAAACAATGATTTTGTATCAAGTTTCGATGTTATTTAAAAAAAAAAAAATAAGAAAATGGTTGATCAAGTCGTAAAGCATAATATAACTTGAAAATCAAATAAAGTATTATTAATACATTGAATACATTTGAATGTAGATCTCTGCTAAGTAGAGAAAAAAGTAGAGTATAGAGCTTTAGAGCTCTAGAGCTCTAAAGTAGAGCATAAAGTAGAGCTCTAAAGTAGAGCATAGAGAAGTAAAACTTCTCTATGCTCTACTTAACTGCAGTTATACAGTTACGTAGCAAAATGCATGATATTCAGCAAAGAATAACTTCAAACATGAACAATAATAATCATTTACTACGGTAATATGTTCTAGTGCTAGAAAGAATCGCGATTATCTAGAATCTTCAGAGCCTGAATAATAGATTACAGATTACAGTAAACAATAATAGACAGTAGAGTTATAACTTGATCTATTTGAGTAATGTTATACATATTAATACTATACAAAATCTTTTACATTCCATATCTTATTTTGACTACAATTTATATAAGGGAAAAAATTATTTAAGTTAAAATTGTCAAATGTCTTAATTCAATAATACAAAAAGGGCCCAAGCCAAGATATGTGCGGTAGGATGGTTTAAGAAACATGGTGATCCATTCTCAAGATAAAATCAATGTACCGGTACCAGTAACTAGGAAAACGAAGCATGTGCATTGTAAAAGGAGCAAGATTTTATATGAAATATGCTGGAAAGCTAACCTTGATTTTGAATCTAATTACCCGCTGCCATCCTGATTTCATTTTGATAATTTCAATCAATTTATGATTTACTTGGTTTTACCACTTGATTATCTTCATAGCTTTCTTAGAAGCTCTTTAATTGATGTAAAAAATAATTACACATTATTTGTATCTTTGATACGGCTTATACGATTAATGTAAAATGTTGCTTTTGTGTGGTTAAATTACGTGGAAATTTGAATTTATTCAGAAAAATATTTTTTCAAAATTTTTCTCTGCATTATTCTTGTGGGGTTTTTAAAAGTTTCGAAATTATTTCTCCCATAGGCTATAAGTGATTCAACATATTGCGCCTCAAAACTATACGGTATCGAATTAGATTTCAATCAGTACAATGAATGCATGGTGATGAAACTGAAGGCTAATATACTACTTATTATTATTATTATAAACCCTGGGTGCAGCTCTACTTACATCACATAAGAGGCAATACCTCGAGTATTGACAGGTCGACACCTCCGACCGTAAGTGCTAACCTGGCAGTGAGGCGGTCAATCGAAACCATCAACTCTCACAAGAGGGCGAGCCCGATCGACAGTCTCGCGGTAGTGATGTTGATACAAGGAAGCACGTATGCCACGACTTTGTCTGTGATAATGCGTTATGCGTAGTACGACACCAATCAGATTTCAGAAGCAAGGAACTGTGAGACGCGTCGAATTTATGTCATACTAGTTGGCACGAAATCGCGTGTGAAAAGCGCTTTCCAAGTAAGTAAACTTGGGGATTATAAAGACTAAACTAATTGTCATACAATATTGCATGATTAATAATTTATCAAGTATTCAACATTATTTGGTACACATTGCCATGGCAATGCCATGAGTTTTTTTATATAAATTCCCAGCTTAATGCTATGGGCATTCCCATGTTTCCTTCGAATTCCGACCGCTCTTTGTAATTATGTCTGTAAAGACATTGGTGACAGCAACGCTATTATTGTGAACATTCACGTTGATTGAACTATTATTGATTTATCTTTCTCATTATGACAGCGTCATAATAATCTATCAATTTTATCAATCAATCCCAACTCCATCACATTAAAGTTTGTTGATGTATAGAAAATACATTCTATTTTTCATTTGACCTATGCAAGGCTACTTGTTATGCAACACAAAATCTAGAACATTCAAATCTAGAACAGTTGGTATAGAAAATACATTTTGTTTTTATTTGACCTGTGTAAGACTACTTGTTATGTAACAAATCTAGGACATGCAAGCAAAAAGTCACTGCCTTGCTCATTCAAAATCAAGTAGCCTAGTCAAAAGTCAAAATTTCTTTTCTCTTGTACCTACCTGTGCTCTATATATTTTTTCTCTAGGCACTGTTCTGCTCTGAAAAGTGTCGCTCCACTTCGTGGGAAGAAAGCCACCAATTTGAGTGCTTCGTACTACCACGTCTGTGCGAATATGGCATGGGCAAAATATGGACACTTGCTCTTCGTGTGCTGCTCATGGAAACCAGCAGAAATCAAGGATTGAAAGGCTTATACAAGAAAGTCCAGACCATTGAGGAGGATAAATGTCCCGACGAAAAGAAATATTTTGACGTCAATGGTCATCACAAGTCGTTGGATTATAGTGCTGTGCACTACATGGAACGACACACCGACAAACGAAAAGACCTCGTGAGACGTGCTGTCAGAGCGGCTTGCATTCTGAACTGTCTCGAGAACTACACGGAGTTTTTCAAGGATCAGGAAGGTTCTCAACCTGACGATCCCGACTTGAAGCTATTTGCTGGCGGGTTCCTTCTGCGTTTTCTCCAAAGTCTTCCCTGTTATTCGTTCACGGTGTCGGAACTTGTCACAACTGCTAACCAGAAGGTCCCGGATTGTCGGGAATATGGACAAGCCGTATACACAACATTGTGTATGCTCGGTCATTCTTGTAGTCCAAATGTCGGATTGGTCAACTTCGAGGGTTCGAAGAAAGCAGCTATCGCGCTACAGAACATTAATAAGGGAGAGGAGGTAATTCAGATGTTTATAGAAATTGTCTGTGTGTGGTGAACGATGTGATTCTCAGATGATATTATGACTGGGTGAAAATTAACTTAGAATGACATTTAATTCTTGTCTTTTTTCTAGATCACGTGTCAATATGGTTATCAATACTGCAACTACACAATTCACGACCGCTTCGTTGGTCTCTACGATCAGTTTTTCTTCAAGCGCACGTGTGAGGCTAGCACCGACAACTGGCCTCCCGTTAAGATCAACCGAAGCCAGCTCAATATTTTGATTGTGTGCTACCTTTGCTCAAACTGCAAAACGCCATTACGCAGCAGCGCCTATACTTTCAGGACCCATATCACGTGTCCTGCATGCAGGAGAAAAAATGACACAACCATGCCGAAGAAGTATGTGCTGAATGCATTGAATCGGTGCTATGACATGTATGATAAGTTGGAGGCGATCAATATGAGTGGTAAGGTAGATAGAAACGCGTCTGCAGCTTTGATACCCGAATGTTTACATCTGTTCAAGGTGTTGTATCGTTTGGTCACGAAGTACAACGAAGTTATTTGTGATGTCAAAGAAGCTCTGTTAGAGATATACCGACGTGAAGGGAATTATTTTGTTCTGTAGTGGGTTCTGAAATACATTCGACCCCAAAACCTTTGTAGGTTTTCAATTAAACTAAACAAATTGTTTTGACGAACACCATCGCATCAGATCTCTGTTAAAAAATATGGTCTTATTTTTCTTACTGAATTAGTCTTTATTTGTGCTATGAACATAAAATAGATGGAATATCTTATCACCCCACATTGCTCAAACATTTTAGTAATGGTATAACTATTAATTACCACTATTCATTTTTATGTCTATAGATATATACATGTCATATTATTAGCATATAGTATCACAAATAAGTGTAGTTTCAAAAATTATATAAGATTGTGAAGATTGAATAACTGAATAAAAGCTATACAAATTAGAAATTGATGAGGTATAAGTTTTAAATAATAACTTCACAGTCTATAAAACGTACCTACTTGATTTTTTCACGTCAAGAACCACTTGATATCTCACTGTTCTATGATGATTACACGATATGCCTTCGTGGTCAAGCCGACTGTAAATTTAACAGATTTGAATTTACAGTGCACACCATTGAACGTTTCTACTTTCTATGCAGGTTCAGCATATTATTTCATTTTGAGGCGTGCATCATTTAGGTTCCACATATTGTTTATGGGTGACCAACCAAGTAGTACCATTTGAGTAGGATACATATTCTATAAATCCACTTAGTAAGCCCTTTCTCGAGTTCTTCGTTATCGAAGACAAGAGTGTCGAAGAAAGTCTTGTAATCAGTAATTATCTAATAAATCTAATAAATTTTCTTCTTCTTGGCTTTCTTGTGATTGACATTTTGATTGGGCTTCGCTAGTCGGCGCTAAAGTCATCTCTCCATATACCCTCTGAAGCGCGTCGGAGCACCCTTGGTATCTTGCGTCGATCATCATCACGTCATCAGGAATACTGCGCTCGTTCACCTCCCTTGTGGTACAATACGAGATTACACACGAGTGAAGACATTCACCATTTGGTGAAAAATAATTTTAGTATATTTGTATCCATGCAAGAAGAAGTTTCAGAGAGATGGTGCCCCTAGTCCACACCACTCGCATGTGAGTTGCTTACCCCATTTTCTTCCATGGATACAAGTGTACCATTTAATTTTCATTTATAAAGATATTAGTGCGATAGGAAGTGTAATTATTTGTGGCCCAAGCAGATTATATGCAATACCAAAGTATGAATGCATCATTATGTCTCGTTTTCCTCAAGAGTGTTAGATGATGAATGGTATTGACTATTGAAAAACATATAAACGACCAACTATCAATTGCCAAATGGCAATAATGTGAACAGGAGGGCTAAGTAAGTTTCTGATAATTGTAGTGTGTGACCATGGATTATTGCTATTGTGACAATAGATACATAACAAACGTATACGTGGCTATAGGTATGTATACGTAATGATAATGTAATGATAATGATAACGAACGTGTAATGAATCGAAGGTGTGACCAACTGGTGGTCATTGTTGCTGTCTCTTATAATGAAAAGTCAGTTGAGAAAAGCCTTCTTTCGTGTCACAATTGACTGACTACCGTTACCAAAGCAATACAGTGAATTGGAGAACTAAAAGAAAGTTTGTGATCTGTAAATATCAACTAAGGGTCGGGCCTAACTTGCAACTTACTCTTCCTCAATTATGTCTGATTGGAACAGATTGACGAATATCATATCGTCATTGGACATCTGTTGTTTTGAATTATTCCCCATTAATTGAGCTAGGAGTAGATTCAGTTCTTCTCTTCCAACGTGGAAACCTCCATCTTTCTCCTCACTTCCGGGTTCAATTGCTGTACTTTTGTCTGGTCGGCTGCAGTCGTCTGTATGTGGTGTTAACATCGCCATCGGAGCGTATCTAACAGGAGAAGATGGTGTTTGAAAAGATTGAAATTAATGGAAAGCATGAATATTGAAAATCACAAAATTTAAATTTAATTTAAAATAAAAATACCGTAAATTTGATTTTCAGTACCCTGGTTATATTGTAAGTACTAAATTTCAATATGTTATAGAGATCTTCTCGAGTATAGGATTGACTCAAATGATGTCACACTAATAAAACTCCATTGTACAACAATCTGCTCCAAATTGTGTTCGCCAATTCTAATCACCACTTCAGTACGTAGTATTTTGTTTGCCTCAACTATTCTAGTTGCTATGATAACCTGATGTACATAGGCCTACTATCTCCCTATAGTAAAAACTTTTTGAGAATAGGAGAACCAATAATCTAATTAAACTTGAGATTTTTTTGTTCGATTTTAAAATGTTTTCAATATTCAACAAAATTCGACAAAGATTTGTGAAAGAGATCGAAACATTACACTATTTTGACTACTGAAAATCTTGATAGTACTTACATATCTACAACCATAGACAATAGATACACACACCACCATGACAGTTCGATGTCCGAAAACGGTTTTAAAGGAGATTGAATTTCCGGTACACACCTCCAATCCCCTCGCCCTTGCCTGCATAACATTACGTACGTATAATACGTATGACATTACGAATCTTAGAAAGGATTGTGGCTTGTGATTGGCTATCTCTAGCCCGCTTCTTGCGCCTTCTAGGGTGTGGAGCGAATGTTGTACTAACTAATTGCAGAGATGGGTGAGGTGATTGGAGGTGTGTGTGGGAAATTTAATCTCATTCTGCCATAAGTGTGAACTCTAGGCCTACATCGAAGGTAGTAAAAGAACTAATTTTATATTCAATAATAAATAATAATTCATTAATTTCATTATTACATTTGTTTTTAAGGTCCCTCATGACACACTTTTCATATCTTCCCCTTTCATATGATTGACTGTATTATGGATTTCATACATTTTTCATATATTTTCACTTACATGTTACATCCTAAGTAAATGGCTCTGTTACCAGTCATTTCCATTGAGCCTCTTTCTATAGCCAAGGAGAAAGTTCCCCCGGAATAAAAGTGCTCCATACGATTTACTTCACCGTTCGAGTCGAAGAAACGTATGAATCCTGGCACTTCGCTGTCTGAAATAAGAAACGAATGAACAATACATAGTACAATGCTACTTATCCAATATTTTTAAAAGCATATGATAAATGAGTAAAAGGGGAACTTCTTCCCTTTTATTAGACGAGCTTTAGCGAGGATTCAATTTGACATACTGACAAAAATTGGTGTTCGTTTTTATTATTATTATTTTTTTTTTTTATGTTTTTTTGTCGGTTCTCCACGGGTCAAACGGCTACAGCTATCAACTTCAAGCTTTTTTTGTCATGGTTCCTCATCTAACTTAGATCTGTATAGTTTTGTGAGATTATCGGGTGGTAACTTTTTTTATGAATTTTCAAAATTTCGAAAATACCCGTTAGAATAATACGGCGGGAAAAAAATGAAAATATTTTTATTTTCGAAAAAAATGAAATTTTGTGTCAAGTTGAATCACAGTCTGAAACACATTTCTGGAAATTCTCAGCTTGATTGGGTCAGCCATTTTGAAGAAAAAACATAAAATGTGCTAAATTGGTACCACTCGAAGCAGTTTTTACCCATTTCTAACTTGAATGTCACCCAATTGGCAAATGTAGGCAAAAGTTTGGCCAAAAAATCGACATTCTATTACAATCCGCTCGTCTAACAACGCATATATGGCGTTTTCCTAGTTTATGCCAACATTTTATCAGACAATCATATTTTTTTCATGCTGACAGAAAAATGATTATAAAACAAACCAATGAAACCACTCATATGCTTGGGCAAGCAGTATGGCAGTGTAAAATTATGAATAACCAGAATAGCTCATTGATAATATATTAGCATTTTCATTTATAGTTATACTTGATAATGTTTTGAAATTTATTTGTTACGTATTTGATGAGGCCGCAAAATTCCATTTCATTTACTGTAAAAAATCGATATTGCATTCATGTTTTTATTTGAATTGCATGAAGGTCAGAAAAAGTAACCATGTATCTTGATACTTTTCTCAACATTGGTCTTATACCAGAATAAATTGAGATTTTTTTGGTCAAAATTACTTTGAAAATCCCCATAAGAATAGCATAGGATACTAATTTTCCATTTCATCTGATTGAAATGAAATGTTTACAGAATTTTATCACTGTTTCCAAGTTCAATCATTATTCACAATTCGATCCAATCATTTCGAAAAGAGTATGTTTTAGTAAAAAAATTAATTACAAAACTTTTCATAAAATTAGATTTGGGTCAGGACCAAAAAAGACCTTAAGATCATGTATATATGCCTAATGATGAATTACTACGATGTATAAGAATAATCTACGAAATAAGCATCAAATACGCTATAGTATATTGTCTCTTACCAGGAGAAATAGTTCGTCCTAACGTAGGAATAACAAATCTTCCCGGTTCTGTCTGAATTTTCTCCCTTAGGAAGACTGAAACACGTACATTAATGTCCTGTAAGAAGTTGAGCATGCAGTAGCGTAGAGTCTGGAGTTCACCAAACGACATTTTACCATAAGTCTGAAAAGTGAAAACAATCACATTGCTATTTGGAGCTTTTTTAAATTTTAGTTTCAAATTGTGTTTGTGATTTGATCAGGAGTCGGTTTCACGAAGAACTAATTAGATAACAATTGGATGAGGTACAAAAATACCATACGTGATCAAGGGTGATAACAAGTTGATCCTCTAAGAGCTGGTTTTACCAACTGATAATTAAGTATTGATTAGTTAATTGTTGCCTGAAGTCCGAAAATTAGATGCGTAACAAGGATGATAACGAGTTTAGTCGCTACTTATTGCTCAATTCACTAACTATCAGTTGGTAAAACTGGCCCTAACTATCGATAAATAACTAATGATTAATATCGATAACTAAGTATCGGTTTGTAAAATCGGTCGCTAGAGCCGCTTAGAACAATTGATGAATAGTGAATTGAGCAATAATTAGGGAATCAACTCGTTATCACCCCTGGCTGCTGAACTATTTTTGTACTTCAAGTAATAGCTAACTAATTGATCAATAAGGTATTCTCAACTGACGTCACTCATTGTTGAAAGAGAGATACAACAATGTGCACCATTTGGAATTGACCAATCAGAATGGTTGGTAGTCCACCAGTTCGCTGTATTGCTATAGTAACGATTGTTTGTCGTTTGTTACGTGCGAACTCCCTATTAGTTGATGAAGCCGGCTCTAAAAGTTCATTTTTTTCTTTAATAAAATTGTTGACAACAAAGTTATCGCAGTATGGAATGAATCTCTATTATTTCCAACAATAAAAGTAATATTATTCCAAGCTCACCATAAATGTCATTGTTGATATACAATTGACAATTGTTGGCAGCTAAAAATTCAATTATTGTTGCAACAATGAAAGTTATACTACTGCCTTCCAGCTTCAAGGTCGACTTGATTAGAATTAGAGATTATAATGATTGGAATTATCTGGTCACGTGAGTATATACTTGTATCCTCGAAAGAAGAAGACGATCTAACAGTACAATAAATAAACTCATCATCATCATATCCATGAAAGGAGAAAATTTCGAGTGACTATCCCACAGCACAAGCATAGGGGTTGTTTGCCACATCTCTTTTCGTGGAGACAATGCAGAAAATCTAGCTGGTATTTTCAGGGCCAGAGAATTCTTTCAGAATGAATTATACGATTAGAAATTCAACTGCATATTTAAAAAGAATTAAGTGCTTAAAGCTGCAATTTTCTACAATCACCCAAGTGTTCACAAATATATATAGTTTGGTTTCTTCGTTCTAAACTGTAAATTCGGTTCACTTACGGACATCAGCATTGTATACGCAATGTTTATCTGTTTATGTAGTTGTGGTAGAGACACAAAGTTTCTCATAGCATCCAGATGATTTAGCGTGACAAGAAGTAAATCAGATGGTTGTGAACACATGAAGACCTGGTATTTAAACACCATCGTCATTAAATCGTATAGTTTACACATGCTCTCGGTGTTAAGTCGCATTATTGACGCATGTGCTAAGTCTTCAAAGAGTTGTCGTAAAGCTGGCTTGTTGTATACTTCTTGTGGCTTGAATAGTTCGTTGAGAAACCTTTGGTTCAACATTATTCCTGTGATATCGTTCATAACTGAAATAATAATCATTCATAATCAACATATACATTTTACACATTTACATTTTACATATACATTTTTTTACAATATTAATTACAAGTACCTAAGCGATTTGGGTAGAATCGGTTCAAAGCAGGTCTAGCTCAAAGATATTGAAATATATGAATACGTAATATGGTCTGTTATTTAGCTTCTAAATATGAGGTCTTTTGGAAATGTTTAATTTCTCCGCTTTGTTTTCACCCTGGAAAGAGAAATTCTACATTTTCTTGCTATAACAGGTAGGATTAGTACAGGATATAAAGTTGGGTTGTCTTTGTTTTAAAGCTAGAAAAAAATGCGACTGAATAGACAAAAAATGTTCTTTGAAGTTTTAAAGAGCGTAAATGAGAATGTATATTCTATCAACAAACTGGATGGTCATATTTTCAAAATTCAGGATTTTTTAATGGAGTATAGGCCCACAGTATACTTTACTCAGAAAGATGCGCCCAAATTTTTAGAGTTTTGAGAGAGAGAGAGAGAGAGTTGGTTTAAAAGTGATGAGAGAGAAGAATTGAAGGACGAAAGAAGATACAATTTTAGAGGCGGACATGGTGAAGAGCGAGTAAGGATGTTGGGAAGTATTCGTTTTTGAAGAGAACGGGAGTAGGAAGGATTAAAATTGACCAAGGACTATTTGTAGAGGAATTGAGAAAATTACAAGAATATTCAATATTACCAACTGTGCACGGTATGATTTGTAGTAGGCCTATAATTTTGTAGATAAATAAAATTAGTTTAGTTGGGTTTGATTAGTTTAGATTAGGTTAGTTTTAGTTGAAAATGGCACAACATAGATGAAAAACAAGATAAAAAATACAAATACAAATGATGAAACACATGTGAAAAGTAGAAAGGCTATACACACTGTATGGACTTACATTTTGATACATTTTTGCAAAATTTCGATTGATCATTCCAGTCAATTTCGATTTTTTATAAAATAATTTTTCAAGTTTTTCGAGCACGACGATCTTTATTGTTTAATGATGGATAAATCCGTTTGAAAACGTGTGATCAAGATTTCAGGACATGAGTGAAATCCTTTTTTTTCAATAACATAGAAACTTGATACTAACACATTGTTCCCCAATTAAGACAATGGGTGAAAAATAGTATCGTTTGAACGGGGCACGAAAAGGGCGATCTAACCACCCCATAGTGGAAAAATACTAAAAAATACTAAAAACTAGATACTAAAAAAATACCTCGAAAAGCTCGATCTCTCGGAATTCTTTGCGCGGCTAACCGTTGGTCCAGGATATACAACATTTCTCCACCCAGGTTCAGGAACAATAACGGAATCGTGTAAACACTCGACATATCTACGAGGTTTTCTCATTCGGTCCTCAGAAGGTCTTCAGTCTCCACATTGGGTCTCCTTGCACTTGAAAGTTCTTTTCATTCGGTCTCCTTACACTTGATAGGTCTACACATTGGGTCTACACTTGAGAGGTCTTCAGACTTCTCATCGGGTATTCTTACACTTGAAAGGTCCACACATTGGGTCTACACTTGAGAGGTCTTCAGACTCCTCATTGGGTCTCCTTACGCTTGAAAGGTCTATACATTGAGGGTCTACACTTGAAAGATCTACACATTGAGGGTCTACACTTGAGAGGTGTTCAGTCTATACGTATCGGGTCTCTTTACACTTGAAATATCCACATTGGGTCTTCACTTGAAAGGTCTTCAGTCTTCACATTGAGTCTCCTTGCACTTGAAAGGTCTACACATTGGGTCTTCACTTGAGAGGTCTTCAGCCTTCACATTGGGTCTCCTTGCACTTGAAAGGTCTTTACATTCGGTCTCCTTACGCTTGAAAGGTCTACACATTGGGGCTTCACTTGAGATGTCTTCAGTCTTCACATTGGGTCTCCACTCTCCTTGCACTTGAACTCACTGCATACACGTCACGACTAAAACTGTTGTGACTACAGCCCTCTACCTTGTGCACGTTATTTCTTCACACGACGCAAACCAACTGATATTGATTTTCTCACTCATGTTGTATGCCGGGAATCAATATTTTACATGACATTTCTGAATAACTTATATCATTTATATTGTAGCGAGGAAAATTCAGTATTATCCCTAAACATGAACTTGAATAGTATTTTGAATGGTTTGTTCTATAATGTAATTATATGAATATGAATAATGAAAATTAAATAATGAAATAATTATTTTCGTATTGAATGTTTTATCATTTTATATTGCCTTATATATGCCTTATATATATTCATTTATATTTTAATTAGGGAACAGTGATTATGTATAAGGTTTCGATTTATTAAAAAAAAAGATAATCTAAGGCCCATATACTGTATAATTCAGGTGTATTTTGTGAGATTCTTGTATGCACGCCCAAGTATGTATTTTTATACTAATAAAATATACCGGTATGTACTTTTTTGTATTAAATTTTATAAATTAAAGTTGAATCAAATTAATTTTAAATTTGAATTGATAAAGTATTCATAAATTTTAATTTATTTGTTCTCTAATATATCTTGAATATATATATATATATATATATATATATATATATATATATATATATATATATATATATCAACCTGGTCCTGTTTCTATCTGTATATTTTGATTCTGTTTCTATTTATGTATTCTGATGCGTCATCACAACATTTTCTGAGAAGTTTGTAAAAAATGTAAACTGGGAACGGTATTTATTAATTTTGAATGCCGTCTTGCTTTAAAGGGCTCCTATTGCCATTTTAACAAGTCATCAATACCGATCCACACATTCATAGTGTACTGACTAAATTGCATTCATGTTCCATAAATCCATATTTGTTTGTTTGACATATTCCTAGCCTTGCTCATGTCCTATTAAATTCCAATAACATATTTCATTTTCATTTTTTATTCATTATACATTTATTTTTAATAATTTTTTTTTTCATTTATTTTCATTTTTTATTTTCTTACTCTCTTTTGTTGATAAGAGAGTATAGATAAGTACAATTTAGAGAGAGTTTAATTATTATTTGTTCTACATTTTTCAATAATCTGCCATTGTTGTTTCTCAATTGTGTATTAAACTGTATTATTGAATAGTATACGCATAATTAATTTTAAAAAATCTGTTATTAATGTTGCTTTTAACGACGCCGACAACAGCTAGGACTGTAGGAGGTAGGCCCAAACACTTAATTTTAAACGTAAAACTGTACAATTCATAACGTTCGGTTTCAATTGATTGAACATTCGCATCATATTTTTTGTATATTTTATTATATTTTACAGTAATTTCTTTCGCTTATTTTTGCTAGTTGAATATCTTATTGTTAAAATACTCATAACATTTATTTTAAAAGATATGCAGATGTTCTTATTTTATGAATACTTGCTGATAAAAATCTCATAATACGAACTGCCATTCACAATTAATTATTGCAATGTATTGCTTTTATTTGGTTGGAAATCATAATTGATTTGCTTATCGACTAAACCACCGTCAACAACAGCGCATGTTTAACATTCTGTCGGCAAGCGTGAGTCTATTTCCAAGACAAACTTGGAGCTGCAACATATATTATCAGGTTATTTTCGATCTGTCTGAAAGTCTATAAACCTCTAACGAGATCAGTGACTGTCCGGCTTTTGTAGCGACAACTTCCAATCATCGAACTCTTCGATAGGTTTTTACAATCAAAAGTGAATTATTAATACCAACATTTCAGTGAATATACAATTTTCGAGATAACAATGTGTGTAATGATAATTTATGCGTGAGATTCTTGGCTCATCTACGAGCACGTTGGCTTAAAATAACCACACTGGATGGTTTAAATGGCTAGGGGCTATAATTGGCCAGACTGTTCAACCTACTTTACCAGTTTCGTATTCTATCAACGTTTGCTCGAACTACGCGCGCACTCTATGTTGTGTCAGTGGCTCAGTCAATAAGAAGAAGAAGGTTAAAATTATTGTGAACTAATGTGTTCCCTTAGCTCTTTGAACAATAATAGCTGAATAATGAAGAATAATTATGCACATAAATAATTATTGATACAGAATAGTTGACGTTCAAAATGGTGTTAGAATTGCCAACATTTGAAGAGATATTTACGAATGTATGTGAACGTTTGAGTAGGGCAAATGAAGTGCAAGAAATCTCTAAACAATTTTTTGACACTGTGACTGACGAAAACCGAGTC
Source organism: Brachyptera risi (assembly GCA_964007535.1). Lineage (NCBI taxonomy): Eukaryota > Metazoa > Arthropoda > Insecta > Plecoptera > Taeniopterygidae > Brachyptera > Brachyptera risi. The sequence goes on along the minus strand of OZ023328.1, from coordinate 35,187,040 downwards.
AATATTGCGTACACACGTTTATCTGATTTAGATTTACTGCCTTACAAGAGAAATAGTAATAAAATATCTTCAAAACTATCTGAGAAATCAATAGAACTGCGTAATGCTGGAAATAAAGCTTTTGGGAAGGTGGATGTGGATATGCAAGAAGTGATTTTGTTATATACGAAAAGTATTGCGTTTGGCGTAAAAGAAGAACTTGCCCTTGCTTTTGCTAATCGCTCAGCTGTTTTGTTTGCTATGTGTAAATATGAGAACTGTCTTAATGATATTCAACAAGCTTTGTTGTTCGATTATCCAGACAAACTAAAGTATAAAGTGATTGAAAGAAAGGGCAAATGTTTACAGAAATTAGGCCTCTTTGAAGAAGCTAGCAAGTGTTTTCAGGTAATATGAATAATTATTCAATATTTTAATGAGTTTTTAATGTTTATAATCAATTGACTATGATAAATTAGTAGTTTTTAATTGTCAAGTAGAAATTTACATTTTCAAGTCAAGTTTTTGTCAACAGAATGAGTTAGTTACATTTATATAATATATATATATCTACATTCCACTTCTCAGGATGGTATACTTTTAAAATCTGTAAATTAAAAGAGATTTTATGGATACACATGTTATCATCATCATCAATATACCAATTATTTTAGTAACAATTCATTTTAGATTTATGGTTGGTCATTATATTTATTGGAAAAAAATAATTATCAGTGAGGAGGTTTATAAAAATGTAAGAATCCTAACGCAATAGGAATATATATTTATATATATAATATATATATATATATATATATATATATATATATATATATATATATATATATGTATATATATATATTTAATATTTTTCTCAAACTCTCTCTTCCAGTATCAATTACAAATTTGATAATTATTTATTGATTCGATTTTTGAATATACGGAAGCTCACATAGAATTTCGGCCAAAAAATATCTTTAGAGAGTGTATATTGTTCTAAAATCAATTCTTCGGAAACATTTCCATAAATATAAATATTTTGGCTTGATTCAAAAAGCACTGTTGCAACTATACTTATATCTTTTTAGGAAGTACTAGACGGAGAACATCCTGAAAATAAGACTAAATCAATTCAGTTGAGCCTGAAACAACTATTGAGTGAAGAAAAGGATAACCAACCAACTCGGAGACAAACAAGGATATTACCACAATTGTCATATGGTCATAATAAAGAGGTTACATGCGCTTCGGACTGCATTGCGATTAAATACAGTACAACTATAGGCAGATACATTGAAGCTGCCAGTGACATAAAGCCAGGTTAATTCTTGTTTCAAATAAACAATTTTAATCAATTTGAATAACAATGACCTTCTTTCAATAATTTATATAAGCATGCATGGTGGATGTTTCTTGTTGTGACACCAAAAGGGGGTTATTTCATTACTCTATTTTTCATTTCAACATAAATATCTGAAGAAATATTTTCAAATTCGTCAGTCCATGAACGTTTTTGATGATTATACGATGTCTGGAATGATTCATAGACTCTCGATATCTCCATTCTCTCATTGACTATTTATTATATTCACAATTATTCACTATTTCATAAAAATCGATGTACACAATGAGCACAATACATTGTTTTATTGCGAACATGAACATCATGCCAAAAGTCATGCATAAGTCTGTCATAGATATATATTTTTTGAATTTTTGAAATTTCTGTGTATTGCTATAATTTCTTATCATAAGAGATAACTGTTGATGTGGTATTAATTTTCTGATGAATAATCTTGGTAGAAAACAAGGATAAAAAATACAGTGTATATGAAGAGTCATAATTACCATAGCCAAAAAAAAATAAAAAAATAAAAGATGTATATATATATTTTTTAAGATTGTTGATATTTCATTAAGGCCCGGTATTATCAAGTCCAGTTAGCCTTTATCTGACAGTTCAAACTTGTTATCACCATGGTTACCCACTCTATTTGTTTTCACCAACTCTCAGATAAATACTAACTGGCCGTGGTAATACTGGGCCTGAATAGAATTAAACTCTTCCTATTTTATTGTCGACTTGATTATTTCGAACCTTGTGTTACAGGAGATATTCTATTACTTGAAGAACCATATGCATCGGTGTTATTACCTGCATATTATTACACTCATTGCTATCATTGCTTACAAAGATGTGTGGCTTTGATTCCTTGTAAACATTGTTCGATGGTAAGTCAACATTTTAAGATCTCAATCCATATTTTACATGATTTAGTTTTAATGTCAGTCAAAGTTTTCATGAATTCTTAAAACAATATCTAAAATTTCTTTCACATGCTTAAACATGACTTGATTACATGGCTAAATTTTGAAATAAATTATTATAGAGCACATTCATACTGCTTTGGCATAATTTTGAAAATGACACTGAAATAATACAGATAGCACTCATTCAACATAGATCTTTTCACCTTGATTCAGGACAATATATTCATAATATTGATAATATATTATATCATTATATTATTATTTAATATACATAATATATTGATAATGTCCGGATATATCACAGAAACGTTTTTTACTTATAATGTGTTCCGGACTTTCGGAAATTGGAAGACTGTTATCTGCGGCGGAAAGTTATGGTCACCAACAGCGCAGTCCTGGTGTTGAAGTTCATTGGTTTCAAATAATTAAAATGGGGTGGTAAGATCGCCCTTGTGGTGCCCCGTCCAAACGATCCTACTCTTCATCCTTAGCCTTAATTGGGGAACAATGATTTTGTATCAAGTTTCGATGTTATTAAAAAAAATATACATATTCACCCTATACTTCCAGTTTGCTGATCAAACAGAATAACTCACATAATACCGTGCGCTCATTCTTACTTCTAAACGGAATATAAAATGATACCAAATATCACAATAGTCTAGTTACTCAGTAGTTAGCCTTGTTATGAAAATTATTGAAAACAGTAACAATTGTGATTATAATACATCACTTAACAGCCAGTTATAGCTATTTCCATGTTCCTAATTCCGACTCTAAATTTTACACGTACATATATTTTTCCAACAGGTAATGTTCTGTTCCGATCTGTGCCGTGAAACATCATGGAAGAAGAGTCACCACATCGAGTGCTTGTTACTACCTTCACTACATCAACTCGAGATGGGCAAAATGTGGCTTCTTGCTCTAAGAGTTTTCTTAGTATCCTCCGACAACGGTCTCAAACTAGCTGCTCTACACAAACAAATTCAATCAATAGAATCTAATAAAATCACTGATCATCGAACGAAAGGTTTCGACAAACACGGACTTTACGTATCTTCAAATTACGACACAATACATAATTTAGTAGGAAATACAGAATCTCGTACTGTCAGTGATTTATTTAAACGTGCTACTCAAGCGGCGTGTATTTTAAACTGTATTGAAGAAGGTTCAAATCTGTTCAAACGCGTTAAACCTAACAAGAAGTTGAATATGTTTGTAGGCGGTTTGCTCCTGAGGTATCTGCAGAGTTTACCATGTAATGCTCATTCGGTGTCCGAGTTGGTGGTCGTTGCTGGGCAAGGAGGCACGCAGAGTGTAGAGTTTGGTTGTGGTGCATACTCGACTCTGAGCCTCATTAACCATTCCTGTGATCCGAATGTCACGAGATGTAATTATAGTGGCGATGGTACTATGATGATGGCGGTTAGACCGATCAAAAAAGGGGAACAGGTGAGAAAATATTATTATTAAGATGCACACAGTTTGCATAAACTGCGATTTTTTAAAATTCAATCTGTATTTTAGCTTAAAAGCAGGGTTTATTTGCATTTTGAGAAGATATTTATATTGATCTTCATAGTATCATAGTTGAATTTTTTTATAATTTTCCATTAGAAGTGTTCCATTATTCAATTATTACTAATTGAAGCTGTAAATATTATTATTCGAATATTATTCATTATTTTTATGAACATAGTTTGATACTCATTAGTCTTGTGTCAGGGGAACCATAGTAATTATCACATTTTTTGTTTGTTTGTAATGAGAATACCGTAAATATCATTTCCATCTTATTTTCTTCATTTTTTTCCAGATACTTGATAACTATGGTTACCACTATGCTGTACAAACCACCGAAGAAAGACTCACCGGGCTTCGAACCCAGTACTATTTCGACTGCCAGTGCGAGTGCTGTCTCAACAATTGGCCCACGTATCATAATTTACCAAACAGAAATCCCACGTACATTTGTTTGAGATGTCGTACCAATCTAACCAAACCTTACTTGAATGCCAATTCTGGAGATATCATCATCACGTGCCCCCAGTGTCAGACTGGGAACAATATTACTGATTCAGAGAAAAAACTTCAGAGCATTTTAGACAATTTTAATGTAATTTACGAGAAATTGTTATCTGAAAATTACGATGTTGATTTTACAAGTGAATTGTCGGGAAATATTGAATTGTTGGATCAAATTGTTCAACGCCCTTGGAGATTGTTTAACGACTGTCAGGAAGCAATGAAAGAATGCTTTTTGAGAGCGGGAAACTTTTATATCCAATAGGCGAAGATTGTGTTGTTTCTGAGCTAAAAGCGTCAGTTTTCCATCACAGACATGGAGTCGGGAAATGTGATCGAGTGCGGTATTACCAAGTCAAGTGTTTGCTGTGGTTCGCCGTGCCGGTGACATCCAATTAGCCTCTATCTGAGAGTTGGTGATAACAAATAGCATGGGTAACCATGGTGATAACAACTTTGAACTGCCACTTAGAGCTAGTCCCAGCATGTTGGTGATTCCGGCACCGAGGTCCGAGTGTATCTATGCTTAGGTTATAGTAAAATTCAAGTTATAGTGTAAGATAAAGTCAAAAGCAGTCGAAGTTTCGACTAAGAGCGTCGATATGAATAGTAATACATATAATTGACTTGAATTAAAATATTTTGAATATTTATATTTTTGTTTTCGTGCATCAATAATAATTATATAGTTATAGCGTAGTATAGTTAGTTGTAGTTGTGGTCCTGAAAATAATACACATATTGAAATTCTTACTCAATCTTACCAAATAGCTTTTTATCAAACATTTCTGGAAAAAATTGTTCAAAAATTGATTTATTGTTATAGTAAATCTTAAACTAGTTAGAAAATAGCTGTCTCAAATTATTAAGTGAGTATTAAAATTCCGATAGCCAGTATTATCAGATGATGTGTCAATGACGTAACTGTAGCACTGTTGTAATCATCCGCTACATCTCGTTTTTTACAAGCTGTGAAATCAGCGAATGTGATTCGTCCTTCCGATTCGGGATAAATGGGAGATGTCTTCGTGATGTATTGTCCCAAGATTCCAGCATCAGTGATATCTGGAATAAGGTCCACATAGTGATGATTGTGTTTTTACAATTCCACAAAGAGACAGTTTACTTGGGGATATGAATGAGACGCGTGGCACACTGAATCGTCATTCGGGAGACCGGGGTTTGATTCCCGCCATGGTCGACCATCCTGACAGGGGTTTCGCTCTGTCGTTCAGGTTGATACTGGGATGTTTCCTCAACAACAGGCCACGACCGACTCCTTCCCACCATCCAAAACACCTAATTAAATAACCTTTCATCTCATCATTCTATCATCTCATTCATCATCCACCGACGCCAATAGATCGTAGCCATCAGTATAGTGCGTCGTTAAAACCCAATATAAAAATTAAATACAAAAAGAGACATCAATAAATGGACTGCAGTTATAGTATTATCATTATAGAGGGCCTTAAGAGTGGTTGAATACATTAAAAACCATTTACTTTGATTCGATTATAAACCATGTCATTTTGCAATATATTCATATCGTCGATTCAGGCCAAAAATAGAATCAATCGTCAGCATTTATTTTCAAAAAATTATCCATTTTCAACCACAGCGAGGTAAAATTCCCGAAAAATGGAAGAAGATACATAATTTTCATATATAAAATGAGTGGTACCTGACTGATGCCAATTGCATATCAAGTCAATTTTGAGATGTATCCAATATTTATTTATTTTTGACGATTTGAAAATTAAAAGCAAATTAAAGCTCTCTCAACCTTATGTACCTGCTCATCTAAAATCTTCACATGATGGTATGCAACCATTTTCACGAACTGTATGTGTACGTTAGGTTTTATAATCATCTAGTTATTATATTTTATTTTTCCAACATCGAATTCTTGAAGTGCAATAATTGTTTACAAATTAAGACCGTTTAAAACCGTTTAAAAGCAGCGCAGCTCTTATAATTTCGTACAATTAAAACACATGACGTCTCTCTTGTTCTCTTAATATAACAATAGACTAAAAAAATATCGTATTTACCCAGGATCGATTGCGAAATCACGTTCTTAGAGAACTTGAAACCGTCGCCTCCTTGCGCAATGTACGACGGCAATAGTATAGTATACACCTCTTTAGGGTCAACTGGTTTGTATACTGGTTCACGGCAATCCCCACATCTCACCATAGCAGTCAGCACTCTTTTACCAGGCGGCTTGCATACGTCATACTTGATATGTAATCCTGCAAAACACATGAGCAAACACATCGTTAACCATTTCATAGCTGTCTAGGATTATGAAAAAATAACAAATTTATAAATATATTTTTTTTCGAGTAGTGTAATGATGACATTTTTACATTTGTACAGTAAAAAACGATTCACAAATGCGTTATATACAATCCAGTGTATACATTGGAGTCGTTCTGTCATCAACATTAATGGATGAAAGTTTATAATTATATATATACATATAAATTTCTTGCTCATCCTTCACCGATGTCCAGTGACACGCTGGCCTTGTCATGATTTATTGATGTTAGTGATCTTTCTGATTTAGTGTCTGGCAGAGGTGTGATTGATTGACTGTCAGAGTAAATGCCAAACATTCTATTTGCGCACATACTTTTAATTCACACATAATTATATAGGCTCTCTCTTTCACTTCATGAAAGGAGTGAAAATCCCCACGTGACATGATTATGGCACTATAGCTGTGATTGTTTTTTTATAGTAGGAAACATAAAACTCCGTTGGTGTGATTACTCAAACTGAAGAGAGGATCGTTTATGTTGCATTTCATAAAAATGACAATATAAATAGTATTAATTTCAACAAGTCAAACTCGGTACACTAAATAAAAAAGATTGCAAATGAGCCTATATATTACCATAATAAAACACAGTTGACTAACTTTACACAGAGAGCACTCTGTTCATTGCTCAAGCTGTGGAGGATGACGTATACCCCTGTATTGAGTAATGAAATCAATGGTAGAAAACTACGTTTAAAAGTAAAACTATGGAACTCGCTCCTCCTAAGCCATACCAAACGCATTCGTGAATAACGACGTCTAATGATCTAGAAAAATGTAAGTAGAATGTTATTATAAATATGAATACAATATGAAATGATTATCGAAATGTATATTCCATGTTGTTCACTCTTATACGGCATAACTGTTTATTTTAGTTAAGATGAAATTGGTTTGGGCTATAGATTGACTGGGACAAGTTGGTTGGATTGAATAGATTATAGTTTGATCTAGGTTGCACGCAACAAAAACAAAACCAACAACAAAAATAACAAAAACCGCTCAGGTTAATATGCCCAGGTCCAGCCGCACAGGTTGGAGTTAAATAATCAATTGACAATTTGTGAACGTGATTTAAATAACAAAAAGAGGAACGAGTGACATAATATCGGAGTCAAAAACAAATCTGATCAATGATGAGTATGATTGTCTGTTGCACATACCGGAGAACTGCAGGAATGCACCAGAAGCTGAACCTCCAGGAATATAGCCGTGAACACCCCACTCGATTGCTTCCAGAAGATGTTCACCTTTCAACGTTAAAAGAGACACGGAGTTGTCGAATGGCAATGTTGTCAGCAAGTCTTGCATCGTGATAACACCTGAACGATAACAACAGCGTCAAGAGGGCGATATATGAAGTTGAACAACATGTCAAAAAATAAGTAATCATGAGGGTGGGCTAGAGATCGCTTACGTCAATTGGAAGGTAAGAACGCAAAACGTTCAAATTAAAATTCAAAACAAGAAATAAATGTATTATTATAAATAGATTGTTTTGTTCAACGTTTTTGTCAAGGTACCTGTTTGCAAACGCCTTCGGGAATGCAAGTATTTTTTCAGTGAATGTTTTTAAAAGGTACAAATAAGATGGATCGATGTCACCATGATTTTTGAGCTGTTTTTGTAGGCTCAATTAATTCTCGGGAATTTTCAATTTCAATTTGTCCATTTATGATTTTGTGACAGCTCACATAATTGTTTTTTCATTTCATATTCTTCCATTTGAAAACATTCCTAGTGACATTTTAAGACTCTCTCTCTCTCTCTCTCTCTCTCTCTCTCTCTCTCTTCTCCTCACCGTTTTCTTCCAACACGTCGATGGATCCTCGGATGCCACCGCCGTTAATGAGCGCAATAGGCGCGTCTGTCCAACTATTGTTTTGCACTTTACTTGTTGCGACATACTGAAACACGAAACGAATACGAAATGTAATATTGAAATACATATAATGTGAGTTGAACTCAAGACACCATGGACCAACGCCAATAATTCAGATCATGGGGCTACTCAATATAAAAAAAAAACAAAAAAAAAACAGAATAACCAATGAATGGACCTGTGTTTTTGCGAACATTTGCGTAAAGCATTTTTCATTAATGAAAAATCGAGACGCGTGGCCGAGTGGTAAACCGTCATTCGGAAGACCGGGGTTCGATTCCCGCCGTAGTCGACTATCCTGACAGGGGTTTTTCGTGGTTTCCCTCTGGCATTCAGGTTAATACTGGGATGGTTCCTTAACAACAGCCCCCAACCGACTCCTTCACACCATCCAAAACACCTAATAAAATAATCTTTCATCTCGTTCATCATCCACCGACGCCAATAGATTGTAGCCATCAGTATAGTGCGTCGTTAAAACCAATATGAAAAAAAAAAATGAAAAATATAAAAATTGATAAAATCCCATTTTTATATATATTAATATATATATATATATATATATATATATATATATATATATATATATATATATATATATATATATATATATATATATTATATATTATTAATATATATTATTATTATTGAGAAAACACCAGTGATGTCAACAAAATTACCACAAACAGTCAACGAACTTGAGTCATGACACAAAAATCGCGGGACAATATGTACCCGCCCATCTCTCTAAGCAACTTGCTTCAATTGCCTCTAGGCAGCAGCAGTTTTGTTTAATCGCACCGCATGCGGGAGCGATATCGCATCAAAAATGTTCATGTAAGGCCAGTTTTATTGTTTATTTACTCACATAATCCACCATTGCGTCGGTGATCAGATTCCCCATGTTACACTCAGCTATGCGGCATTGTCTCTGATCACCATTCAAATACACTCTTGTCGATCCTAGTCTCCTGAAACCTTGTTTGATCACCTCACCTCTCCAGCGACCAATCTCATCGAGCACGTCTTGGTCTATAGATAGAATATACACAACTTTATTGACAAACACATATTTCTTTTTCGAAATCATACGATATATCAAAATCATTCACTCACGGAATAGTCTTTAAACAATTTTACGTAAATCGTAACATATATTCTCCATAATCATCTCTTTAAGGTTTCTTAATCAGTTTAAAATCCAATTCTGATTATTTTTCTCATTTTATTATCAGTAATCAAGTTTCTGATTTTAAAACCATAATTTTAAAACTCATTTCTACTTTCGGCAATTATAATTCCATATTTATAATGAGCAGTACCTCCATGGTCCTCATCGTGAAGATGGACAGCCATAAAGAATAAATAATTTTCTCTCTAACATCGAAAACTTGACACATGTCATTGTTCCCCAATGAGTGCTTTGGATGACAGGGTAGGATCTTTCGGACGGAGCACCAAAAGGACGATAATTAACCTGATGTAGATTATTGTAAAAAAATTGTGAATATGATTATTATTCTCTGTTCCATTCCTTCTAAATCTTACATTCACATTCACCATCAACATCTAATATTCACAAATGGTTATGTGGACCAGTCTACTGATATACTGAGATATCATTGGTATATAGTGGATATACTGGATCCACTAATGGAGAGGATCGCTTATCAACCAAGAGAATGGAAATTATAAAATTATCTGTAATTGTATAAAAATCACTGCATATTTAAAAAATACCACTTTTGAAAGATGAGTCATCTTAAATCTCGTCCTGAAAAATCTTTTATACTCCGAGTGTACAGCTTGAAACAAAAGTAAAAAAGCCCTTTTTCTATCTAGTCAAACCAGTCATCCCTTTGTTATTAAATTGACAGGTATCAGACAAACAGAAAACGAGATTTCACTATTGTATCAATCTCTCCTATGATATAATGGTGATTATTGTATTTGTCTTTGATAATTGTGGCTTCCTTCTCCTTTCGTGGATAAAGCGTATACAATCGAGTTGTTACCTTCATGTTCGGAATACTAATTCGAACTACTTGCCAAAAAACTGATATATCACGTTTCTCGTACATCCTTCCACTAAGGTTGGTGGCTCGAAACCCCTGACCGTTATTGCCAATGGATAAGAGAGTCGGTCGATCGGGACCACCGTAACAACTCTCAATTGAACAAAATTCACCAAGACGTGGTTGACCAACGAAAGACCGAGCGAAATGTCATAAAATTGGAACCATTTATACAAAGGAAATATTAATCAACTTGATGTATAAGCTGTGTAATTTTTCAGAGCATGCAATATGACTTGTTGTGCCCTATAGGCGTACTGATATGTGTAAGGATCTTTAAAAATTTAGTTATAGCAGATGAACGAATATAAAACAAACGAATAAAAATGAAAGAAGATGAAAATCGATAATAAGATCGAAGATTCCTTTTCTGAAAGATAAATGATTGCTTCGATAATTATCCGAAATTTATTACTTCACTATTTGCACATTTTTGAGTTTGATTTTTTAATTTTTCGATTTTTTCTAAGTGCATTAAAATTGATTAATTCCGTTGAGATGGTAAGATCGCTATTGATAAAGTGACTATAGTGCCCCGCCCAAACGATCTGATTTTGAGGGGAACCCATCTACAAAAGTGTATCAGTTTTCTTTGTTAATTCATTGATGTATCAATGTTGAAATAGTATATTATGAAATGTAAAAATGAATTCCGAAATTTTTTTGAAAGAACTAGTAGAGAAATACTTTGAACCTTTAGATACAGGAAAACCAGTAAATAGTTAGCATGGAATTGACATTGGTTGAGTAAACCTTCCTTCATCAGACAAATTAAATTTCATTATCAAACCTGTAACCATTTTGATACAAATGCATGGTTTCTGTTACCGGTACCTTGATTTACAACAAAAATGGCGTGACTTTTCCTGGCTTTGTATGCCAAGCACATATGGTTGAAGCGTTTATTTCTAATTCAGCTCAAAGGCAGTTGTTTTACAAACACATCGATACCATACATGATGAAACATCTCAAAAAGTAATCAAATTATATATGTAACGCGAGATGCATGTTTTATGACTATTTTCAGTGTCAACTAAAACATAAGCGATCGTTGTGACTTTTCGGATGAACGTATTGTTGTGAAACTGCTTCACACCATGCAGAGACGTACCTGCTAAAATATTGTCGATCCATAATAAATATTTACAATATATTCACAAATAATCATCCTGGTGGGAACTTTATGCCCTATGAAGTCTAGGGACGCCTTAATAATCTTTGTGTCAAGAATATTCTGAACCTAATGACCCCGCAACAGCTAGGTTATTCAGGGTAATTTTGTATCAAATTTTCGATGTTCATGAAATAATTTTAAAAAATGTGAACAATGAATGGTGATAGATAAACGTGAAAACTTTCTAACTTTTTAATGTTGCCATAGTTACCTTGAGGTATACTGTTATCAAGAAGTATTGGGTTGCCTGACGACGTTATCACGTCACCGTGGTCGTTGAACGTGACTGATAGACGACCGAGGTACTTGGTGAAGGCGTAGGCTTGTACAACTGGTACAATTTTACCGGACTTCTGACGTATGTTAGTCGGGTATTTGCCTTCTACCATATCTGTAGGATCAGGAGCTTTTCCTGCAAGTAAATATGAACTGCTTTGATTGGTTGCATAAAATTAAATCAATGTTGAATATATTTAACAAATTTGAAAAAGAAAGTTTCATAGGAAAGTTCAAAATTCCATATAAGAAAAGCACAAGGAAGGAAAGAAGCTAACAGCTAAGGCAATAAACATGAAAAAATAATTAGAAAAGATCAATGAAAATTTGAGGAAAATTTAAAGTTATGGGGTTTTACTAATTTTAAAATGTATTATCATCCATTCTGCAGCAGTACACTGACACTTTTGATTAATTTTCATGAAAATTATCAATCACTTTTGTCCAATAGTATGAAGTTGAATAAATAAATTCATTAATATCTTTCATTGTTAAGATTTCATCAACTTTGATTTCTTTTCATTGCTTTCTGAAGATCCCACCAACAGCAAGATAATTTTGAGGTGCGAATGAGCAGGGGAAAATGAATTAAAATATGATAAGTAAAATGAAGTGTATATTCAAAATGTACAATTAGTAATGATGATGAGAAAACACGTTATGCGGGACTTGAACCCACGCTTGACTGGACTTCAGATTTTAAAGCAGTACTCCAGCTGAATGAGAAACGGAGGACTGTAGTAGTATTTTTCAATTGTGATGCACGACATCATCATCTATGCCCTTTCCACTATTTATTCACTAGTAATGTTTGACTGAAGATTTCTACTTAATTCAATTCAATCTTTAATTTTAGATGTAATTAAGTGGTTTTGATCAACCAATTGTATCCGATTGTACGCCGGCGCGAGGGATCTGCAAAATCATAAATGAAAAAATTGACCAAGGAAATTAGAATTCAAGAAAACAAGAAACTAATTTGAAAAACGTGTATATTATGTTATATCATGTTATTACGTTATACATATCGTTTGTATAAGTTTTGAGCATGTGGCTAAAAAGGCGTGCTAAACATGTGTACGGCTTGAAGCATAAGTAAAAGTCTGTTTTCGTCGTTTGATACCTGTTGAATTCTATGCAATATAACATGATCAACTGGTTTGACTAGATAGTAAAGAGACTTTTACTAATGCTTCAAGCTGTACATATATTTGAAAATTATCCTCAATTATTCATACCACTGTATAAGAACGTATTCGTGTGACCACCAACAACAATGTCGATGTCCGGTACCTCAGCAGCAATCCTCTTGTCCATCTCATACCCCGCGTGTCCCAACGCGATCAATATTTCTACACCTTCAGTCTTCAATCTCACCGCTTCCTTGCGTACATTCTCCACTTCGTCTAAGAACACCACCAGACCTGAGCTTGACATATCCTAAAGTAAACACAACAGACACGCTATATTATAAGATTCTTCTAAATTAATAATAATATATAATTGCGTGGTTTGTAAAAAATCACAGATAAGGCCCAAGGTTATTTAAGATCGAGGAATTAGATTCGATATCATACATGATGATTTTTTCATCGATGACGCATGCTCATCCATCAGTAACTCACATGGTGCACCGGGGCCAGTAAGAAATATTTTGACACAAACATTGTAATTATCTTATAGTTATGATCATCTCAGATTGTCGTTAAATTGTTGTATCTCTCTGCTCAAAATACTGTTATTAAACAAAAAAAAACATTGCCCGAAGACAAAACTAATCATTGTTGCTATGCCGAAGAGACATAATCTGAACAATCGCTTGAGGAGCGCATGAGTAACAAAAAGCAATTAACATATTTGTCTGGTGTACCTAATTACAATGCTTTGATTTGCAGTGACTCGACATTCATATAATTTCAATCTAGGTAGAATAGGTTGCAATATTAAGTAGTTGTGGACTTGTGGGTTTTTTCCGTTGATTGTAATTATTACATATATTTATGTGACAAAAACATGAGATTCATGGCCCTTTCTACTCGCACCATGATTTCTATTAAACTTATGAGAAGGTTAATTATTTCTGATATATATTCACAAATTGTATTCGCTTTTATAAGGAAATCAGAGTATCACATCAGATTATACTGAACTTATATATAGACATCGGAAGGAAAATATTCAGGGGGGTGAAAAACGTTCTACGTCTATATGTCTTAGACTTCTTGAAAGTGTATCATTTCATATTGTTTTGAGAGGTCGTTCTGACCAGTTTAGTTGACTTTTGATTTTTATGAGATGTCATTGATTGTTACACACATATGAATTGAAATACAGGAGGTTGAATTCTATTCAAGTAGGTATTTCCAATTAAATTTTTCAATAGTTTATTACAAAACAACAAAGTAAGTTATTGGGTTTTATTTAATAAAAAAATAAGACATTACATCAGATTGATCAAGTTTGATCTGGAAATGTAGAGATACCTGTATGTAGTGTACCTGTGTATAGTGAATACTCAACACATATATCCTTTTCTGTATAGAAATCAGCGTCTTTCATTATCATCAGGGAAAATAATTGTCCATTTTTCAATAAATTTTTACTCGAATTCCAATTCCAAGTAAGGGGGGAGGAAATGCACCCTATTGTCCTCTCCTGCCGAAGCTCATGTCAACTTTGTCAATAATCTCTCAGTTGTACCTTGGTGTCCGTGGTGAGGTAGCCAATGACACCAATCTTTTTACCGGCGACAGTGATGACAGTGGACTTGGCTAGATGTGTGGCGCTGAGAGTAGGTTCCTTACTGAGGTCCAGGTTCGAGGCCAGGACAGGGAATGACACGTTGTTGATATAAGGTACCAGACCGGAGACGCCGTCGTCAAATTCATGGTTGCCGAGTGACTATGGATGAACAACACAAAATATTACATTATTCTAATTATTCAAATCTAATATTATTGTTTGGCCTATGACCTTATTAACAGATAGGTCGTTTGGGTGACAGTATCAGAGATATAATATGTATTATTTTAGTCATCCACAGTTTACTGTATTGCTGGAAACAGGCTACATCGAAGGTCTACGTAACGAAGTACAGGTTTTTGAATATGCTGATAAACCTGAATATATATTGTTGAAATTCAAAGTCATTTTTGATTCTTTGTGTGGTTATGTCAACATTCGTTTCAAAACATATTTTTATTTTCATTTTCTATTGGTAAATTGAAAATGTACCAGTACACAAGAAATTCAAGTTGAATCGAAATTGTTCAAAACCCAAACTTAATGAGAGAATGGAATCAATTCTTGAATTGTACTGGAACTTTTGGAAGATTAAAACTACAATCTCGTAACTCATGTAAATCTTCTTTGAACTGAAACATGTTGAATTTTATCAGAAACATTTGAAAAAGTTTGAATAATAGAAGCGTTTCCGATTGATTATTCAAGTCATGAATCATTATGATGAAACAGTTCTTGAGATTTTTTTCCGACCATTATTCTGAGTACTTAACTAATTAGGAACGGTAAGCTGAAAGTTACCAAAATTTCGTTTAAATCAATTCATTGTAGTATGAGATAATTTACAAACAGTTTTTACCATTTTACCAATCCAATTTGAGATCTATACTATTCATAACTAAGATAATATATGCTCATGCACATTTATGTTCTTTACAAGAATACACGTATATAAGATTTCAGACGTGTGAAATGTCTTCACTCCTCCTAATATGACAAAGCTGTTGAAAACAATAATATTCGGATATATGTGTATATATATATATATATATATATATATATATATATATATATATATATATATATATATATATATATATATATATATATACAATAGAGGTCATTCTGAATAGAAATTTAGCTATACTGGCGTCACTAGAGCTGGAGAGAACGTATGGGTCATATAGGTCATCTTAATACTGAATCAATATACAATCAATATTTAAAATAATTTTAACCCAGGCCATCACCCCATATATACATATATATATATATATATATATATATATATATATATATATATATATATATATATATATATATATATATATTCAAGGATATTATATGAATGAATAAATATTGATTCAATGTCTTATAGTTGGATATAATTCACTAAACTTTCTAATATTTATCTAGTTTCACAAAGTTTTCATCTCAAAAATCAAGAATCCATATGATAACTATGAAAGTTTAAGAGATCTTATATATATATATATATATATATATATATATATATATATATATATATATATATATATATATATATATATGTATATATATATATATGTATATATATGCACATAGATACATCACGAGAGATTTAGTGGCATCGCATATGAAATATTTATAATTGTAGATCTTGATTGTAAAAGTTTCCCACCTGACGTGAAGTGTGTACGACTATCGTACCACAGTGATATTGTGGTATTGTGGTAGAGAGCGTATATCCTGACAACAGTCTAATCATTCTACAATCAACGGTCTCTTATCAACATGCTCTTATAAACGGGCTCCTGTTGTTGAGGAGTTTATGTTTTTATTGTCGATTGCTTACAATTTTAACTGAGCCGAATAAGTCTTGAAAAATGACTTGAGTTGTGTGTAGGCCTCGGACCTGGTTCGATCCCCGCCACCGTCCATCATTATACAGGAGTTCGTGGTGTCCCTCTGTAGTCTAGGCTAATGCTGGGATGGTTCCTACAATATAGGCCACGAACGCTTTCTTCCCACTATCCTTCCCATTATCTAAGAAACCTTCATCTCATCAACCCGTCATCACATAGATCATCTGACATCAATGGATCATTACAGTGCATCGTTGACATAAAAATATATGTACATATATATATATATATATATATATATATATATATATATATATATATATATATATATATATATATATATATATATATTCATATACATATATATATATATATTTTTTTATATATATATATAGGCCTATTAATATATATATATATATAAATATATATATATATATATATATATATATATATATATATATATATTTATATATATTTATATATATATATATATATATATATATATATATATATATATATATATATATATATATTCATATGGAGAGGAAGGATACGAAATTCATTATCGTGATGATTCGCACAATTTATTTCACCAGTTGCAACGTCTAAATAACAAAATATCTGTTCTTCTAAAGTCGGCCTATTCAATAAAATATTTCAAATCCTTAAAGATACATCGCCAAGTATTCCGCTTGTTTATTAGTACTTGACAAATTATTGCTGTACTAACTAATTTTATGTAATTTAATCGTCACCAGTACAAGCAGTGCTGTACGTGCTCTGTAAGCATTTGAAGAATAATCTATTTATACATGTATTGTGCATACCTGCATGTATGCATTTGTACGTGCATTCATGTCATTTATGTAGTTATGTCAACCGTTCACTCTATATTAAGCTTGTATATTTTAGTATTTAATATTCCACTTTTGTTCGCAACAATATAGTAGTCATTTAAGGCTTCAGATTGGCATGTGTGTGGGTTTTATATGATGTAATTCCAGTAAATTTACCGCCAACTCTTCATAATTACAACACCTGAAGCCTGAAGGTTATGTTTTTGGCTATCGAGGAGTAAAGCTATGTGGAAGCCTGTCTTACGAGGTAGCACATAGGATACTAATTATTCATGATAGATATTTAGGAGTGTCGAGATAAATAGCATCATGATTCATGAGAAATACGTAATCGTAGTTGTCACAAGTTTCAGAAATATAAACGAAAGTGGTTTTTTTCAACATAGTCTGGCTTAGCCAGTCGCCTTTGATTTGGAAAGTCAAGTCAAATTGGGTTTTGCGCTTCGAGTCCTGCGTAAGGCATTGCTTTTTGTAAGTATCAATTATTTAATTTCACCATTCTCTGATTCGTATCCTTAGCCCCCTCAGTAAAAACAACAACACAATTCACTATCCAAATGACTCACTGTTCTAGCTAGTGTCTGCTGAGAGAGATTTTTTAGTAGTTCGATAATTTTAAAGTTCTGAGTAGATATCGAAATCATGTGTGACACACACTTCATAGTTGTGTCATTGTAGGTAACCGAGTGTTTCCGTACAAGAATATCACATGCCTGACAAGTCATAAGTAATTAGTCTGTACGAAGTGCATGCTTATCATATCTCCTCACTTAGTAAGTGTATTTGTATAATTAAATCTGTGGAATACTTACGCGTGAAGGTAGGGAAGCATGTGTGGTAACCTTGAAATTTCATACAGAGAAAAATTACCCCCTATCAATGTCTTGGTCATAAAATTTGAAAGGTTCAAGATATCAAAATACAATAATTTCATGGTAATATTGATATTTTAAAAAACATTTGAAATGATTTTCCAGAAATTTAACAGACTAATTCATACAATATAGGTATACAGATTTCATAGGTATACAGACTAGCCTATACATATAGGCCTACATGCATAAATTGTTCGTACATTATGAGTAGAAATTCCAAAGTGTACGGCTTGAAGATAGTACAAAGATCTGTTTTTCTTTTATATTTTCTTCTGATGTTTCATATAGGGCTTAGCTAATGTCGTTAAGCAATTAGCAAGATAGGGTTAATTCATTGAATCGACTCATATACGCTCTTGAAGACTATATTTTTCAAGTACATCTGCATTCAACCTGATTCACCATAATTATTATAATTATAAACAATATTTTATAATTATTCAAGTGAATTAAAATACTTACTTGAGCTGTCTTTGAAATATTGACCAATTTTTAATGCAAATGGAAATGTAGCGCCGTCGGTGGTTTGATGTATGAGTTATATGCATGTTTTTTTAACCTTCTCGTATCAATATGAAATAACGTTTGTGATTAGTTATCTGGTTGTTTAAGACCTCGGCCCAATGATCCATATATAGGGTCAAGTCAAACGGTCAACTTGAAAGAAAGTGCGATTTTATTATCTACATATAAAGTAATTAGTTAATAATGCCGATAAGTAGTTGACATGTATCTATACGAATATATTATATAGTATGGGTTATTAATTTATTGTAAATAGGCGGCAATTCTAAAAGTGGTAAAATCTGGACTGCTTCACCCCATCACGGTAATGTTATATATATATATATATATATATATATATATATATATATATATATATATATATATATATATATATATATATATATAATAAACTATATATAAGTATATAATAGTATGAGTATATATATATATATATATATATATATATATATATATATATATATAAATATATATATAAATATATATATATATATATAAATATATATATTTATATATATATATATATATATATATATATATATATATATATATATATATATATATATATATATATAACTCATTACAGTAATATGTCACTATATTATTATTATTACATGTATAACTTTTTTCTGGGTTATATGGAAGATCAATAGGGCAGTGACCCAGTTCTGCCATAAAAAATATTGAATATATCGTCTTTTTTGTACTTATTTCACTTCCTGAGTATATGTATTTTACAAAATAATGAAAACTGAATCGAAATGAATTGAATATATATATATATATATATATATATATATATATATATATATATATATATATATATATATATATATATATAACATTACCGTGATGGGGTGAAGCAGTCCAGATTTTACCACTTTTTGAATTGCCCCCTATTTACCATAAATTAATAACCCATGCTATATAATATATTCGTATAGATACATGTCAACTACTTATCGGTATTAATAACTATAATTAATTTATGTGTAGATAATAAAATCACACTTTATTTCAAGTTGACCGTTTGAATCGACCTTATATATGGGCCGAGGAATGAACAACCAGGTAACAAATTACAAACGATGTGTGATCGTTATATATATATATATATATATATATATATATTTATATATATATATATATATATATATATATATATATATATACACATATTGTTTGTTCATCATTACATCTTTCATCTTCGTCACACCGTTATTGTAAAGTACTGTATATATTACTTTTTCTTTTTGTGTATACTTGGTTGTTTGAATATATACGCATATTTTCTTTTTCCAAGCTGAAGAATATTATGAGGAGCAAGATGGTTATTATACTTTGTTCGAACTCTAGGTTATGAAGCAATACCTATTAGACTGAGGCGGGTGGTACAGAAGCTAGCACACTGAACCGTCGTTCAGGAGACAGGGGTTCGATTCAACCCCTGAACCCCCCCTTTAACTCTGGGTCGTGGTTTTCAACTGTCATTGAGGTGGATACTATAAGAATGAGATCAGGATGCTCCGACCGTTTCCTTTCTATCATCTAAAACACATAATAAAAAAATCTTTCATCTCATCTCTTCCCACTGAGACAAGTGATCGAGTGGATATAACACTGAACTGTCATTCAGGAGACCGGAGTTTGATTCCCGTCATGGTCGACCATCCTGAAAGTTTTTTTTTGTGGTATCCTTCTGTTACTCAGGTCAATACTGGGATGGTTATTTAACAATGGGCCACTCCTTTTCACTATCAAAAAAAAAAAAAAACACATTATAAAATACCATCTCATCTCATCATCCCATCATCTCATATATCATTCACCGATGCCAATCTCAGTCATCAGTACAGTGTGTCGATAAACCCAATATAAAAATAAATAAAATCTCATCATCTCATCCTATCATCTAAAACACCTAATACAAAAATCTTTCATATCATCTTGCCTTTGAAACAAGTGATCGAGTGGATATAACACTGAACTGTCATTCAGGAGACCGGAGTTCGATTCCCGCCATGGTCGACCATCCTGACAGACTTTTTCCGTGGTATCCCCACGATTATTAAAAACTAATGTACTTCAACCATCACCATGACCATCATTTTTCGCCGTAGATAAAAGTCTTTCAGTATAAACACACGGATATTGATGTCTTCCACTTTGAACTAAGTCTCTTGGGCAATGATCACTTCTTTCCATTATCAGCAGATGTAAGGTTTATCATTATACAAAATGGACAAAATAAATTAGTGATAGGCCTATAATGTTATAATTAGGCCTATAACTCTAATAATTAATGGTCGTGGCCAATTAGTACTTCATCCAAGCATTTGCTTCGAGGACTGTGGGAAACCACGAAAAACCAAGTCAGGATGGAATAGGATGGATGTCAATACTGGAATGGTTACTTTACAATAGGCAACGACCGATTCCTTTTCACTATCAAAAAAACACATAATAAAATATCCTCTCATCTCACCATCCCATCATCTCACATATCATTTGCCGATGCCAATAGATCTCAGTCATCAGTACAGTGTGTCGTTAAACCCAAAATAAAAATAAATACATCTCATCTCCTCATCACCTTATTCATCATTCACCGACACCAAGAAAGTTTTTAGTCGTTATTTCAATGCGTAGGTGAACCCAATATAAATATACACACAAATAATGATAAATAAAGACCTACCGATACATCTATCCCGAGCATGGCCATCAGTTTAGCAACGATCCTCCATTTGTGCACCGTGTACCATACTGTCCCTTGGTAAGTGTCACCTGCATTCAAGAATAATACCGGTGGTCCATTACCCTCCTTGGCGATCCTCTTTGCTTCTCTCACCTCATGCGCTACCCTCGCAAACCCCCCAAAACAATTGTTATTATCCACGTCTTTTTGACCACACTTCGATGACAATCGGTTTGTTTGTTCAAATCTTGCGTGCATGTCATTGGTGTGAAGAATCAACAGGTTGAAGTCGGCGTTGACTGCTGTGATGGCAAGTAGAATAAGTAAACTACACTTTTGTGATGACATTGTTCAAAGGTAATTTATAAATAACGACAATAAAAATTATAAAAAATTAGATTCAATCAACAAGAAGGTTTAGACGATGTTTAAACACTTAATAAAAACAAAATTCACAGTCACTCAAAATAGCACTCGTACGCAGGTTCCCTCCCGTCATTCTCATTTAACTGACTTGACGGCAATATTTGAAATAATATTACTCACAAAAGCTAGTATCCTTGATGTTTACTACTCGTCGTTCTGCGCGTGCGCTCTCTGATGGAAAGTTGATATTAAAAAAAGAACATTACAATTTTTTTTAAGGATTTGATAATACAGCGACTGGAGTTTCCGCTGATGGTTGTCACCTTTGTATTTTCAAATAATTTTGACCTTCGAGAATTTTGTGAATGACATTTCAGACCTACATGAAACAGCATCTACGTAATTATCGTATATGAAGTTAGGACAACATTTGCGTGAAAGAAATGAGAGAGAGAGAGAGAGAGAGAGAGAGAGAGAGAGAGCTTCTTCTTTGTAGACAAGTACAAACGTTCAACGTTCAACGACAAATTCAACGTTGACAACACACGACTGAAGACGTGGGAATGTAAAATATTCATAATTATAGAACTTCTATAAATGATATTGATTCTGATTATTATCGGGATTAATTTCAAATACTTCTAAATGTTCACGGTACCTGAATATATTCTTCCAAATTAGTACATTATACAGTATAACGTATTATACAGTTATATAGTATTATAATTATAGAATCTTGAAATGTGACAAATAAGATAGAACTTGAGTACTGATGATTTAGAATTAATCAGGTGGCTTCACTGAATTACTTGACAGTTGACTACAATTCAACTTGTCTTGGGGCTGTCAAGTGCTATACATTTACAATTGGTAGGTGGGGAATACCTTTATAGATCGGCTGTTGCATGGAATTACAGTAACAATTATAATTACAAGTTCAGAAATGCAAACAAGTTACGCCAAAAAAATTACGTGACCAAGTTATTTCGTACTAAGCTATTTCAAAGTAATGCACTGGTGTGAATGTATTATCTTAACCGAAATGAAGCAAAAGGAAGATTGCGTCAGGCGACGCACTCGACTCGAATTTACGACGAACTCACTATCGAAATATTTAGAAAATATTGATAAAAGAGAGGTCACAAGAAAATTAGAAAGTTAGTTGTTACTTGACAGTTGACTAAAAGTGTGCCGAAATATCAAGATTAGATTTTGCACATCCTAAAATAATGAATCACTAGCAGCCACTAATATTAACAACCACATTAATACGTACTAACATTATTAGTAACAAATGATAGGAAATGAGTGAACTGGAAAACTGAATGAGAATTTTGATTGGTTATCGTTCAATATTAGTTTGGGACAGAGAGATCATAGAAGCCCATAACTATGAAATTCATAGATATTTTTATTGAATGTGAAAGTACTCTATTGAAGAAGTTATGAAAATTGTTAAGATTCAATGAATGAAGATAGAAATGGAAATATTATTTTAAAAAATACCTTGGGATAACAATTTCATTTTGCTTTACTTAAATTATCATTGGCTCCAATTTTAAGAGATGGTACGTATAAAATTCAGTTGTTTTATGAAATATATAATTATATTTTTTATTGCATTCATTGTGTTTCAACAAAATTTCATCTCAAGATTTTAGTCGATTCTCAATAACGACTTCTTTGTCATTGTTTCAGGAATGATTCCCGGATTGACTCCTTGAGCTTATGTATAGTCGTATAGCCTAGAAGTAAGACAAGAAGTCTATAAGCAAGGAAACTTAGTTATCAGCTGTTGATCGTGTTACTCCTGGTGCTTATGCAGAAGAATATCTACAGTGAAATTGAAGTAGCCTATACTGCAAGCAAATGACTCGTGCAAAAACAAATGTGATAATGGGTCACTGATAGGCCTACATTTTTTAAGCAATATTATCGAACACAAATCGCGCGATTAAGTTTATCGGAGACGGAACGCATCTATCTGTTCTTTCAGCAGTATTCAAGAGTACCATGTGACTGATTATTATTTTTTTATGCATAAAAAAGTCACCCACAATTCATTTGTTACTCATATCTAAATGGAGCATATGTTATAAATATTTCATACCTATTTAGCTAATAATTGAATCAAAAAGCGTAATTAGAAATATATTATATTAAATTGACTATAAGATTAAAATTTTTGAAACAATTCTAATATAAATTCTAATATTCCAATATACATCGAATTAAATGATAATTCATCACTCTTGTCATAGATCATTATAGGTAATTGGCCACCTTGTTATTGATAGCTTATCAATAACTTCAGCAAAGATATTCGATAAAATATAATTAACAATATCACAGATAACAATAATACGCGCAAATGAGAATTAAATGCGAATACTTCAAGCTCATATTCTCCTTACTCTCTGACCCGAATACACATCAAGGTAGTGGGCTAACGCGAATCATTTTACCACTTGAATGCTGTAACTTTCTGTTACCTTGTCAGGTGTCTATACCACAGTATATCACTCTCTATAGTCATTCGGCAATAGCTCATGATGATTCAACAACAAATCGTTCTTGTTCTTACAACCGTTTTCGTTTTCGCGACGAACGCTAATTCCTTAGTGAACGGTAATAAGGCGTTATTTGAATTGCCGATCGTACATTACAATGACTTTCACGCGCGGTTTGAGCAGACTAGTTGGACGTCCGGGCAGTGCCAAACTTCCAATGAGGATTCGTGTGTAGGAGGATTCGCAAGACTTTACACCGGTGTGATGGATACGATGAAAGATCGTGACAATGCTATATTGTTGAATGCTGGTGATAATTATCAGGGAACTTTATGGTATACATTACATAAATGGAATATTACTGTTGAGTTTATGAATAAATTACCTCACGATGGTATGGTAAGTAAAGAATCACAATTTCTAGTATATTATTTGAATTTTTCTTGTTCGATTTCGCTCAGAAATACATAATTCACTGTAGTTATGTGGTTGAAGTTTTTGGTTTGAGTTGGTTTTTCATTTCGACAAACAACAAGTGGTATTTAAGAATGTCAATTATGTACATCAAACTAAGTTAAAATGCATCAACTGATTAAGAGTCCACGGGAGTTGATGGGAGTTGATTTAGCGAAACATCAGATTTTTGGTGATAACTTTTGAACGGTACGAGATATTGAAATTCTAATAAGCGAGAAACACAGGCAATTATAATAGCTTTGAGATGATATAAATCATAACTATTAAAGTCATGTCGCATAACTGTCAAGCGTATACAGCTAAAAAAACACATTTTTTATCTGTATACTCTTGACAGTTATGCGACATGACTCAAATAGTTATAACTTATATCATCTTGAAGCTAATATTCAACCTATATGTATCTTTGTTTCTCGCGTATTAGAATTTTGATATCTCATACCGTTCAAAAGTTATCACCAAAAAACCGATATTTCGCAAAATCGACTCCAGTGGACTCTTAATTATATGGTTCAAACTGTGTACAAAGTTTAGTATCAAATCTCAGCTTCATAAGTGTATAATATAAAATATGCTTTATACGGCGGCAATATACTGTTCTGGTATCTTATTTAACATCTGTTGAATAAATAAGTGCGATGAGTTATCAACATAAAATATAGTTCACTATACCTTCTACGATTGAAGGTGAGGTATATACTGCAACGTATAGGCATAGTAACAAAACACTTTCGAATATCTTAAACATTGTATCTGCTGTGGAATAATCGACAAATACTCTATAGAGAAAGTGACTAAAGCACCTCTCTTGTTCTGAAACATGATTGACGTAATTTAATTGAAGATCAAATCACCTAATTGGGTTTAGACATTTTTTGTTCACACATATTCAGGTTTCGTACACAGCATATGTAATTGGTTTTTATCAATTAATTTCAACAAGGAAAAACATACGCTATTTCCCAATTCATAACAATAATATGATTAAATGATAATATCTTATCTACAATTTATTTTTATTCTAATCGAATACTAAATAGTTCATTTAAATTACAAATAACTGGATTTTCAGTAATTAAGTTCATTATATAACACAGTATTTCGATTGTTTGTAGATTTTGTTATCAGTTATTTCAGGGTTATTCAATGTTTAGGATTAATGCAAGATAAAGTAGATCAAGAAATACATTTCTAACATAAATCGGAATATTGAGCTGTCAAACAAATATCAACACCGAAAATCACATTTTAAAAATATATTGATACTCAATTTTATATTCAATTTCCAATTATAATTGCTGTTTAGTTATAATGCTATCGTTAATAAAATAACTATAATTAAATGAACTGAAAACAATTTATAAGTGCATGACTGACAATCGGTAATCACAGCATTTGGTAACGGAGACAAGACACGAAAAAGCTAGCTCCTCAGTTTGTAGCCTACTTTGTAGGTATGGGTTCAAAAAAAAAGAAAAAAAAATCCTACACATACGATAGGTTCATTTTGTATCAAAATGAGAGCTATAAACAGCTCGGTATTTGAAAAAATCAAGAAAACACTACACATTCTCATAAAATACTACTTCTTCCGTATTTTCATTCTTTCTTAGTGTCTATTCTTCCATATTTTTAGATTGACACAATATTAAAAAAATAATAATGACCAGATTTTAGAAATAATTTCTGAACAATTTTCATTGATACACGTAATTTGACAAGAATGTTGTTCTCAATTTAGAAAACCATATGGTATTTCAAATTTTGAATAAACATATCAGTCTGAAAAAATGTGGTCTAAAGTAAAAAGTAAAAGAAGTTGGAAAGTGAAAATACAATGAACGAAGTTGATTAATTCGAACATAGATTGAAAAAATAACTTATTATCATATACGGTATCAAATACAGTGAATAATATTGAAATTTTCCATTAGAAACGATTTGCGAGACTTCACTTGAACGATATGCGAATTACTTATTTTTGTTATTTCCTTCATGATCAAACTGCTAAATGATAATCATTTAATTGTTCTGTACCACACAGATAAGTGTATCTCACTTATCTCACTATAGTAATAAAAACGAAAGTAAAAAAGTAAGAAACACTAAGAAAGAAGTAAGTAGAAAGTAAGAAAGAAGCTAGAATCGAATTATTCATTAGAAATTATTTGCGTCGTAAAACCCAATATACATATATATATATATATATATATATATATATATATATATATATATATATATATATATAAAAAAAGAATTCGACAAAATGTATTTGAATCTGAACTGTACCAAACAACGACGGGAGTAGACGTAAATGGTGTATGGTCGGTCCTAAAGATTCACTAAAAACTTATCGTGTAGTAGCACAGATGTCACTGCCTTCTCTACAAATTATGTTGCTTATACAGCCTAGTCTTGTATCGAGCCATGTTTCGTATTCAAGAAAACTCGTTAATTTATCTCAGATCAAGGAATGTGTGAATACTGAATGTATAGTAACTATTTGTTAGTACAGATACTTGAACACTTGAAAATGTGTACAGAAGTAAATGGGTATAAATGCATGAATGTGGATAATCGAGTCTAAAGTATTTTTACACTTATTGATAAAGACTCGTGAAATTACTATATATATAAATATATATATATATATATATATATATATATATATATATTTATATTCATATATATATATATATATATATATATATATATATATATATATATATATATATATATAAATATATATATATATAAATATAAATATATATATATACATATATATATATATATATATATATATATATATATATATATATATATATATATATATTATATATATATATATATATATATATATATATATATATATATATATATATGTATATATATATATTTATATTTATATATATATATATTTATATATATATATATATATATATATATA
This sequence comes from Brachyptera risi, assembly GCA_964007535.1. Lineage (NCBI taxonomy): Eukaryota > Metazoa > Arthropoda > Insecta > Plecoptera > Taeniopterygidae > Brachyptera > Brachyptera risi. Next base: position 35,159,184 of record OZ023328.1, on the reverse strand, counting down.
TATATATATATATATATATATATATATATATATATATATATATATATATTTCTCAGCATTTCACGGACATATGTGATATTATGTTCATTTTCAGGATTATTCCATTTACTATTGAAAAATGGCAGTGCAGGCCGAACCCTACGCTGTGCCATATTCTCTCAACGTTTCGAATAGATTACACTATCCATTTTCTTTCGGAGACGATTTTTACGAACTTGTTCATAAAGCTAGCTTTTTTTTTTTTTTTTTTTTTTTATTGTCACAAATTAAATTATACAATAAAGTAATACAGTTTGAACTCTCGTCCACTAAGCCATAAATGGCTTATCTGTGGTTTAAGCGATGAAAAACAAAACACTAAAATACACTGTGATTTACTATGCTAGTATTTAATAAACTCATATTAAAACATAATTCACTTCAATAGGTTAAATAATAATGAGCATGAAAACGAAAATGAGGCAACCAATTGGAAACTAATTCTAGAATTTCCATATTGTATCAACATATGCTGTGATTGACCCTAACAAAAAATTAAAATTAATGACAAAAAATATACGGTACCATAAGTAATTAACGTAGACACTAAATTATGAGAAATTAACTGAATTTATGATGAAAGCTTTAATTTCTTTTTTAATTTGAGCATATCTATTCATTTTTCTTAGCTCAACAGGTATGTCATTGAATATTGAAGGTATTGCATATTCCAATCTTCTTTTACCATTTTTGTTATTGAAAAGAGGTAATCGGAATAATTCAAGTTTTTGGAGCCTGGTATTAAATGGAGTGTTAACTGGTGTTTTACATAAGTCAGAAAAATAATATTTGAGAATGAATCTATACTTGAACAAGTAAATAACTGGTAAAACATTTAAACACTGAAAAATTCCAACTGTATCTTGATGGAGAGATCCTAATTTATGAGGAGGTAACTCATTACAACTTTCATTAGGAACTCATTTCATTAGGAACTTTTAACAATTCTAGTTTGAACGAATTCTATCAATTTCATATGTGAATCTGATGCGTTACCCCAGGCTAAGATTCCATAATTAATTATTGACTCAACTAGAGCAAAATACACAGTTCTGAGCAAAGTGAAAGGAATTATATGTTTAAGCATGTGAATTTTGTATGCACAGGACCTTAACCGGCTACAAATATTATCAATGTGTGGTCGCCATGAAAATGATCTATCAATTTTAAGGCCAAGATAAACATACTCGTGTACAATTTCAATATTAGAAATGCAACCTAAACAAGGATTACCACAACTTGTAATGTGCAAGCAATCATAAGTGTGATATAAAATTTGAAAGGGTGTATTTCTATCTTTATTTAAGGCAGTGCAAAAGTGGATAATTTTTGTTTTTGATGAATTAATAACCAAATCTAAATCGTGTGTTATTTTTAAAATATTTGTGAAATCAATTTGTAGGTTATGTACAGCAGTTGTTATGTCTCTATTTGTACTCATAATAAGGGCGTCGTCCGCATATAAGTACATTTGACAATTTTTTACGTGATCTGATAAATAATTGGTATACAATAAATACAAAATTGGCCCTAAAATTGAGCCTTGGGGTACACCAGAAATAATGTTTTTAGAAGTGCTGAGGTTGTTGCCGACTTTCACCACGATATGACGATTTAATAAATAATTTTGAAACCAACAAAGCAGATTACCACGGATCCCTATGAATTCTAATATAGAAACTAGTTTTTGGTGATTTAGAGTGTCAAATGCTTTAGAGAAGTCTACGAAGAGAGCCAGAACATGTAAATTAAAATTTAGTCTAGAATTAACAAAGTCTGAAAATAAGGATAATAAATCAGAAGTACTTTTTCCCTTTTGAAAGCCAAATTGAAGTGGATTAATGATATTACTATCATTTAAATAATTCGTTAAGTTTATTGCGATCCATCTTTCCATTATCTTTTCAATTGTCGGTAGAAGAGCAATTGGTCTATAGTTTGAATATTGAGAGTGATCTCCTTTCTTATACACAGGTCTTACAATAGATATTTTTAACTTATCTGGCACCACTCCTTCTTTAATACTTAAATTGATGAGTTTGGATATAACAGGACTTATATGCGTGGAAACTAATTGCAAGTCTTCAACTCTTATCCCGTCGATGCCCGGCTGTTTGTTTTCATCCATAGAATTGATTATATTTTTGACAGTATCGTGCTGTACAGATGGAATAAACATAGATTGCAAGGCCGGAGATCTATCTGATGCAGGCACAGTGACAATATTGCAGTCATGATTTAAATTAGTAATTTCATCGATAAAAGAATTTGCAAAACTATTTACGATAACGTCATTACTATGCTTTTTACCTAGATGTTTACTTATAGTTTCATCTACAGAGAGTTTTTTCTTTGTTCCGATTATTTCATTTATAGTTTTCCATGTATCTTTCAAACTGTTTTTCGAAGCATTTATTCTGTCTTTAAAATATTTATTTTTTTCTTTTGTTATTTGCCAATTTGTTATATTTCTCAGTGTCTTATACTGATTACGTAGATCATTCTTGAGAGAATTACTACAATCTTTCCATCTACGAAATGATTTATCTCTATCTCTTATAAGATTCATTAAGTCTTCCGTTATCCATGCTTTGTTAACTCTCTTTTTCTTCATGTTTAGGCTATTACGTGTGAACGTAGAACTGTCATAACAATCTTTAAATTTTGACTCAATGTTATTATACAAATCAGACGCATTATCAATGCTCATTAGGAGATTCCAATTAATTAATTTCAATTTACTAGCTAATTTATCCTCATTCAAACATATCATGTCTATGCATTGTTCAGCTGGCTCATTCAAATCGTCAGTAGTGCAACAAATTCCTACAATATAGTGATCTGATAATTTTGTTGTATAAATAAAAGAATGTATTTCATGAATATTACTTCTAATAAAAATATGATCTAGACATGATGCACAATATTGATCTCCACGAAATTCCTCTCTAGTGATTCCATTTATGCATTTATAAAAACCATTAACGGCTAAAATATTTTCGTACATTTGTACATTATTGTCATTCACGTCTAAAAGATTAATATTAATATCACCAACAATTACAGCGTTGCCACGCAGATCTTGTAATATTTTCTCTAGCTCATAAACAAACTGAATTTTACTTCCTGACGGGGGCCTATATATTGCTAGCATATTCAATTTAAAATTATTATATGATAACACTCCATTTATACCTTCGAACTGATCACCAGTTGTATTCAAATTTAATAAGAGTTTTCTTTATGAATAAGTTCGTAATAGTAGTCTCCAAGAGAAGATGAATAGTGCAATCTATTCGAAACGTCGAGAGAATATGACAAAGTGTAGAGTTTGGTCTGCACTGCCATTTTTCAATAGTGAGCGGAATAATTCTGAAGATAAAGATAACATATAAATGAAGATAACAATAATAATAATTGTATTCTAACAGACCACCTGTAGGTGCACATTATGACAGCGCTATCGGCAGTAAAATATTGATGGATTATTACATAGTATATTGTGAGATTGAGATTTTTTCCGGACATGCATATCTCATACTTGATTCAGAATTTGCCACATCATTTAAAAAAAGAAAAAGAAGAATACGTTACCAATAAGAAGAATAACATGAATTATTGAATTATGGATTAAAATAAATACAAATATCTTTTTTCAATTATTCAATTTACTGTAAGAATACAATTCAGAAACCGAATAAAACAATTGTCCAATATATATTTATTCAAACAATCTTGCACTCCACTCTCCACTCTCCACTCATTTTACTCTTTCACTCAGTTGTCTCCACTCTTACATAGCTTTCCACAAAAGTTCTGGGAAAACCCCATGTCAAAAAGATCAATTTATAACTAGGCAAACGCGTTATGTGTTTCCGCGTTGATGGATGAGCTGGAACATATCGACCATAGACTAAAGAAGTCTATGTATCAACTTATCTTTGGATTGGTTATTATATATATATATACACCTTGAGATCCAAACCATTACATCACTGCCATCTTATTTTCCATTAATAATTTATATAATAATAAATAAGGCTTTGTTTTAATCGTTTACAGTCAAGTGGTGACACTTGTTGCTTTGATTTAATAGGTATCTTAATAGCTTTGAATAATTGACACAAATAACATTATATATTTTTTTACATCGAAACGGCTGAGACGATTTGAGTAAAAGTTCGGAATAATGTGTATCATTATCAGATTGAAGTTCTCTGAGAATTTGAATCCTCTCAGATGAAATATTTTTCACGAATGTTTTCCTCTGGCTTATTCTAATGGGATTTTTGAAAACTTTGGAATGAGTTTTCTCAAAAGTTGTTAAACCGATCGTGCCTCAAAACTATACAGCATCAAGTCAGATAGGGGTTCATGTGTGTGCCAAGTTTCAACTGATTTTGAATTTTTGTCTGACCTGTGGAGCGCGAACAAAAAAACAAAAAAACAAAAAAAAAAACAGGCACTTTTTTTTCGGTATAGTGTAATTGAGTCTTCGCTTCGCTCATCCAATTACCATGTTTGGATATATAAAATGGAGCATATTCAAGTTTGCTACAAGGATTATCATCATATCCAAATTATTTCCATAGTGTGACATGAGTCCAATATCATAACATTAATCACGTTTTGATGGTAAAAGAAATTTGTTATTTTTCGTCGCTGTACCATGGGGATGCTGTCATTATTGTTAAAATTCATGTTATTCTGAACGTCCAAAGTGGGAAGAGGAGAAGCAATAATCGATGTCAGGTTTTTAAAATATTCACAGAAAATATTGGTAATATTTTTATTTGATTCGCGTAAATAACCCTCGTGGATCAGCTCAATTACTACTTTAACGTTCCTGAATTTCTCGCAGTTATCCTTATTATGTTTCAAGCAGCTTTGAATTCATCATCAGAATTGTTTATAACATCACTATCGAGCTGTTTTTATGATCTGGATCTGGCTAACGAATACTGCTTCTTTGATTTAAATAATCAATTATATCAATTTACATTTCTGCACATCTGAATAGTGCATATACCATGTCACAACTTCAATTGTAAGTATCTTCATTTTCCTGAGTAAACCATGCATTCGTTCGTTCGTATTGATTATTTCCTTCAGTCTTATCAACGTTCTTCAATGGTAATGTCTTATAACATTCATCTAAGATGTCCATGAATGTGTTGAACATGCTCTAACACTCTCATAACATTATCCAGAGAAAAAATGTGGAGAAATTGAAAATTGAAGACCTACCTATTGATTTTCAGGATAAACCTGCTGTTGTAGATATGTCATTTCGTGAAGTTTTATTTTGATTGCGATTTTTAAAAACGATCCTATCTTTCATCCATAGCCTTAATGGAAAACAACGATTTTTTTTTAAATAAATAAAAATAAATAAATGAATAATAATTGCTCGACCCGTATGGGATTCATATTCGGCATTTTCATCATTTCATGACGCACTCATCCAAAGATCACGGCACTCATGACGTTTTTTCTACCAGTAGTCTAGACTTCATAGATATATACCTATGCATCTATTTATTCACTTAATTCAGTTTTTGTCAAATATTCGAACGATTGTTATCGCCTTGACATTTTTATAATGAATACGTGCATCCGTCACACGTATGTACATTTACAAGAAAACATGCATTTTATATTTGTATCTGCTGTAACTAATTAATTTATCACTTCTGTTTATTATGTATACATATTGTGTGTAATATGTTTATTATTTATTTATGTATACTTGGATTTGATAACCAAGGTCTCTGCTTCTAGGGTTTAGGTAACCACGAGTTTGACGACAAGATCGACGGCGTCATCCCATACCTGAAAGCTCTTGAATGCCCAGTACTCGCCGCCAATATCGACGCCTCGCTTGAACCAACGTTCACGGACTATAAGGAATACGTCGTCGTAAAGCGAGGAGGACGAGATATTGGCATCGTCGGCTACATGCTCAGCACAACAAACGTAAGGCTCAGAAGAATGTACACTTGAGACTTTTTATTAGTTCCATTACTGTATAGAGGCAATTCTGGAAGCTCAGTTTTCATCTAATCTTGATGAAATCCAAACTTTCATCCAACTTTTTCATCCAGTTTCGTTCATAAAATATTGTTAGACCAAAAGCAGTAAAGAGTTACTTATTTTTATCCATCTAACCACGATTAGCTTATCAAAAACAAACATCTCTTGAGCAGAGCCCTTGGGCTTACTCTATAACTATACAAACGAAATGGAAGCGCGACGAAAATCTTGGAGCCCATGATACACCATGATATACGGAATCGTCGGAACAAATTGAAGATGGACCGCTTTCGTTTCGTGTTCGAGTTATAGAATAACAATTCAGTTGGTTCACTTGTCCAGGAAATCTCCAGCACCGAGAATCTGAAGTTCACGGACGAGATCGAGGCTGTGAACCGCGTGGCCAAGAAGTTGAAGGATGAAGGCGTCAACATTATCGTCGCCCTCTCTCATTCCGGCATCGATATCGACATCAACGTCGCCGAGAACTGCCCGGATGTGGATGTGATTGTTGGCGGACATTCTCATACGCTCATGTACACAGGTACAGTTTCTAGTTCGATCTATACGTGGGGTCAAATATAATAAAATTAATATTTTAAAAAATTAAAAATTAATGAACAACTGAATTGAAAAAAAATCATAATCAGATAATTGAGAACTAATACCGTATATAGTGATCAAACAATTATTCAGTCATTTACGTATGAATTTATTGATGAATCAATTCATTTTATCATTAATTAATTTATTTATCCATTAATTTATTATTTTTTGTATTCATCCATGTAATAATTAATCCATTGATCCATTTATTATTTTTCATATATTAATTGAATAATGAGTTATCTGATTGATTCATTGATTTATTCATTGATCTCTTGATTCATTCATTTTTTCATGCATTCTTTCATTCATTCATTCATTCAATGATCATTTCATTTATTTATTCATACATTATTTAATGAATTAATAAATTCAATCATTGATTGAATTTATTCGTCAGAATCGAATTGAATTAAGTTGATACTAATTCATCTGGATATATCTATTCATTTATCCATCCATTCATTCATATTTATTAATTTGTTGATTACTTAATCAATTAATTTCATCTATGTATTCAACTATTGATAGATTGATTAATCAATTAGCTTACTAATTTATTGATATGTTGAATCATTATATTAATGTATTCGTTTATTATTTAATTGATTAATTTAGTGAATTCATGTATTTATATATATATATATATATATATATATATATATATATATATATATATATATATATATATATATATATATATATATATATATATATATGTGTGTGTTCATTCGTTTTTATATAACTATTCACTTATTTCTTTACTAGACAAATGATTGACCAATTAATTTAGTGCTTCTATATTTCACATGTTCTACAGGTACACCTCCTGGAGGCGACTTGGCGTACTACCAGTACCCCCATGTAGTAACACAAGCGTCAGGGCACAAGGTGTTGGTGGTGCAAGCCAGTGCCTACTCGAAGTACCTGGGCAATCTAACAGTACACTTCGATGAACAAGGAGAAGCTGTGGAGTGGGAGGGGAATCCGATCATTCTTGACAAATCCATTGTACAGGGTACGTATAATTATTGTCGTAATTTCAAAATTAAAAACTAGGTACAAATGTGTGTAGTCTGAATTTCGGTGTGTTAAGCTGGCCTTCCATGAACGCGATTTGCGTTTCGTTTTCGCAAGGCGGTTGAGTTGAGGCGAGCTCAACAATCAGAATTCGCGTCGTTCTCATCATCTGATTGGTCGTTTTGTCGTTTAATCATCATGACGGCTTGAAAAACCGCTTGGCGAATTCTTTTTAACGCTTTCGTGGAAATCCAGCTTCATATTATTGTGGATATCATTGATGTGGAGATATTATATTGAGTTGAAGGACGTGTCCAGGTACACATGTCTGCCATTTATGGATTACGAAGTACAGCATTTCATATTCGTTAGTCTTATTAGATGAGGGTAGACCGGTGGAGTAGTTTCTGTTCAATACACTACACCGTTCAAGGTATACATTTTTCAAAGGGTAAAACGTTTTTAGCAAATACTTCATTACTGACTGGAAAAAAATGTTGAAAAAACATTTTCGAGGGCTTACTGAATTTGAGTACCGATATATCATGATATATTTTTTTACAAATTTCAGCGCCACCAAGTTATCGGTTGAATTTAATTTTCTGATTATTCATAAACCTTCAAGTACCTTGCTGTTGTATATATACATATATATATAAATATATATATATATATATATATATATATATATATATATATATATATATATATATATATATATATATATATATAGGCCTATAGGTTGACAGCCCTCTATACTATAATATAGCTGAATGCGTTATTCCATCTACTGTATATATATATATATATATATATATATATATATATATATATATATATATATATATATATATATACTTTAATTTACAAGGATGTTGTTACCTTGTGTAGATCCTGACATACTCAAGGAGCTACAGCCATGGAAGGATGCTGTGGACGCGATGGGGTCAAAGGTCATAGGATCAACTCTGGTCCATTTAGACGCAACCAATGGAGCTTGTACGAAAGGAGAGTGTAATATTGGCAGTTTTATCACTGACGGCATGGTTTACGAAGTACGTCACACATACGCCCAACTCTAACTATACCCATACATTAAATTAATATTACAATATAATATACTTATATATAATAAAAAAAGTAATTTATTTTATTTTTCCATACAAAATGGTGAAGGGAACGTGAAGAATGTGTTAATCATCAATATCCAAACTTAATTTATTGTGTGCTGTTTTTATGAATTAATTGTTTAATATTACCTTCAATTGAGAAAACGGGGATGTCACCAGTGAATACAATATTATTTGTTATTCATGTATATTGAGATTAACGACGCACTGTACTCTTGACCAAAATATATTGGCGTTGGTGAATGATGTATGAGATGATGGGATCATGAGATGAAAGGCTATTTTACGAAAGATTAGTGGATAATGGGAAGGAGTCGGTCGTTACTTGTTCTCAAGAAAATATCCCAATTAACCAGAACGACAGAGATGAACCATTACAACGCCTGCTTTCAGGATGGTCAACAATGGCGGTAATCAAACCCCGGCTTTGAATGGTTCAGTATGCTAGACCCTCACCACCCATCTCATTAAATGCATTGTTTTGTTACTTACAGCACATCAAGAAGGGAGTTCCTGGTTCGTGGACTGCCGTGGCTATTGGAGTGACAAATTCAGGAGGCATCCGTACTTCCATCGACGAAGAGGCAAACACTGGAAGTAAGCTCCCGACCATTGAGCAGTGCCGATAATAATTCAACCAGAACTGAAACTCATCTCCGTTTTGTTATAATTCGTTTTGTTTGTCGTGCGTTTACAAGGGATAATCTGAGTTTCCATTGTTGATCATTGTTCCCAGTAATCACATTCGGCGACCTGGCTCTTGTGCAACCCTTCCAGAATACATTCGACGTAATTGAACTCCAGGGAAAATATATCCTGGAGGCTCTGGAGTTCGCCGTTACAAGGCAAAACGGCAGACATTTGGATCCAAACCGAGCGTTCAGCGGACAAGGCTTCTTGCAGTGGTCAGGTTAGTAAAACAAGTCAAAATAGCAAATAAACCATTGTGTAATGACGTATAGTGTGATTGAGAGTCGATTTAACGAAGTATCAGTTCTTTTGTGACAACTTCTAAACAGTATGTGATATCAAAATTCTAATGCGGAAGAAACACAAACATTTTCAAATTTCAATATCTCCAAGATGTTAAAAGTAGAAGCTTTCGAAGTTATATAGAATAATCCTCCAAGTTCAACCGCTGAAAAATAATTTTTTTAGTTGTAAACGTTTGACAATTATGCGACATAAGTTGAATAGTTGTAACATGAACCATCTCGAATTGAGTTAATGAATATATCTGAGTTTCCTTAATATTATAATTTTATTATCTCATACCGTTCTCACAAAGTTATCACATCTCACAAAGTAATCACCGAAAACTGATATGTCGCTGAATTCACTCTCATACGCTCTGAACAACACGATATCACTGAGATTTTAGACGTTTAATATAACAGTGGAAAAGTAATACAAGTATCTGTTTTACCGATATCCAGGTATTCACGTGACCTATGACATGAACCAACCAATAGGAAAGCGTGTGGTTTCGTTGTCTGTGCTGTGCAGCCAGTGCCGGGTACCGAAATACGAAGACCTGGATCTCGAGAAATGGTACCCAATGGTGATGAACTCGTTCCTCGTGGATGGGGGTGACGGATACTTCGTTATCAGGGATAACTTCAGGAATCGAATCACAGGTTAGAGAAATGGGATGATATGGATTGACGGATCAATCAACGTGTTTCAATCCCCTGTAGGAGGATAAGTGGGAATTTTATGCATCCTCCGCATCTTCAACTTGCTTGACCGTTGTTTCTACATAGTCTACTCCTCTTCCCTCCCTCTTTCTCTCCCAAAGAATATTTTATTTTGTCTATACTTCTTATTTTCCGCCTCCATATCTTCATCTTCTTAGTAGACCTACTATCTATATTCATATATATATATATATATATATATATATATCTCACACCGTTCTCACAAAGTTCTCACATCTCACAAAGTTATCACCGAAAACTGATATATGAAAGGATATAAAAGGATAATATGGAAAGGATATATGAATATATATATATATATATATATATATATATATATATATATATATATATATATATATGTATATATATATATATATATATGTATATATATATATATATGTATATATATATATATATATATATATATATATATATATATATATTCATATATCCATATATATATATATATATATATATATATATATATATATATATATATATATATATATATATATATATATATATATATATATATATATATATATTTATTCATAATATTATCTGATGGCATAGTTCTTCTTGCTGACACTTCCATACCATCAAGTAATTTTCACATTCAAAATATATATATATTCATATACATATATATATATATATATATATATATATATATATATATATATATATATATATATATATATATATATATATATATATATATATATATATTCAAAATATTATCTAATGACATAGTTCTTCTTGCTGACGCTTCCATACCATCAAGTAATTTTTACATTTAAAATATGTACACCTCAACTTGAATATAAAAACTTTAACATCACTATTATTCAATAATCTGATTTACCTATAAGTTTATACTTTTATATATAAATTAACTGAACACAAAATGGCACCCCCATTATTCGACTACTCCATCGACGATTAAGCCCGTGTTTTTTTTTTATGATTTTAGGACGCTTAGATACAGAGGTTCTGTCTGACTATATCGAGGCAAGGAGTCCAATCGTACAAGGGCTCGACGGCCGAATCGTCATGATCCAACTCGACCCGGACATGTCGACGACCACTCCATCCGTACCCGGTGGCTCCTCGAACGTTGCAGTACAAACCTGTCTTGTACTCCTATCAGTACTCCTAACCACTTTGTCACTTACTTAATGTGCAACAAATGCATAATTCTTGGGTGCATCAACAGTCTGAATAATATAATGTAAATACTCAGAATAATAGGCTACTATATTTTAATCGCGCTTGTAAGTTAGTTGTTTTGATGAACTTCTGTCATGAACCCGTTTCCCCCTCACTATTTACAGTCTTTAAGCCAAAATTATTGTACACTGCCTAGTTTCAATGCACCTGACATTACAAGCTTGCAATTTCTATCTGGGATTTACATTAAATTATAATAAATTCAAGAATGCAATGCAATTATCTTGGATCAATATTATATGAAATTTATGCATTAATAAATACCACAGATATGTACGTACACACTATGTACACCTGTAGGATTACACATACACATTTATACAAAGTAACACATATGTAGATATATTTATTATGCTCTGTATTATTTTAATTATATACCTAATTTTACACCTTGAACGTTTTTTTCCAAGCAGTAACTTATTTTCTCCTCAAATTACAAGATTGAGATTTCTTTAGAATGAAGCTGAAAAATGATGAAATATTGTATCCCTGAACCTTCACGAAAATGCTAAAAATCTTGACCATCGCACATGACGTGATAATCGGGGGTGATAATAGAGGGTCACCATTGACCCCAGCCCAAAGAAGCGTAATCCTATTTCCTCGCCAGTCTCCCCTATTCTTCTATTTCGTGACATGAAAGAGCGCCTAGCGGCTAACAGCAATAAGTAGACAGATTATACGACTTTTCTTCTCTAGCTATACTTAATAGGATTACAGGAAGAAAAAACATATTTTAACCACATACGAAAAGATATTTCTTAAATATATTGGACCATTGTTGACGAAGAATTTCGAGCCAACGAAAAATACAGTGGGATTTTATATTGTAATTCTTCTCTTCAGATAAAAGATATTTGATAAAGGTAATATATTATAGTCCGATTATGTTATTAGCTGCTACTTTGCTAATAGTTAGGATTGAAATCAAGAACTTGAAAGATATAATTGTTCGGTGAGATGAGTTAGGAAAGTAGATACACGGGTGGAGAGATACAACGGTATTTAAATCAATTAAGAGAGGGTCATTGATAGGAATCCGCGTGTCTTTTAGAATCTTTTGAGTGGTTATATGAAGCCGATCTTCTGCTCTGAACAGGTGTTTGTTACAAACATTTCACGTGTTGAATATTGCATTTCAGTTCAGTTGATGAGTTGTTCTGTTAACTGCAAAGTCTGCTAATCATGATTCGTCAACGTCATCCTACGACTGTCACACTATGTTCACGTTTCACACCTTGTAAACTGTATAGAGATACTTTTTTGTGAACTTTTGGTAACAAATGTGGTAATGCGTTGGTATCGTTAGATTAGGCTATTCCGAAACATCAGTTCAACTACATATTCAAATAATTTATAAACTGTAGTATTTTAGGATGAGTTTTCATTTGAGATCTATAAAGTTGCAAAATTCTCATTGATGTGTATGAGAAATAATTTCACATCTATAATCCAAAACTCATATTAACTCAACAAAAAACTTGTGACTTTTTATTGGAGGGGATTAGTATAATATGGGCCATTCAATGTGAAACCTCACGTATCTTTCAAATTCCATATGAGAAAATATAAAGTGTTATATATGTAAACATTAAATTCATTCCGTCTTTGAAACTGTAATTAAGTTGGTAACGAATCTAATGATCTCGAATTGACGAAATAAATCCTGCTAAAATGTAAAAAAAAGTTATGAGATTTTTTCAGCAAGAAATACATGGCATGTATGAAACATATCAAAGGGAATTAAACTTATAAAGGTAACCGTAGCTAAAGAGTCATGGCTACCTAAAACACCGACATTGCTGATGGGTGGCCTGTTCTTATACGTCTAAAATCTACTAACACCTAGTATTCATTGATGCGTGCACCGTACGTATTTGCGTTTAACGATGTACCTTAATGAATACTAAATTATTGGCGTTAAAACATGACGAATGAGAAGAAATGAACTAAAAGGTCAAATGTATCTATTGACTGCCTAAAATACTGACTGTGCCCACAATAACCCAACAGGAATGAATTTCTTTCTATTAGAGAGAGAGAGGAGTTTATTTAAACACTGCCGCCAAAACGGTTGCCATGGACACAGTATAACAAAATGTATAAAAACAATGTATTACTCTTTTGAAAATAAGATAATTAAATGTAAAAAAATATAATATTTCAAAAAACATTTTGTAATACAAAAATGGAGTACTAAGAGTTCTATGAAAAAAAAATGTATTTGAGAAAAAAAAAAATTAAATGGTAATAAGGGTGAGTTGGTGAAACAAAAGAACAAACGCGAATATAAATTAATAACACCAAAGTAAGAATGGAAAATGAAATGAGATGTTGGCCGTATGAATGATTTCGTAATATGGCAATTGATCCTCTCAAGTCTCAAAGCCAATAAACTTATACATGCTCTATTACATCTAGGACTATATCTATAGTCCTAGATAGGACCTAGATAGTCCTAGATAGTCCTGGATAGGACTATCTAGAATTGATCTAGGATCCGATGTATCTAGATGTATCTAGGACTATATAGCTATAGAACTAGATTACATCTTTTCCAATTAAAAATTATTTACAAAAGCTTTCATGTCCGTTTCACTAACATCTAATCAAATCTATATCTACAAACATCAAAAATAAATGTTGGGTTTGTATACAGTTTAAATCAGTAAAACGGTTGAATTGCTCAATTTGTTTGAGTCGATTTAGCGAAATATCAGTTTTTTGATGACCGCGCCTGAGCGGTGTGAGATATCATAATTTTAATAAGGAGAAATATAGATATTTTCACAGAGATATTTCTATAACATCTTTGAAATGATGTAAACTACAATTGTTGACTTTGGATCTAGAATTTTCTCCGCAGGTATACAGCTGAAAATGTTCATTTTTAGCTGCACACATGTGAAAATTATGCGTTGTGAGTTCGATAGTTTAAAAAAAGAAGTTTTTTACCATTTTAAAAATTATTACAAAAATTTACGTTTCCCCACATCGAAATTTTGATCTTATATCGTTCTAAAGACTTTCATGCGCTACCAAGATATCAGTAGGCCCTCCAATTATCCAACATAAATATCGAGAACAAATCTCTTGGTTCTAGCAATGTCAGGTCGGAGATCGGAGAGGTCGGAAGACCATAATCCAAATTCTAGGACCTAACAATGTCGGCTGGACAATTTTGTTGCATAATCTTCTTCCTGGCCTTCATTTACTTCACTTTCTTTTCCCCTCTACTAATAATCGCCATATTCGCTCTTTTATACACCCTCTTCTCCTTATACTTTCATTTAATATATCTGGACCCTCCATCTTCCTCGTGGTCTCCTAACTCTTCTTCTATTCTCTTCTATTTTATTTATATTGGGTTAAATGATGCATTGTGATAATAACTAAGATCTACTGGCGTCGGATGAATGATTAATGCGGTAATGGAATGATGAGATAGAGATTTCTCAGGCAATGAGAAAGATAGTGGGAAGAACTCTGTCATGGTCTAAATTGTAGGAACCATCCCGAAAATATAAACCAATATATAAAATATATAATATATTATATATAAAATATAAAATACAAATACAATATAAAATATAATATATAAGAGGGTAAACCAAGAAAAAGGTTAAAACCTCTGTAAAGAAGGACGATTGTGGGAAAGAAACCGAGGCCCGATCTACTCTCATTTCCCGGCTTTCCCTAATACCTACTTCTCATTCTTTCCAAGTTGATCATACCTTTTCACTTCTTGAACATTCCATTTGGGAGGTGCGAGCTGACTTTTCTCTTTCCATGTTTCAGATACGTATGTTAGAATAGTTAAGAAATCAAAAATGCAGTTGATATGAAATAGCTTTATATTTTTCTCGGATCTTTCCATTGAGCAACAATTTTTTTATTGTCCTCTAGAAGATTTCTGCCTGGCGTAGTCTCATCTCTACTTCTAGTGTAATTGTTGAAATTTCTAGTTGAAGTCATTTAAATTATTCGAATTTAATTTATTAATTTTTAATTTTAAAATTTCTTGTTACTTCTGTATTTCTAGATGTATAACTGTTGCGTTGCTGCTTGGAATATTTACCATATATTTTTTGTAAATACGTTTTCTTGATATTATCAACAGTTCAACACCTCGCTCATTCTTCACTTGACTGATATAGCCCAAGCGCCAGTGACAAAAGAGTTTATTCATAAGGTACATTAATTAGTTATAAATATATTCTGGTTATCTCTTGAGACGAGGTCAAAAGGGACCAAAAATGTCCCGGGTGAGTACATGGATAGAAAAAACGTCACCTTGTAGGAAAAAATGCCCAGATTTCCTATAAAATATTCTGAGAACGATTTTGAGGGGAATTTGGCTTTCGAGACGCGACCCAGAATGTACCCTTTTGTAAATTGGTACCCTTTAAAAAAATGGTAAAAAATGTACCCTTTTTTGAAAATGTGTCTCACCTCATGGTTCTGTAATTTTTTTCACGCTTCTTCAACCATATCATCCATGTACCATTTCAAGTGGGAAAGGGTTCATTCTGGTTGAAACGCGTGTCAAAAAACAAAAAAATACCCCGAAAATAGTGTTTGATCGTGTTTTAGAAATATATTTGGAATCTGAGCTTTACCCTACAGAATTGCGTGTTTTAAATCCATGTACCTTCAGGTAAATATGGTATTTTTGAGAGTTTTTGACTTCCGCTGGGGGCCAAATGCCCCCCTTTAGGCGGTTCTTAAGACGTGTAAATTGTGTCCATACACTCATTGATCCACTCATTTCAATAATCAGAACTTGTTATACACTAATGAGGTGACTCTTTCGTCATTAGCCACCCTCGGTACTCGGTTAGCTGAGGCACCGCTTCATAAACTGAAGTCACCGTTGGGCGTGGGTTCGAGTCCCGCATAAGGCATGCCATTTTGTAAACGTCCTTTCATATATCATCACTTCATCGTTTCATAATCACCTGCTCCTTCGTAATCCCGTATAACCTAGCTGTTGGTGGGGTCGTTAAGCAAACAATAAACATCATCATCCTTTCGTCATTGACTCTACATCTATGATTGTCGTTCCGAATTCATTGATGATTTTTCTCTATTGCCAAATATCGGCGCGAATAACCTCGTCGTTTAAGCGTCGTGAAACAACACAATTGACTAATTAATTAATTCAAATTAATTGATCAATTCATTCATTCTTTAATCAATTAAATAATCAATCAATCAATTAATTAATTAATTAATTGATTAATAATTAATTAATTAATTGATTATTAATTAATTAATTAATTAATTAATTAATTAATTCATTATATTGGTTAATTAATTGATTAATTGATTAATTAATTGATTGATTGATCAATTGAATAATTAATTAATTAATTAATTATTTCATGTATTCATTCATTCATTCATTCATTCATTCATTCATTCATTCTATTGCCAAATATCACTTGCAGAATATCTCTTCGTCATCATTCCATTTGAGTTTATCGTCTGTCTATATCTTCAATCCTGATTGTTATTATTTACCTCTGCACTCTACTCAGGATTTCATCGCTTACTACAGTAAATAATATGAGAGACAATACTATTATTGACTTTGAATCATTCAATTGAACCGAAGGAAGTTATAAACAAAAATGTATTTAAATGAAGGATTATGATGTATAAATATATGTATATAACGCATAATATGAATAATGGAATATACAAATTATCTGAATGCAAATGGCAAATAATTGAATGGTAAGAATTGGGTAGGAAGGAATATTTTTTCACACGTACAGTAAATATATTTAGCTGATTATGTTACATTATTTTCTAATTCTATAATACGACAATCTTTACGTAGGGCCTATATAGATACAAATGATATGGAATATATATATATATATATATATATATATATATATATATATATATATATATATATATATATATATATATATATATATATATATTTAAAGCGTATTGGGTGGGATGATTTGATAGCTCGGGTATTTCGGTCAGTGACAGGAGATGGATGGTGTTGGAATTTTATTTGTTTTTTGTTCATAATCACTCGTTATTTCTTTTTGCTAGTTGATAGATCAACATATATTTAAATGAAATACGTAAAATACATCTAGTAGTAAATTATTTAAAAAGAAACACTACTCATTTCTCTCTCTTTCTCTCTCTCTCTCACAGTGTGTGGTCCAGTATATGATCATTTAACTTTTGATTGAATTCGTTAAAAAAGAGAAAACTCTGCATGACTGACATTTTGTTGTTGCTATCCACGCATTTCAAATTGATAAAAAAAACTGATTTATTTAAACATAAGAAATAAAGGTTAATTTTATATTTTTCTGAATTCAGATAAAAACACAATGATATTAATAATAGTCTTTATTGTAGGATCAAATTATAGCTCCCAATTTTCACGGAGTGTGGTCCAAAATTAATTCCATTCATTTGTTTTAAAACGACCTATCTTAATAATATGAACCTCCCATTTCATTTCTAAAAGCTATATAGTCAATACATTCTATAGTTATAAATTTAACCCACTGTTGTAAAATGTTAATGTAGTCAAATATAAGTGGTTATAACCCTAGATTTTGTTTCTCGGGGTTTGATTATTCTTCTCGATCTGGTTGGCTGCGCGCGCAGCTTCATACTATTTATCGATAGTTTGTGTAATAGGTGTGCCTGTAGGTATATTAATAAAGTATCAAATTCGATCAGGAGTTTGATGTATGTTGAAATTTGACAGTGGGATGGCTGTGTGGAGAGCACATATAGGATGTCCATAGAAGTTGATTTACCAAAACATGTGCCTAAACGCAAATATATCTAAAAGTGATGTCAATCATTATTGCTTGAAATCTCCAAGAAGAACCACGTTGAACGAACCTGCATGAAGACCACCCAAATGGAATTGAGACCAATAAGGATGACTTATTCCATTGTTTCACTTTATAAAATATATTGTTTCACTACTCTAGTTAGTAGTTATGCCGGCAACAATTCAATGTTCAGGTATTAATCAAGTAGCACGTATAAAAAAGAAGAATTTTGAAAGTGTTTTTATGTACCGGTAACTTAATTCTATTCTATCTCACTTACCTAATTAAGAAGGATTAACTGTATTGGTCTTCTTTATAAGTACTTAATCTCGTAGTTTTATTTTAAGAGTTGATTATATCAAAATAATTAAAGAGGAGATAATTGAGAGAGTTTGATCATTCATTTCTTTATTTTGCATGTAATATGCAAATAATGTTTTTTAATGAGTGCAGGACACTTACTGTCGAAGTGTTAGTAGATAATGAATTGCGTGTAATGGTAGAAAGAGAAAAAAACAGGGTATAAATAATTACCTTTTTTTTGCAGGGTATAGCGTTTTGTATCGTATGTAATGATACAGAAGTGGATAAATGTACATTTCAATATAACCTAGTTTGACTCCACGATGAATGTGAAAATCTCAAAATTCATATTTAATTATCATGGATTTCAAACCCAGATAAAAAATAAAAATATAAAAATAGATTCAATAAACAAGTTCTAGTGTGTTGGAATTCTTGTTCTTGTTCGTCAACATTATTTGCACTCACACAGATGTCTACAAGAGAGCATTCTGTTTAGCTCAAGGAGAAATATAAAAACAAATGAAAACTCATTAATTTCATCTCTAAATAATAATGTCATGGAATTAGGCATCATTATTGTAAATCCTAGTTGCGTTATGCACATAGCTCGAAGGTAAAAATGACGTATATTTTACGTTGACCATACAGAATCCCAGACGTAAAAATCTCTCGAGGATTCGTGTCGGTTTGGTCAAACCAACACCCAAATTAAAAGATGAATGAGATTTAGTCGAACAAAAACTGGTCAAATCCTTTTGGCCAGTTTTTTGTTTACGATTTCAGAAACGCACGTGCTAGGCGCGCGATGTCGATCTATTCCTATTCACTTCGGTTTTAACCAATCAAGTAACCATCTCTAGAAGAAGAGTTATTATATAGCATTCTTTCCGAAGCCTTCAAAAGCTGTTTTAATTGTTGTTTAAATTAACGATCCCACCAGCAACTTCTTGAAATGAAAGTATCAATTGTATCACAACTAGTAATGATATTAATTATAATTTACTCCGCCTGAATAAAAACCCACCAACAATTAAAATATATTAATACAAAACAACAAATTATATCTATATATGTGACAGGTTTGACTTTTGACTGTGATTAAGAGTCGAGTATATCTTATATTAATAAAATGTACATGAAGTACATTTAACAGAGTTAAGAATGAGTGAAACAATTAATCAATATTGTTACGTAGCCGTTTTGAGTGTTGGAGGTTTCGATAGACCGTGTTTCGAATACATTAGCACTAGCGGTTGGGTGTGCATGATTCGTCAATTCATTCCGACAGTTTGGGGACGAAGGTAAAGTCAAAGTGATAATAGAACAAAGAAAGGGTTTTCGTGTTACTGATAGCGAAATCCGTGTCACGAAATAATTAAGTTGTACGAAGACTTAAGTGACATTACTAATGGATATTTGACTTGAAGTTGATAAGTTTATGGATTGAAACGCCCAGAAAACAACAAACTGGATCATCAATATAATCAATTATATATTTTGTGATTTTTGTCGGTGGGAATTATTTTCGTTTCAACTAAACCATGCCAGTAAGAAAATTGGCTTGCGAGGTTCTTTGGAATAACTATTGTTCAACGAAATTCTCGGATAGTTATCGGGATTAGCAACAAACAACAATCTCAGACGAAAATCAGATCGATATTGATTTTGGGTTCAATTATCATGAGGTCCTTAATTATAATTTAATCATCCTAGTTGAGAACTATCCCATCTACACATTAACCTCTCAACCTATTAAACTAACCCAGCTCACATTTTTTACTTGACTTGACTATAGCTAAATCACTGATGATTTTGAACAGATAAGTTATTTCACGTTTTGAGATTAATGGCGGACCAACAATGAAATTATTTTAGTTTTTACTGATTATCATTTGCCTTGATTCATTCATCACTTCAGTTGTAAGGAAAATGAAATGAAAATTAATCAATTGGACAAAACGACGAGAAGATTCAATATGGCTCTATGGAATTCGCTTAATGATAGTGGTTGATTTTGTACACTTCATAGGCCAGATATAGTGTCTGATTAGCATGAAAGCTTGTGCGAGAATTTTTACACCGGCCCATTCCCAGTATATTGAATTTTACTCAACCGCTTTGACATTTCGTTGCGTATACTGTAGGGTCTACACATTGGACATAATACAATATATATAAATACTTTATGAGTGAAAAATAAAGTCTCTGCCTCACAAAAGCTTGCCCATAAGACACAGAATAATATAAAAATGAAAAAAATGAAAATAACAGATTAATAAATAGAGCAATATGACAATATAATAGAGTTTGATGGAGAAATTAATAATAACATTAGGCCATAGTCTAGAAAATTAAATATTGTCATTAATTACCAATTCAGAAAAAGAAGAGAAAAAAAGAAATATTGAAAAAAAGAAAGAAAAAATATTTGAAAAAGTTATTTAAAAAAGAAAAAGAAAAATGCATATCAGAGAAAAGCGATAAATTCAGGCCTATACTCATTCAAACCATATAAATGATTTCTAAAAATTGAAATTGAACCTTTCAAGGCTAGGAGGACTATACTATAAATAAAACTATTACCGAGGTTAAATCTTCTACAAAATTCAACAAAGCAGTGAGGAATTGTGCCTCTCGCTCCAACCAAGAGTCCAATCACTCCAATATCTTCCAGATTGTATAAAGATATAAAATATGGAATTGTTGGTTCAGATAATTAAATCGACTTTTTCTCGGTGTGAACCTCGTCTGCTTGGTTGGAAGTTGTTTGCCATTTACCGAGACTCATAAGAAATTTGAGGTAAAACATATTTGGGCATCTATCCTCACATTCTTACCTTATACATCTATCGTCAAAAGAGTATCGGATGGTGTAAGAGGTTTATTTTGACAGTAAATTATCCACTGTCGTGGTTACTTTATCGTATATCTATTAAACGACTACAAATTGCTCAACTCAACAAAAGATTGTTGATTTCAAATTGATATTGGGATACTCGTTTAAAGAGAACAACCAGTTGTTTGCATCGTTGAACCACAATTAAACAAGGATTTATTATACATTTAACTGACGTAATTTCCACTCACATCACATTCCTACCTAATGAAGTCATTAATAGATATTTTACTACTTTTAAATGATGGTAGTAAAAGTCATCACATGAGAAAGGTGTGAACGTAATCAAGGGTTGAGGCAATACTATATAGTTTGTCAATAATTTCATCAAATTTATATATATATATATATATATATATATATATATATATATATATATATATATATATATATATATATATATATATATATATATATTCTGGATGTACAGTTTTTACGATCTGAAGGTTCTTAAATGTTTTTATTTACAAATCAATTACGTATTTGGTGCTTTTAGTTCCCTCTTTCAAGTCGAACCGTACATTTGGTTAGATTGGGAGTTCGTTAGTAAAACTGAAACGAAATGTCTTGGATGATGGTAACAGCTCAATAAACGAAACAACTGAAGCAAACAAGATATCATTAAGAAACGATCTATAAATGTTCCAATCAGGGTTTGTTGGTAGCCCTTGTGATCAGAGCGAAGATAAGTCCCAAACCATCTTTCGTGATTGTTGGCGGTGCCGAACAGCCGTCTTCCATATGACGTACCATTAACGTTAGTGAGTGCCGACCCGCTCACTCGTTCCATAGGTCAAACCTCGTCTAAAAGTGACGTATTTTTACAAATTAGTTAGGCCACTTTTTCCATCCATAAAATATTGATTCAAATGAAAAAATGAATTGACAAGGGATACAAATTGAAAGAAATTCAAGATTTGAGCCATGAGTTTATACTTATAATAACGTAAAGCTCTGACCACATATGGTATGGTTTATTGTCAGCTACACTGCTGTCGTCACGGAGCTAGACAACAAAACTGATAGATTCTTCAGAAAATCGTCCCCGGAAGCCGTTACAAAGATTCCTTTATAATTATCATCGTACTCCTTATATATAAATGGGTCTTACGATAATTATTATTGTGGCTGCTATTTCCGTTATATGCCGGTGCATCCTGTCGCACACACGTCTGCCACACGCCGGTTGGGGTGGTACTATGATGAAGGTGGGGAGGGGGGGGGGGGGAGTTGGGCGTCGTGGGGGGAGGGGGGCGCAATTCTACAGCTGCCATTTCCGAACACCCGGCATCCAAGTCTACGTTTTCGAATTATTATACAACCTCGCATGATAAAACTGTACATTATGCATGCGATTTATGCCAACTATTACGTTATATGTCTTGAATAATAAACATGAAGTTTATTAGTTTTCGATATTTTTATTTGATTTCAAATTCTTCGTGATTTTAGTATATTACATACATCATTTCCATTTTTTTTTTGCCAACCTTACGTTATATGTCAATGATTCAGACAAGAAATTCAAACCTATAAGAACTTGATGTTTTTTTTTTACTTTACCATTTTCTGATTATAGAAATTATTGATTATTATTGATTATTGAAAAACTACAAGAAAATTCAATTCAACCACTGTATGTTATCGGTTTCATGATCATGTTGTTGAAACGAGATAATTCAGTGACTGTTTAATTGTTAGCGAGCGTACATTGAGGGTGCGTTAATATTGGGGCAGTTGTGCATTATCAGCTGGGTATCGTCACCTTTAGTAGTTTGTGATCGAGCAAGCCGTGATAAAGTAGGCGTGCATCAGGACAGTTCACGATCGTACACACCGTGATAAGGCAGTACGGGATTAAGCTAGCTGTGGAAGAGCAGTAAACGATCAAAGAAGCGGTGATAAAGCAAGTGTCAAGCGAATACCGTGCATTGAGATCACCATGTACGAAGAGAATTGCGTTAGTGTCGAAACTGAAGAAACAGATCACCAGACAACAATGGTAAGAAATAGATAAAACTAAGATTTACTAGATTTACTAATTGTGTATTGTTATCTTTGTGACGTTGATGAGTACGCTCGATTCTGGTAATGAATTATATATAATTGTTACAATTACAGCTAATAGGGTGTTCGCACGTAACAAACGACAAACAATCGTTACTATAGCAATACAGTGAAATGGTGGACTATCAAACATTCTGATTGGTCAATTCCAACTGGTGCACATTGTTGTCTCTCTCTTTCAACAATGGGTGACGTCAGTTGATAATACTCTATTGGTCAAGAGTCGGTCTTACGAATCTCAGTTAAAAGTTGATCTGCTAACTATTAGTTTAGGTACAAAATTAGTATGCGTAACCAAGGGTGATAAGTTAATCCGCTAACTAGCGATTAACCCACTAACAATCTGTTGGTAAAACCGGACGTAAGTAACACTACAGCCAGAGATTGATTAATCCAGAAATTGGAAGGCATTGTTGTGTATCTGCAGTATCTCCAATCAGTATCACCATTGAAAGATGCCTACCTTGTAAACAGTTCTACAAACATAACATAAGAGAATAAGATATTTCGTTCATAATAAAATATCGATTGTATTTTGATTTGTTCTGACTCTGTTCATCAATCCACGGAAATATTTCATACTAAAGGATCTCATCTTTCGTCAAGGTATAGACAAAACATTCGTGGATATTTCATCATTCTCATCATTCTTATTCTCATCTAATCAGTATGATTAATATAAACGAATAACAAAACATTAATATGCTATTGTGAGTTCACATCATTCGATTACTGGATGTCAAATCAATCGATGGTTTCATTGAAACGTATTTAGACCCTCGGTTATGACGGAATTCGATATCGATTGTAAACAATAATATAATTCTCCTTAGTTTACTAATCGGAACTATCGAGCAGTAGTCAGTAGAAGAGACAGACGGTCGTAATCCCTGTTGTGTATGCCTATTATATAATTATATATAGAGCATACAAAAATCCACTGCATTGCCATTCTTTGTTTGAAACCGGAGACTTAACATAATTCAAGGTATAGACGTAAGAAGTAATAAATTTAGGCATTCTATTTGTTAAATATTAAATATAATATAATCTAGGTCTAAAGTAGAATTAACCCTCTTGTAAGAATATAGTAGGTCAGTGTGGCACATATGGCGGGCGTTCAGTTAAATAGAGCACAGATGTTCAGGTTATACGTTTTATTTACGATTGAGCGCGATAAGGTTTCTTAAAATGCAGCCAGATCGAAAAAGCTGTTGGACTTAAAACTTTTGTGTGAGTCTTTTGATCGGCATTTGAATTCTAAGATTAATTATGTATGTGAATATATGTTTTCTGATTACTAAGACAATGTTATGCTAAAGTATTTAACGGAAGAAATGGGAATATTTCCAATATGGAGCGTATTCAATGGAGTGTAAATAACGAATTAGTTTTTAAAATCAATAATCATGAAAAAATTTAAATTACGTTTTCTTCGTGAATTATTTATTGACAAGTGCTTCTCACGCAAATAGTAAAATCAAAATCTAATGCAATTTATTATAAAATTATTCGATATCAATTTAGTATTGAAATATTGAAATAATTCAAGATTTCAAGCATTTTCTTATCAGTAAATTCTGCGAAGTAGGTCTACTTCAAACAAATCATTTTTGTAATTCTCCATTTATTCAAATGATTTACTTAGGCCCACTTATTATCGAACTTGAAATCTATTGAAATTGTAACAAACTAGCTAGAGTTGATTGATTAGATATCCATTTTGAATCTAATGATTCATCCGTAAAACCTATATATCTAAATTGAAATAAAAATCAACAAGTAGCCTACCAATCACTGATTGTCTGTCGAAAAAACTGATCAAATTATACAAGAACCATGCATTTAGAATGACCGATAATTGAATTCAAATATCATTATAATTCAATATTTATTCCTGTCTCAACGTTTTGATAACTGTCTACGATATACCACCTACATGAAACTAAAACCAGCTTGAAATGAGTTTGTGTATGAAGACATAAAGGTAGCATGAATATGCATCCACTGTGTTCAAGTCATTACATATTTTATTACACTTGTACATTATTTTAGTTGTGCCTTGTTCCAAGAGTGTTCATTGTTGTCCACGTATCGTTTCTATCTACAATTACAACGCCAACATACATCTTTATTACATTATTTATTTTACACTTTCAAACTATAATTATTCTTGAGAGACAAAAAATGAAAACATATGTATGTTTTACACTGCTACCATAACCTCACACATACTTGAGATATTTTTTAATAACTTCATTAAGAACCCTTAAAAAAATGTGTTAATTTTTTTACAAATACGTACTTTTTTACTATGTGTAATAATAACAGGCGCCGTACTATCCTTATGTGAGATATCATATCAATCAAAACTTGATATAATACAAAGATAAAAGTCACACTATAACTCGCAAACAAATTAACAAGAAAGAATATGACTCTGTTTGTGTCCATGGTTATAAAATCATGATATTCAGACAAATCTCAGACATAATTGAAATATCAAACATTACAATAATATTCAAGGTGATTTAAATTACTACATTGATTATTTATATGTGACTCCTCCCTGATTTTATAATAATCCAAGTTCGGTTAATCATATACTTTACATATATAAATATATATATATATATATATATATATATATATATATATATATATATATATATATATATATATATATATATATATATATACAACCAAAACAAATACGTAGTGGATCATTAAAATATCTATCCCATATTTCACATCGACCTGTATAGAGCAATAGAGTAAATTAGTTGAAGTTGAAGGATTATAACTAAATGATCTAACTTAAATCATGCGCAATGGTCTTTTGTAGAGTGGTCTTAGGGTCATGGAAAGGTTAGTGTCGCCTCAGGATTCACAGATATAAGTTTATGAATTTAAAATCCTGTGTGGTCAGACAATTAATTATCATTTTAAAATATATTTTCAAGTCACCGCGGTATCGCTTTGTTTCGTCTTACGCCCCCACACGAAACTCGGGATATCGGGTCCTTTCAGTTTATAACGTCTTAATGATCAGGAAGCATTCTTATTGCGAAAACGAAGACGCCACTCACGTGAGTCTTGTAGTGGAATGATAAAAATCAGTGTGTTTGTTATTTAGTATCGATGTGCTCTTGTAATATCTATCTAAATAACAATGCATTTTAAGAATTGCGATGAATATTGGGACGAAATACGTATATTGACATACATTTTTATGAAAGTGTCTTTCGTCAGTTGTTCATCTCTCTCTCTCTCTCTCTTTCTCTCTCCATATATATATATATATATATATATATATATATATATATATATATATATATATATATATATATATATATATATATATATATATATATATATATATATATATATATATATATAGAGAGAGAGAGAGAGAGAGAGAGACAGAGAGAGAGTTAGTGAAAACAAATAGCATTTGTAAACATAGTCAGAATTGCTTGTTACTCTCAATTAAAGCCGCTTCCACGGTTATCATTCTGGCACTAAATCGGTTCACTATGATGTCGAATTACATGGTGATATTTACTAATAATCTACGAGTTTCACATGAGGCTTGATTTTCTTGTTACATGTTTACTGATACAAATTTGAATCAGCGTCTTTCATTGTCAATGAATGAGTTATCTCTCTACGGCTGAATGGAAAGACGATTTTGATTTCACGTAATAATTATTTAATTCTCAATTTCATACCTGAGTCAAAATTCAAAGTGAAATTAGTCTTGTATTTTTAATATTGTGTTATACCTATATTCATGACTATGGATGAAAATACCATAAAATACGTAAATACGTGTTTTCAAAATACCTGATCTAGTACTAAGAATATTGATACATTAGCAATATATTAGGAATTGGGTGGAGGTGCCGGGTTCGAAGCGTTGAATATTATGTTCAGCAATAATAATTATGATATCTATCAGTCTTCTAGCTTACAAACATACTCAAGTTGAGTTGTCATATTCGAGATATATCACGCCTTTTGAACACTACTTCGCAGTTGTGAATACCTGCTCGAGATATGGTGTATATATTCACAACTCACCTTTGTATGACTCTTATTGTCACTATCCTCCAGAAGCCAGTCAACAGGAATGAATGATTTGTGTTTGAAATCTAACGACGGTATATTCACAGTAGAATGCGTCCATCACGCCTTCTTTATACCTTTCTTCTGTCGAGCTTTGCGCGGAGATGTTTTCAACGGTATGCCCTCAAAGAGAACTATTGCCCTCCGAACGTCTGTACCGCATCTTGGCAGAACTGGACGAAGTGAACTTGTTGAATGTCATCTTATTTATGACTGTCACAAAAAAAGATGAAACATTATACAAATGAAAAAGTTCTACATTTTTTTTTAATTGAATTTTTTTTCTCAGTAATCAATATTGAATTTGGCGAAGAATACAAATTTACAGTTACAACTTTCCTCTTTCTTTTACTCATTCAATTTCAAATATTAAAATATTGCAAAACATTATTTCAAAATTTCAATGAGAGGAAGCTGTTAGCTGACATTGGTTTTCTATAATATTAAATATTATTATATTTTATTATATAATAGTATTATAAGTTGTTGAAGTCATTTCAATATATTGCAAATACCACAATTTCAATGCAATCATGTAAAACTGTAAAAAGGTTAGTAACAAATTCAATTATACCTGGCACTTATGATTTTTATTTTATAGTTCATTTGAACACCCAAGCACATCAGGTGAATCCATTACTCCACTGAGCTGTGATTAACTCCTCTACAGATCTCTATCCTCCTCTCAGCATTAATGATTCTTTTATGTATTTCAACTCTTCAACGTGTTACTTGTTGCTATACTTTATCAGGACACCAAGATAAATGCATCTGTCTGTTTACTGTATGCAGTTTACAAGAACAGACCAACATCAACTCAAATATAATGACACCTTCTGCAGTTTAATAACAGCCTTCAGTCGACGTCTTATAAACCAGTGCTAGTTGCTGAAGAATAATTACACGAGGACTAATGCCTAGAACATTAAACTGCATACACTTTTTTATTAGCTGCTCACTGCTCTTAGGTGATTCAAAGTGCATTTAAACTCATTAATATTTTCAATTATCTCGAAATTATACAGTACTTTTATTGCGTAGGCATGATGGGGATTGATTCTACAAATTACTTTTGACGAATGAATAATCGACCATAAATGAGGACACAAGTTTTTATTTGTATAAATTAAAGAATTCGATGAATGTTTATGAGGGATTTATTGTAATTTGTAATTATAATGGAGGCCATAAGGGGGTTCAAATACAAATTAAAATTACTCTTTTCTTCATAATTACGTTCTAGAAAATAGTAAACACAGACGAGAAACACCATAATTCAAAGCAGCCATTATAATTCTCCTATAGTGACATTGACACCATACTCTCTCTGTACATGAATATTTTGATATTAATTTTTAAATTTCTTCGAAATTATTTTGTATAAATAATCGATTAACATCAATCGAGATTTTATAACATCTACATGGTATATGTATCTTGTTCCACAAAATAAATAAAGAATGAACAATCAACTGATAATCATCTTGACACTGTGTTTTCAATTTTTGTCAAAAATAAACTATGAAATGAATAAACCAGTGAGAAATATGCATCAAAATCGTCCGGATCACAAATAAAATACCATCATAGCACTAGCTGTACTACATACAAAATTTCACAAAATTTTGCTGACCACATCTGGTGATCCTCATCTTGTGTTGACCAGCTAGTCTCTGTGCTCTCTTGAGTTGGTGTGGTGAATGGTGATAGCACTCGAGGGAGTGACCAATATCGACCACACTGAGATCACCATTGAATGGTCTGAAATATGCTCCATAAGCCAGCGTGAAGTGGAACGTTACCCCGACAATGTGTATACATGAGACCTCACGTGCGATTGTAACACAAGAGAACTTTGCAGGCCTGCTAACGTATAATTATGCTATGTGACTGCAGTGATTTGACTGCAAATAATTACAGTATGTTTTTTAAGAACATTGATTACATGAATTAATGTTTTGCTGTACTGGGTGGTATAGTGATTAACGTATTATTTAAAATAGTCGAATGTATTTAAAGCCAAAAATATTTCAATTTCAAACCAATTTTAGAACAAGTAATTTCTATGTCAACTTTTTCGTATCTTGGATAATGCGTATTTAATATTTGAATTCTCAAAAATTTTCATCAGAAGGTAATGAGAAGCGCTTAATACTTTAATGAACTTCAGAGCTTAAATTGTGTACACCACTGGGGATAGATGCTGATAGAAATAAAAATACTTCTACTAATCGTGTGTATAGGAGTGAGAAGAAAGTGGTGTTTGTGAATAAAGTTGATAATAATTAAACCATTGTTCAACCTTAACAAACTACTGAAAAAATAGGATCTCGGCTTTAACTATCCACCATCTCAGAGTTAATTTCAATCTTACTAAGTTTTTTAACAACGTACTAATCAGTCTCCAAATCAGACGGTTAAATCCGATTAAACTCCTCCGAAATAATCAAGTGCATCCCTACTCAATTACCGTTACTGATGCATTATTGTGCATGCAAGTTATGCAACTGACTTCTCTGTTGCACCTCTGGGAACTGGCGTCTTTCATAGACCAGTACAATACTTGCTCTAGTTATCGAGCACGGACTAAACTGGTTTCCAACTGGTATTGTTCGTAAACAACAGACTGACAAGTGAACGAATGGTGGAGCTGTGATTGTTTGTGTTTAGGACGAGTTCACATAAGCCAAAGCTTCCCGTGGGAGTGGTCGTTATTACAAGGGAATACGCCAAGTCAACGACGTAAATGTTTCCTAAAAATTGAATATTATATGCCGTATGAAGGGTGTTTCGCGGGGAGTCAACGACGGCATTATGTTTCATTCGAGTGTTTTAATGAAACAAAATTGCAAAACTCATTTTAGTAGTTCTCAAACAAACTTGAATCTTTAAATTTAGTTCAACTTCTCAAGTCTTCCTCTCACTCTTTCATGACCACCCAAATTTGATGAAAATGTTTTCCAATGTTGTAAATTTGAAGTTTCAACTCTTTCAATCAAAAAGGTGAAACTTCATAAAAGTTATAAAAATGTGTGAATAACATATTTTACTATACAATACAAAGTTAAAGAATGATCAGTATGGATGCTAATCATTAATTGGTTCTATTATCATATGTATGGTGCAATTTGGAACACTAAAATAATCTAATCTAATTTAATCTAATCTAACTTGATATTTTTAAAGCTATGAATATTTTTTCCCCACACGATTTATTCAAAAAGCTTTCAAAGATATGCCGACTTACTAATACTACACAACAAACCTACAACTGACACTGCCATAGACCAAATATTCTGTATAAAATGTATTTGCTGTAAAATCTGTTTTTCACTGTCTACAATAATTCGTCTTACGTCAATACTATTTGTCTAGGCTCTACATGTCTGCCTTTTCAATATCCGAATAGCGTGTAATTTCTTCCTAAGTGGCCCTCGAACACACAAATGTAATTGCACGCATCAATTTAGCAACCATTTGCAATACTTTTATCCGGTACTCGAACCATGCTTTTCTTTCTACGAACGTCTTTCAAGAATACGAAGCTTTTTATATATTCAACAAGAAAAATACTTTTGGAAATAAGAAGCGACAACTTTTAAAAGCGTGTAATTTTCTATAAGAATATTAGTAAATAGCGTGAAATTCACCTGAAAATAGTCGATCGACGATTTTCTGTTCGAATATCGTAAGAGCAAATGTTTGAAAGTCTTTTGGTGGTCATGGACCATGGAGCTATCATGATGGTTGGACGAACATCTTACAGGAGGTCTCATAGAGTTTGGCTATGGCTGTATTTTTATTTTACTGTCATTGAGGTTATAACTTTTGGAGATTATCGTCAGAAATGACAATATTATGGTTTATATTGTCGTTGAGGATTTAGGATTATGTTTTGATGTCCTCATTCTATGAGGATATTCAACATATTCTAAGCCCTTGTCATTAAACGATGAAATGTTGAATATTTATCTAAGCTGGATTGATACTGAAGGTATCACTGATATACTCAAAAGGAACACTGATACTCGAATAAAAATGAGTAAAAATAATTATGAGGTTGATTGTTGAAATAACACTATATTCGATACACTCCTTTCATGTATATATATATATATATATATATATATATATATATATATATATATATATATATATATATATATATATATACATATATATATATATATATATATATATATATATATATATATATATATATATATATATATGTATATATATATATATATATATATATATATATATATGTGTATATATATATATATATATATATATATATATATATATATATACATATATATATATATATATATATATAAATATATATATATATATATATATATATATATATATACATATATTTATATATATATATATATATATATATATATATACATATATGTATATATATATATATATATATATATATATATATATATATATATATATATATATATACATATATACATATATATATATATATATATATATATATATATATATATATATTTATATATATATATATATATACATATATATATATATATATATATATATATATATATATATATATATATATAAATATATATATATATATATATATATATATATATATATATATATATATATGTATATATATATATGTATATATATATATATATATATATATATATATATATATATATATATATATATATATATATATATATATATATATATATATATATATATATATATATATATATATACTCTCAAATTTGATATTCCATATTCAAATTATATTTTTATTTGTCAATTTTAGTAAGATTGGAACAATTTCGTTACTGTTGATCATATTTTCAAATCTGAATTAAAATTGTGAAATATTTTGCTTTCACACTGTATACGTGCAGGTATTATCTTGATTGATGAAAAAATCAATCTTTCAATAACTCATATTATTTATCAACGTATTTCAACATTTTTATTTCGTTATAAATGGAAGAATATTATACTGTGGATGTTTCGATGGACCCCACATCCGAATCTCTTCTTATAGTGACTCGAACATCATTCATTATATACACTAGCATTCTGTTAGTTCGTCTTCCTTCTATATCCACGCAGTCAACAACAATTGACTTGCAACAATCAGCTTGCAACAATTGAACGTATCTTTCACTGTAGGAAACTACTGCGGGGGTTTATTCATCTTGTGGCCAATTGAAAATATTCTCGTGTGAGGTCTCCAATTGTATGGTTTGAGTTTACGTTATTTTGTGGTCAAAAGTTAGTATAACATAATAGAAGTACAAACCAGACAGGAATGTACTAAAATCGTAAGAAAACTCGAACTCCATCAATGATGTTTTGTAGGAATCAGAGCGAAGAACGCAATTCTATATACTTGGATTTTTAATTCCTCCAATTATTGTTTTTATTGATATGCCTAAATGTAATTTCATGAACATATATGAAAAGATTGTGAATGCTTCGTTTTTTATTTTGAATATTTTGATGTTATTTGTATATTTTCGTATATTTTCCGTGGTCTCTTTCGATCTATATAGTCTAGGCTGATGCCGAAATGGTTCCTACAGTATAGATCACGACCTTCGCTTCCTTTCACTATCACCTACGAAACCTTCCGCTCATCATCCAATCATCAAATTAATCATTAATCCGATGCCATTAGATCTCACTCATCATTGCAGTGCGTCGTTAAACAGAATATAAATAAATACGTTTAGGCCATACACAGATGTGACTGACCAATAACTAGTTAATTCATGTCTTGACAATCAACAGATCTCAACTTTATACTGATCTGGTTCAGCTAAATGATCTGTAAGGTTAACTGAAATGCTGTATTATTCTGTGATAATTCAAACTGATACATAAGCCTTGGGATAAAACTACTTGTCATCATCTAAAATGTCAAAAACAACAACTCAAATACACAGTAAAACCAGATCTGAAAGAAATAGATAATAAATATTATCTGATATGTTGAGACTGGGGACATGATTAATATATCCATTTCTTTTTATAGAGCAATTACTCTCACTTTCGATAAATCGTGGCTATTTTTTTTTTAATAGTAAAAAAATCGACCAAGGTCGACTATTTTTATTGAAGATTTTCATGGTTTCCCACAGTCGTAAAAGTGAATACGGCAAAGTACATGAATCGGTACTAGTATCACAATATAAATAAAAATCTCTTCATAATTCCCATTATTTGTCAAGTTCTTTATGAATCCTTTTTTCACTCCTTTTGATTCATTCTTATCCACCTAACTATATAAGAACGTTTAACACATCAACACACATTCTAGAGGTTCGGTTCAATTCTTATTCCACCCACAAAACAGTTCAACAATAAACTATCGCTTATTGTTATCAGTGTTCATTTCACGTGCAAATCCAGAACTTCCACACCTGTGTTATACCTTCACTCTTTTCACCCTTTCTTTCGATCTCGTCGCTTAGCAACCACAGAGTCTTAAATCTCACAAACCAACAACGCTTATCGCCATCTTATGGGGAGAGTTATTTATATAGTGATTCGAGACAGATATGGAAACCCTGGGTTTCTAAGAAGATATATAATTGTATAACAGGAGCAATCCTGTTAAGGGATTTATGGGATTTGGTTAGAACATATATTTTAGTCGAGAGAGAATTTTCAAGGAAATTAATGAAAACCGGAATCTGTTGAATTTTGCTCTTTACAATTAGGAAAACGCCGTATATGCGTTGTGAGATGAGCTTAGAAGTATAGAAATCTAGAATGTCAAATATTCTGTCAGCTCGATGTACATCTACAGACCTTGGATTACTTGGAACATTAAAAAACCTTACCTGCTACTTGTTGATATTTACAGTGCAACCTGTCGCACATACACTTTGCGAATCCAATTGATCCCGATATTCACTAAAATTGTTACTTTTATTGCGTTTTCTTCGTTATTTCTCATCCGATTGTTGTAAAAATCACTCAAAACATGTATGATAGTGTTTGTCATATTCAGTGAAAATTTTGAAGCTTCTGAAGAATTTTCATATTCCAAGTATTTTCCATCCGGGAGGGAGATTATCCAAATTTTCCGATTTTTCCCGCGGAGAACCCATTCAATCGTTTTTTTTAAACAATCCAAGACTATTTCGGTGTAACCCAATATGTAGAAAAAGTTTCAAGTTGATTGGTATTTTTTCCTGACGTACGCCTCGAACAATATTACAGAAAAAAAAAATGAGATCGAATCCCATTTTTTTTCGGTATATGGAATAGGAATCCTCGCTACGCTCATCTAAAAAATCTAGACCTTCTAAACCACACTGCTATCATCAGACATCAAGTTTTGACATTAATATCTCTCCCGTTGCGCTACCGCATACTGTACTATCGCGGTGGTCTGATGTATATGATAAAACTGTTTTCTTACTTCTTGACAATATTCTGGATTTTAATGTCCAACAAAACATATCCTAGCATGCCAGACTTTATTACATTGTAGCAAACTAGCGTGTTCACTCGAGATATGCGGATTCAGTGATTGGGGTAACTTTTACTTATATTTCCCTAATTTTTTATTTTATGGGAGATCTGTACCTGCATTTTGGATGATAACAGAATTTGTACATAAACCGCCCTTGCTCTAAAAAGAGCATAAAATGAAGTACGGTAGTATAAAAGTATTAAAAGTAGCTACGGAATGAAAAGTATCCTCCCTTTCGTACGGCTACCTTTTAGAGACTAATTGGTTGAATTGTAATAAAAAAGAAATAAAATGAAAATGTTATGTCTTGTTCTTTCAAGACTGTAATATAAAATAGTGTGCATGCAATGATATTGTCAAGTTCTTACAATTTATTCCATTCTGATCATTCCGACAATAATAGGTACTGATGAAATAATAATGATGAGATAATAAGAGTAACAAGCCAATAGAGAAGGTTCATACTGCATAGAAATGGTTAAAAATCGTATTTCTGATTAAGCTTGAATTATGAATATGTCATAAGAAATAACACTTGGAATAACAAAATTAATAAATCACACTAAACGTCGTAAAAATCAATACAAATATGAACAACGAATAATTAAAATCAAAATCAAAGTGTATACATATATTAGATTTTAAAATAGAGTAATAAACGAGAATGTTTCTCCTTGAAATGGTATTGGAAAAAAAATCGTTAACCTAAGCAAATACGAAAATGAAACCTATGGCTAAATTTCAGACAACATAGCCTAGCATACTGACCGATCTTGAAGAAATATCAAATATACATTTCATTCCATGCTGATTCAGTAATATTTCTTACAGAAAATATCATTAATACTGGAACATGTGATACTTTATTATATTTTCGCCAAGGATAATAATTGAAGAAATAAAGTAACTTACTCCTAGAAGTGATTCCATACATAATATAATACGTTATTCTATATATATTTTTGCTTCCAAACATGCTCCCTTGAACAGTGAATTCTCGGAAATATTCTGAATAGTATAATGACCGACCCTTGAACGACAGCTAAGGGTGAAAATCCACTCTCCCTTTCACTTCTCTATACCTGATTCTAATAACACGAAAGATCTTTTTGATAAAATACGAAAACTATGATAATAGCACCTTAATGGGATGTTTCTTATAATGTTGGTAGAATTTGGTTTTTAAATTAAAACTGAATTCATTTTTTTCATCCACGTGTTTTCTTATTACATAGTTTTTTTTATATAAAAAGACAGTTTTTAGTTTTACTTAGAACTTGAAGGTGGCTGAATTATCGGCAAATGCAAAGTGAATGGGTCTTCTCAAGTCAATGGAACAGGTGAGCGTCAAACCCGAGTGGTGGAGTTGACAATAAACAAATAGGATTCTAATTATTCACACTCGATTAGTCGATACGTTGATAAAATGTCAATTTAGGAAGAAATTGGATAATCTAAATTTATTTCATTAGATCATATCGAATGATTTCTTCACATTTTCAATATCAATTCTTGATTCTTGTTCTTCAAGATGAGAAAAACCTTTTCATTTGTTTGAATATGTATTGAATGATATGTATGAAAGATATTCCAATTTGATTGGAGGAGCAGTACACTGGTAGGCCTACCGATAATTTTTGATGATATTCTTGCAATAAAGATATTTGAATCATATCCATATTACTCTCAGTTTAGGTTGGATAATGAGATTACATATATCTTTTTTACTGAAACTTATTGCAATTTTAACTTTTATTTGATACATTTCATTCAATTCAGCAAAATAAATGTACACGGTATTGAAAATTTCCCATTCCTATCAGAAAAATATGTAACTCAAGTTTCAACGACTATAAAAAAATTACCATGGGAGAAAAATCACATAGAACGATTACCACAATTTAATAATGTTGAAAAGAATTTGAATGAAATCGGTTGATCCATTTGGAATGTGTAGCTAGAATAAAAAACATCCAACCCTACTGTTCATTGTGAGAAATGTAGGCCTAAGTCTTGTTAAGATGATCCGTGCAATTGTCTATCGTTCTTATATGCGGTCCTTGTTTGCTCGTAATATTTCATATTCAACAACAAACTTCTGATACAAACATTCTGCATCTTTTTTACATCGAATTATTTCACGCATTCATCCTATAATTCTTAACCATCTTCACACATGATTTTGTCAAGGTTTTCAATATTTTTTATCCGTTCCGGTTCAGCTATTTTTCATAATAGATTCACGCAGTTTCATGTTTGTTTATTTATGTATCGTATTTGTATAACTTATACCTTTTATCCATTGTAATACACGCCTAACGTCAATCAACGTGCTAACTAGACATACTTGAGGATTAATAGTAAAGTGTTCCTTATTTAATTGGTCTTTTTTAAAAAGTTTTTTCAATGATGCAGTTTCTGAAACTAATACTTGAGAATGAATGCCATCTTCCTCAGCTTCAGGCCATGGACGCATTGTTGTTAATAAATTGCATTGTTATTTTTATAGGTCAAGAAAACAATAACACATATATAATCAACTCTTTTTGTACTTTTTTTTACTGTTATGTCAGTGCACAGTGGATTGGTATAATATATTGTGAATAGGTTTAGTATCAAATTACGAGATGTTTTTTAGATCAACGTCGAAAACTCGATAGTAAAATCAAAAATCAAATTTGTTATAGAATTCTTGTTTAGAAAGATGAACCGCGTTTGGGTGGGACAATACACAAAGGGCGGTCTTGACCATCCCCTTTTTCGTCTAATTAAGGGTAGGGGGAAGGGGAATATAATTTCAGGTAACGATAGATTTTTAATTTAATTAGATATGGTGTATTCATACTGGATATTATATTTGATGTGAATTAATATCCGTATTCATACGTTCTATGCAGTTATTAGATACGACATAATGTGTGATCTCATATGTATAATTTTTTGTTTCTTTTATAGGCGTCATCAGACGGAGATATGAGAAGGAGTTTACAGTTTGCATTGAACCAAATCTCGGCCTATCAGGAGCAACTTCAGAGAGAGGAGGATAGTCAATATCCGTACGAGTCTGACGAGGAACACGACAACATTTACGGTGAGAAATAATTGGTATCATATCAAAATATATAAGTTAGTAGACAATTTCAATATTATTGATGTTATAGTTCGATATTCAAAGTTGAAACAAATTATTCTAATTATCACAAAATAGATTTTACGATAGCTTCAATGTGACAGGTGAAATGCATAATGAAGATTTAGTTTTAGTAAATGATACATTTGAATCGGAAACAGTATATCAATGCGATTGTTGTTCACACATTTCACATATATTTCTTCTATAAAACAAAAAGAACCACGTATCTTCATCTCTGATAATAGTAACGAAAATAAATAGTCATTGATTTTACACCCTGAAATTAAACCATGTTCTATTCTCGCCTTGTTCAAACGCAATAAGTCACCGCCAGTTTGATCAGTTCAACATCTATGTACATGTTATTTTACCATAGAAGACTTCACGTTATTTATATAGCGTGAGATAAGATTCGGTTCGAATTAGCGCGCTGTGGTGTACCAATTTGTATCGATACTAAACTACAAACGAGTCATAAATCAGCACCTTATACAAATAAAAGAGACTTGCACTGCTTGAAGGAGTACTTCCTCAGCCTGCAAAGGTATACTTATAAAGTGAACCAGTGAAATACATTCAAAATAAACATATCTTCACGAATTCTATAATGTATTCGAGTTAAACATTGGCTATGTCTTGACAACATCATGATATGAATAAGGCAAAGGCATAATCTTCAAAAAACAACTCCAATTTTAAGTAATTATCGCGGTAATAACATATTATGTAAGTAATCTTCAGTTATTTTTCCAGCTATACAGTGCGTAGCTGAAAACTTACTGAACAGTGTAACTTAAAAGCAATAGTTGGAAAACTCAGAAATGTGCTGAAAATTATTAGTTTCATACCATATCGTTATAGTCATAGAACTATAATTTCTCATCTTTATTGGCGACATCTGGAATTAGACATCTTTCTAAATTAATATTTGTGTTCTTTATTCTCTTCTGTGTCATTTCTGTTGATATCGTTGATTTATATAATTGTATTCCTCTTCATCGCAAGAAGAAAATTAGAATAATAGTGTTCAAACAAAATCCGGATATCGCGTCTTTTCTCATACGTGGGATTATGTAGACAATAGTCAATAGTCTTAGAGATCTGTTCATTGTTATTCTCAACTAAGAATGGCACTTGTTTTTGGCTCCAACTTTGGTCCACGAGAATAACTCAGACTGAACTGATTTCGATTACGTCAAGAAATCAGAATAGATAATATCAACTCGAACTTGGGTTTGTCTTGTACGTCTAATAAACAAACGTCGACTCTAATTAGCTTTCGTCTAGTTGGGGTGGACGTATTCACATCTATAGTGTACAGAAAAATATTGCCACAAAAACGTAATTTAGATCTGCTGGGAGGATAACCATTATACTAATCCAAGACACAAGAATTGTTTAAACCCAACACATAGTTCTAAACAATATATTATAGAGAATTATACGAAGAATGTTTATGGCGCGGACAACAATAAAATTATCACTTTTCCTTCAGACGCAAATTGTATCATAAACTCGTTTTACTTTGAATAAAAATCTTATGATACCTCCTCACCGTGGGATGAAATTATAAAAATGTTATTTGACTGGTCCAATCACGAGCCGTTTATGAGTGAAACGCGTACGTAAGCAATTAACAATGGGTGTATAACAATAATAAATATATATACTAATGATTTTTTTGTCTCGAAATTCATCTTTACGATCGAATGTAGTTTGTATACATTTTGAAGTAATATATTATTATCTAAGCCTTTGATCTGAAACTAATCATATCCTTGATCTAAACGATCCATTAAAACTATTAAATTGTATTAAAGAGATCAATAGAACCTTTTAGGAATTGTGCTACAATAAAGTCGGTTTGCATTGAGCGATTTAATATCGACACCCTATGACCTGTGATCGCGTGTTTACAGCCTGTAAAAATTGTAATAATGGTGTCGTTATCAAAGATCATCTCTCAACAGTTCAAATAGAATCCTTCTCATAAGGGGTGAACAATATTAAAGTCACTTCTGTACGGTCCAATTGGAATTATCCACTCTCTTCAGTTTTGTTTTTTATGAAGGTCGATTTAAATAATTCGAATGTCAAATTAATTTTGTAGATATAAAGCTCTTTAATATCATGAATAATACCATCAATGCTTATTAATTTTATACAATTTTAAGTATTTTGAAGGATGTCCAATCAAGACGTTTGCTCTTTTATTTGTCTGTACAATTCTAAATGGTGTAATCCTACATTGCTACTACTCTGTGCTAATGAGCATAGGCTAATAGGCTACATAGGATTTGTTGACACACCCCTAGAAGTAATTTCAAGAGTTTTCTATTAAATTAATGGAATAAACCGGTAAGTGGCGATAAAACGTACATGTAAAGGTGATTAAGCGTTAAGTTTATTGTAGCGTATTTAATGCGGTACATCTACACTCAACTTTAACTCGGCGATAAGAATCATTCAATAGCTCATTTGATGTTTGGTAAAAATGTTAATGAAGATCGACTCACACATTAAAATCTCACAATGTTTTCGAATTGTATTTATTAGTTATTAGTTGCGATATTTTATATTATCTCTTTTGATTCAAAAACACGCTGAAAAACTGAAAATACTGTATATTAAAATACTATATAGCCTATAAATATATGTGTATGTATACATATATATATATATATATATATATATATATATATATATATATATATATATATATATATATATATATATATATATATATATATATATATATGAATACTTTTATTCAAACAAAATTACCCCTTCAATTATGTTACAAACAATGTCCAGGTTGAAGATAACAATGAAAACTTCTGTCAAAAATTTGTATCGATTCAATTCGAATTCTTCATCTTTTTAAATTGAATTCATCAAATCAATTTCATCAAACTAGAATTAAAATACCGTGTGACTTCATAACGATATATTATAATTCATAAAATACGAATAAAACACCTGGTTCAATGTTTATGACTCATTATATGTCTTCATCTCCAACAGTTTTCTGCCCGTCTCTGTCTCAGAGATGCGGGTATAACCGAAGTCTAACATAAAACAAACCGTGGTTTTGCTACCACAAAATATGTTATATTTAAAAAAAAATGTTTTAAAATTCATACATGATAATAAATTAATATTGTTGTAGAAACTTTTCTACAGCAAAAGGTTGCAGTTTGCATTTAGTAGTTGT
The DNA here is from genome assembly GCA_964007535.1 of Brachyptera risi. Lineage (NCBI taxonomy): Eukaryota > Metazoa > Arthropoda > Insecta > Plecoptera > Taeniopterygidae > Brachyptera > Brachyptera risi. Next base: position 35,117,357 of record OZ023328.1, on the reverse strand, counting down.
ATTTTTCACTGTCTCTTAGTTTATGCGATTTGTCATGACATTTAATGTGTACCGTTGTGTACAAACAGGGGGTCTTGAGAAACAGAAGAGCCCCTGTGGTAATCTGCGAGATGGTCTTCTGTGATGGAGAGGGTGACATCGAATCATTTTATCTCAAGATCTTACAGCTACAAACAATTATCTCAATCTTTAGTTTTTATATATGACACACGATGCGTTTTTAAGGGATGGAAATAAATGTCCAAGAATAATGTTTGGGGCTGTTGAGTAAAATATGTTTGTTATTGAGGAATGTATTACAGTGTTGTCTCGGTATACATATTTATATTTAATTTAAATGGAAGATTTTCCTTGTTTTTCACCGCTGTGAACAATCTATACGAAAAAAATTGATATGCGAGATGGGAATTGGCATTTGGGCTAGGAAATTCCAGAACCAATTCTAAAACATATAGTTTTTAGTGTTCACCATCACACATTTTTTTTTTAATGTTTCAAGAATATAAGTGTTGGAAATATTATTGGTTATATTATATAAATGAATATCATCGACAAAGTCTTCACGTTATCATTATTAGAATAAAGATTTAAAATTAGACGAATGCCATAGAAACTGGACATTTTCAAGTTTCACGATGCAATCGTTTGTGATGATGGTATATTAAAAAATTTCGATGAATCAAATTAAATTCCCGGAAACACGATGATCAAAAGAATGAAATTTATGAATACTTCATATATTTTCATTCCATATTCATGATTTCCATTGATAATCATGTATCTATCTGTATTATACAATCTATAAGCTTCACCCCATAAAACGTTAAGTTCAGTACTGTCTGTACCCTTAGCTACTTCCTCCTAACATTTTTCTGAACGTCTCACATCAGATATCACTGGGTTTATACCGGTTTAATGATATACCCTTATGATTGGATAATATATAAAACACCACCATAGGGTGCATACTTTAGAGCTCTACTTAAAAAAACAAACAATGTAAAATTCACCCTTATGATTTTTTATACGTTAATTTAAAACCACATGAGATCTTCCTTGTACGTTATTAGTGATCAGTTCTAAACGTTAATTATGATTGTCATTGTCAGGTAGTTATTTCACTATGGGTGGTACGTCTTATCTAAGGTCATTACATTCTCATTAGAAGAAATTTTGAGCTCATTACTGACTTTTTTCCAAGCTAGGATTTCAATCTTGATAATATAACTTTTATTTTGATTTATATATTATTATATTGGAAATTATAGCATATTTGAACAATGATAAGAAAAAAAGATATCATTTGGATTTTGATGGGCGTGAACAAATATTTCAAAAACTAGTATTTGTTATAAACCTTATTTATTGATCGAAATGGAAATTTTGAGTAATTTATTTTGGGTGGACATTTCTGGTATCAGATGTACTCAATTCTGACTTTGTAATACTTTTCATAAATCAAACATGAGGAAAAATGAAAATATATCAGATATTTCTTCCAAATATTGGAGTCCAACTATGATCTTTAAATTAATTTGTGATAATTTATTAATCAGTCAAGCCATTCTCAAACCAATCAGCAGTACTTCAAATTATTTTATTTTTCTCTATGCTCATCAATCTAATCATCAAATAAGTCTTATTATTTATTAGCAATCAAGATTAATTATCCGGAGTACACGATATAGGCCTATAGAATAATTAAACATACTCTACATTATAACTTTACGAGTAGTTCATCTTTTTTGGTTTACTTTTCTAATGAGAACATGCAATAAAAACAAGTGCATCCAGTTTATGACCTTAATAACTCACACGCATGTCTTTAATGTCTACGTCAATAAACACGTGAAGCTGAACCACCTGTGTTCAAGTATCTGCATCAATCATGCATCAATACGCTTTTTTCATCGACGCTCGCATTCCCTTGAGGCATCACCTTAAGAGGCTTATTCACCTAAATAAATACAGAACTAAATATATTAGTGCAGTTTAGAATATAACACAAATATACATATAAGCCCATAACTGATTTTCACGAACATGACTGGACGATATAAGAATATATTTTTCATGCTACCGACCCAGGTAGGTATCGATCAGGAACGCTCTTGTGAGGTTGTATAAATATTATAATGTGTTCCGGACTTTCGGAAACTGAAAGACTTTTATCTGCGGCGGAAAGTTATGGTCACCAACAGTGCAGTTCTGGTGTTGAAGTTAATTGGTTTTAAATAATTAAAATGGGGTGGTAAGATCGTCCTTGTGGTGCCCCGTCTAAACGATCCTACTTTTCATCCATAGTCTTAATTGGGGAACAATGATTTTGTATCAAGTTTCGATGTTATTAAAAAAAATATATATGTATTCGTATTATACGTCATAATATGGAATAAATAATTGGTGTCCATGAAATAATTTTCGAAACATCTAGATTCAAAGTTCGATAACTCGACATGTATATAGGATCATTAAAGTACTTTGTTTTTTCCACTCTGAAAAAGATTTGTGATTTATTCCAGGAGTACATTTGGTAGGAAATTGATAATTCAACACGTCAATCATTACTGACCAAAATTAGAAATAGAAATGTGTATATCTTCATTGAGATCTCTGCCCATGCACATCGGGTTGCTTGAATTGATACAGAATAACAAATGAATTTTAATTCACAATGGATAATTAATTTGGATTAATTAATAGATAAGACTTTAGTGAAAATATTGTTAAAAATATGGATTTTGGCTGGAAACGTAACCCACTAGGAATCAATTGATTTTTCCCTTCAATTAATTCATATCATTCAGATTTCAGATGGTTTCTGAAAATTGAAATATGAAATGGAAATTTATACAATAAAGAAAACTTTCACTAAGGTTGAATCGTTCACAAAATTCAACGAAGAAGTGAGAAATTGTGCCTCCAGCTCCAGCTATAAGAGTTCAATCACTGCTATGTCCATCAGATTGTATGACTATTATATTTGAATGATGTTGATTTTTGATTGTTTTGATTGTTTTATAATTTAATTGGTTGGACTTGTTGCTTAAACTCCTGATGGATTTCTTCAATAGCTTTGATGGATGTGAAAAATGATGGGATTTTTCTTTAACAAAACGACTCATCCGATTTACATGAAAATTCTTTCTAGAGAAATTGTTTTCACGAATTTTCTCTTCTGAGTTATCCTCACGAGGCTTTTAGAAATTTCAAAATAAGTTTCATCAGAAGTGGTGCAATTGATTGCGCTTCAGGGGCCGAATTCACAAGAGGCCATAACTTTGATTTGGCTCAAAGTTACGACAATTTCTAGAGATAATACCATATTTTATCTATTATTTTTAATTCTTTAACCTTAATTTTTAATTGAATCTATTATTATTATCAATCTATTATTATTATCTTTGAGAAAGTATCAAAGTTGATCGGTAATACCTTTTTAGCAACTTTGATCGGGATCAGAGTTGAGCCGTATCAAAGTTATGACCTTTTGTGAATTCGGCCCCAGAACTATATTGTATCGAATTAGATGATGACATTTGTATATGCCAAGTTTCAACTGTATTTGAGTCTTCGCTTCGCTCGTCCAATGAATTGTTCAGGTATCAAGCAACGTTTCATATTATACAATTGTGGCAATTCAATCCGTTTCAGAATGAATGTTTCGTGATTTATTAGAGTAAAATATTTTTGATAAAAAAGTCTGTTTATAAGTTCGATTCGAGCTGGAAGCCCATTCTGATTGGTCGTTAAATTGAATACTGGAATAGTTGCATGAAGTACATATCACTGCCTAATCCATCCACTTCTGCACGGAAACTTCACAATCACCCGAACCTATATATATTCTTTCAAGGGAAGGAAAAAACGGCAATTTAAACAATCGAGTTTTCCAATAGGGCTTACTAGTATGAATGAAGTTTTGATTGTGAATTCATGACTATATTTATTTATAAAGTATGACCATTTCAGGACTTGCTTTTGCTTACGACATTAAAACACACGCTTCTAGATATGAACGTCGGCTGCATTTCGTCCCAACGTGCGCGCGATATTTGTATTGATTATCTCACCAGCGATACTGGTTACAGTATAATACAACAAAATATGAATAACGATGAAGAGTTACTCTTTATAACGATGTGTTACATAATGAGTTTGAATCAACCGATGTTGGAGGATAAAATATCAAATGAAATGGATGTTTATCATATTTTCAGTTTTTGGTGAATATAACATACAAGAAAACATGAACTCATCATTACAAAAACTACTGGTTTCATCCTCAATAAAATTATACTTCATCAATACTTCACCTTATTTGTTATATTAACGTGATTAGTTGTGTAACAAATAATTGCTGAAGATATTGAAGTGATCTGCGCGCGTGTATTTTTGTGAAACAAATGAGGTGACTTATTGATAGGGAATAACTATAAGAATGAAACCAGTATTTTTTCAAATGACGATTTCCTTTTTTTTGTGTTTTCAGCAAAAACTGGAAATATGAGATGCATTTATCTTATTTGACATTTATTTTCTCTGACACCAATAGATTTGAACTTATTATGTTACATATAGTTATCACGAGTGTCGACTCTTCACCTTCAGGTATATATTTGTTTCAATACTGTGGTCAGTATCGTTCATGAGATAATAAATGAAAATCTAGAGTGCACGTCATGGGCGGGGTTGAGGGGGGGGGGGGGGGGCAGCGTACTGCTACCCAGGGGCGGGATTCAGCTGACCTTCATATCTAAAATCGAGTGATTCAATGTCGTAAACAAGCCCTGAAAGTTTGATGCTTCAGTCACAAAATGCACGAATACCCCCATTTCTTGATTTCATCTCATATACCATATTATATAGGATTAGAACTGAATGGACCACACGGTGTCCTATCCCAACAGTATATTAATTCACCTTTCATCTGCATTTACCACAGAAACAATAATTTTTGTGTCAAGAGTTTATTTATGATAATAAACAGAATACTTCAACACATGCACCTAAACGCAATTTCTGTGTGCACTTCCTAAACATTTGTACCGATATTTTCCATTTTCATGAGGTTTACAGTATATATATTGTAATACACTATTACAACGGGGAAATAACCACTTTCGAGTTTGCATTTGAAGTTTCGAATTTATAATTATAAATCTTGTAAAAATGTTTATTGGAATATTTATCATACCTGTATATTCATTTGAATTAAGTCATAGCTATAACTATAAGGCAAAACCTCAATAACTAACATACTCTCTTAATAATATTTCCAAGTTGGTTCATCGAAAAAGCCAGGGGGCAAGATCCACCATCGGAACCTACTTGAATCTCTGCCTGTGAGGTAGCTATAGAATAGACGATATAAGTTCCAAATGCGATAAAAAGTGGTCTAGTAGTTGCTGTACAGGGGGAAAAAACTGCATCAGTAGAAGTGCCAAGCCCATTTTACTTCCCACTCTTCTACGATCCTCTTCGTCTTATTGCCTTCTGTACCTTGTACAAGTCATTCACTTAGTTAGCAATGTCCGACAAAGATTGAAAAAAAAATTACTTCAAGACGTAAGTAATAATCTTTTATAATCTACAATAGTAAAACAATTATACTTCATCTACATGCGTTTGCGTGCTATTTTTTTTATTGTGAACCAGTGCTACTATATGATCAGTTGAGTGAATTGCCCTCTTTATGGTTTATTATAATGATGGGAAGGAAACGGTCATCGCCTTATATTCAGGATTTATTCCAATATTCACTTTATTGCCTGAGGAATACGAAGACAATCTCCAGTATCGATGGTCAACCTTGGCGGTTGAAATCCAGTATTGGCCTACTGAATTACAGTTGAGCGCGTTTTGGCGACTGATCCATATCCATCTTATGTGGAATTTTATTGTACTATTTTATTATATTTTAATCAGGTCTTTGTATCTTCATTTCTTTTGGTACCTTTGTGCCACAGTACAAATAGTACTTGAATGTAAATGAATCATCAATCACCAGGTAAAAACCGTGCTTGAATGCACCAAACAAATTAATTTATGATCTTTCTATATAATCGTCATCATTGATAAATGTTATGTAAATGAGAATTGAATTTTGTTTTGTAGCTTCATGAAACAAGGTTTTATAAAATTAGGGTTTGTCTTGACCCAGATATTGAAAAGTTTTAATGTACGTGAACTTTCAAATTCGGATTCGTGAACTTCAAAATCGGATTGGATGAAATTTTAAAAAGATATTTCATTTGCTTCACCATTCAACTTTTATTTGGAGCCCAAAAGAAATATCAACTCTAGTATATTTAGTTGTACACAAAACCAGGTGACTGTGAACATCTTCATACAACTATACAATTACTAATTCAACTCGTCGGTACTCGTCGCACTATCGCTTCACATTAATTGTTCCAATTATATTCTACTACTTTTAAAACCTCTCCTGATACCTGACTTAACAAGGTGTAAATTAGCTCCATTAACTCCTCATCTCGCTGATGCTTCAGGCAGTCTTCTCAAATCTTGCCCAGCTTTTAACACTTCGACCAATTTATATGTTGATTGTACGTACACAAGTCTTTAGCGGCTTTACGTTATATTAGAATTAACCATTCGGATTGGTGGAACAATATATTTTAATAACTTGTAAATGGTTCTGGAAACCATATTTTATTATTGCGTTGAAATCTGTTGATGAATGCTCACTTCTTGGTTTGTGAATGATGATAATAATAACCAATATACATAAATAATTGTATTTAGAGTAATCGATTACGAAGCTCCTACTTTAGTAGCTGTCTATATGTGGAACTGACAGACTGGTTAGATTTGAAACTAATATTTAATGTGACTTGACTGAATATATATTGGTTTTAAAAAGTTTGTAGAACCACATTCGTTACACTTGGTTGAACACCATTTATTTCTAATAGATAATTTCATTTTATTTCATTTTCAATTATTCAATACGTTGGATTCTTACTATTCTCTCTCTATTATTTCTACATTATTATTATTATTAGCTTCATTTATTATCATACACATGAGGACATAAGAATAAATTGGCGAGGTTCGGTACAAGTCCGATCTTCCACCAACATCATTTCATTATCTTCTGTATATTTTTCATTGGGGAGCACGCCATGGCCACTCATGAACAGTTATCAATAATATGGATTTCTCTCTGCCAATATTTTATATTCTTCGAACCTTAATTGATTGTGGTTTTGGGAAAATACATTCGACCAACTGCTCTTATTCGAGTATGCAATGAATTACTGATTATAACTGATTTGAACATGATTAAATATGTCTGGATTAATTTTCGTTGCTTTTGTTAAGGTGAAAAGTAATTATTAATCAAGATATGAATATATACACAATCAATCAACTGGATGCGAAGTTCATATAAATATTCCACTCTATATATAAAAACGGAAATGTGTCAAATCGTTCCTTTTAACATTTGATAAAATATGCATATTCAGATAATTACGTGTCACGTTCGAGTTATTTGGTTACACCAGCGACGTGATCGTGAACTTTGATAATATTGGCGACTTGTGTTCGACCGGCTTTACATCGGCTAATGAGGATAATCGTACTTCTGGTCGAATAGCTTGAAACCAAAACCTTTCGTTAAGGTAGTTCGTTCTTTCAACACATTCTAGAGACTTGAGCTTAGAGTCTTGGGAAATGGTTTAGTAAATCAGTATTCGAACGAACGAACGAAAGCTGATAGCATACAATTGAAAACAGTCAGGTAAAAAGTTTATTTATTAGAATTTCAGCCATACATTATAAGAAAAAATCAAGGTAGTAAATTTGGTGTAATATTCCAAATCTGTGTAGCGATTGTATTCAAATTTAAGCTTGTCGATAAAGAAATAAGATACACTCAATTTTTATATTTCCTACACTTTTTTCGGGAGGGATTTTTTATTAGAACGTGTGCACTAGAGATGGTGGGAAATTGAAAAGCATTCACGTATTCTCTTTAAGAACAGAGGGAAACATTGAAAACCCTAGCCAGAAAGGGCGTCCTCTGTGAATCGAACGCCGTTCTTCTGAATGACGTATTGACTTGGTGTATGGTGAATGAACCACCTTAAAAAAACAAACCAAACCAGAACGACCTTTTCATCTTGTTTTGCTACTCACTGAAGTTCTGCATATTATTATAATTCGCTTTCGAAATGTCTGAACTGTCTTCACTTCGTTCAACTCGTTAAGTCCACTGAAAACACTCTTGACTAGGACTAACGAATTCACGCGTCCACAATACTAATAATTCATTGGTTACGTTGTATTAGTTCGTATATAGTTAACCGTAAAGCAGAAATGTCTGATGAATAAAGGAACACTACATTTCAAGTGTACGCGAGACAAGCGCGCCAACATTTCTCTCGTGGATTGAAGTCCAGTAACAATGCGATGTGTTGAGCGTCTTCAAGCAATGTGATTTTCTTTACAATTGCGTACGAGATGTGGATTTTCTATAAAAGTGAATTTGAACAAAGTCTTCCTACCATTCCTGATTCGGTTGATCTAAGTTGAAAACATATACTATGAAACTCCTAAAATCTTGAGAAAAAAAATCTCAAACTGTGGAAAATATAACTGGAAATGTACACATCGGTGCCATGAGGGCTTCAAAATTTATAATTAACATCACAGTGTTGTTAATCAAAATAGCGTACATGAATACACTTTGTAACTATGCTCATATAAACTCTTATATACAAAATAATCAAGACATAATTTTGTTAATACATTAATACATGCAGAATATAGTACTATGGGCTGAACAAATTCTACTGAACTCATGAAAACATGGATTATTCCAAGAGGATCTATATTCATGAACATTCAATCATTCAAACTATTAATTAAATATTTTGAAATCCGATTGAAATTAGAATTTAGAAATATTCACTGTCAGAATTCTTCATAATTGAATAGCTAGCAAACTGTTGAGAAACTAGATCGAAATTTTAAACTTGAATCTTTATTCCAAATAATATTCTGTTCATAATTTATGATGGTGTCGACGTTCTCCGTTTGACATACACGTTTCTGATTTTTATCGACTGCATACAAATGCACTGTGGCCGTCGAGGAATGCCTCACATGCTTCACTTCTAGCCACCTGAATGTTTGATCACCGAATGTGACGATAACATTTCATGAAGACTGAAGAGGAAAGTTTCCACCCCAACGCCTACCTCTTCAAAACGTTCTATGAGCTTTAGAGAAGAGTCAAACATGCGAGATATTGAAGACAAATTTTTCTTTTTCACCTTCTCATATGACAATATGTTACACTCCACACCTTCACCTTCTATTATACGCACCGATGAACATGCGTAGTCTTGACCTTCGTATGGTCTGATGAATGGGATAAGTTCATACAATTGTCTCTGGTTCGATTCCTTGAGAGATCATTCTCAGATGATTGATTGACTTAACTATCTCAAAAGATGAAGCAAATCTAGTTTTAAAGAAAAGAGCACGTTAAAAATAGTGAAATAAAAGCTTTGTGAGTATCAATACCAATTTATTAATGTAGATATAGCTCAGCTAGGTGCCGGAGGAAAATCTTCTTGCTCTTCTAACGCTCTAGTGCGAGGATTTGATCTCATCCTGAAGCTCCAGCCACAGTATTATAGTCAGATATATGTGAGGTCCACTATAGACTAATTTCACAATCTGATATAATTCGCCCAAGAAGTTTTTGAAAACGCTTCGAAAACTCTAGCCTCAGATCAAACAGTTGATATCAAATTGAGCATATTTTAGTATGGTCTATTGGATCAGAAATCTTTTAATGGGAGATGACATTCTAGAATTAACTATAGCTAAAAATGTTGGAGATGAAATACGAAAGATCGTGGCATGTAGTGTGACTAATATTCAATAAGACAGCAGTCAAAGACGTGGAAAAGAAAGCTATGTACACGTATGCGATATGTATAAGTTGTTACACCTGCGTTATCACAGATCACTACACCACCTTGATCTAAAACACACTGCCTTCTAGAGATAGTGGCGCTGTTTATCAGTTCCTGTTTCAACTCACACACACATACACATATATATATACACACACCTGCATCAGATGCGACCATCTCGAGTTTGATACATCGAAACAACCGATCAACGACGTGTTGCAATTCATCGATCGGTGGTTCGCATCAAAGTCGTAATGGCTAGCCAGTCGATAGACGTGCATCTGTCTTTTATGTCGTTCTAAATACCCGCATTTTAGCCCAAGGAGAACGTATAAGAGCGGTTTTGCTGGTTTTAAAAAAGTCAAAAGTTAAAAAGTTGAAGTTAAAAAAGAGAAGAAGGATGGAAATCTAAGACTTTTTAATTGGGTAAGATGAATGATGGTTTAGCATAAAAAGATTACTGATTTATGAGATGCCTTTATTGAGTATTATTTAGAAAAATATAGGTTTTATGTACTAGTTTTCTTTTTCCTTTTATTGTGGGAGATGGCATCTTTGCCAGTTCATCACTGCAAATAGAAAACTTGAGAGCAAGCAGACTATACTGAAGTTATGATTAAAGAACACAATTCAGGGACTCATTCTTGTCCATTTATAACAACAATGTGTGACGTCACTTGAAAGAAGGCAAAAGATAGACAATAAGTATCAACGATAAGTATCAATGAGTATATTCAATATCAATTTATAGTGAAAATGAATAGTAACGAATGAGTAAATAGTATCAATAACTAAAAACTTCTCAATTTTTGTCAGCTGTCAGTTTCACTATTGTCAATGGTTACGATTGTTATTATTTTTACTTGAAAGAAGAATCATGTTTTTCAGGTTACCATGGCAACTGAGAAATGTTGGCAGTAGACAATCAAACCAAGCTAATACCACATCTACTATAATAACTGAACATTGGTGAAATTAAATTTGGTGGACATTGTTGTTATTATTATAGAACGATCCCATTTTCATATATAGCTTTAACTGGGGAGCAACAATTATTTTGTATCTTTCGATATTGATACAAACAATATATACATTAGAACAATGTAAAACACCATTCTCGATGAACTATAGGTCTGAGCGGCAGCAGACATACACCCGCATTTGCCTATTCAACATTATAATATATGAAATGTCCAATTACATGCCAGCTCGTACACTGTTATTTTAATTGGGTAAGAGCTAAACAACACATGCGATTTCAACCGAAATTTTTTAAATCGTCCATGGTCATCTTGATTCACCATCAACCATTTATACTCCCATAATCCCAAGTAACATTGACTTTGATGGGGTCACTCACTAATTTAATTTTGAACTCATGCGTTTTATTCCTGCGTGTAAATTGATTACTTCTCTTCGCTTCTTCCATCTGACCCTATAATTATACACCATGCTAGACTTCTCGACGTAACATTTTTTTCAGAGAATCGCTGTTCCTAAAATAATAAAATCATAAAAATTACACGCAATGCTCGTTGAGCTGATAAATCCGATGTGTTATTAATAATTGTGGCTAGTTATTACTTATTAAGTCTCTATAATAATAAGTTTTTTGGTTTTTATAGGGCTAGTAACCTTTGAAGACACACCCTCACGTTGAGCATTGATAATTACTTAATCACGAGCACACCAATTGGTTAGAACCGCTTCTTTAACGCGAGAGTTAAACTGCAACCATTCTTAATTACAGCTGGAAAGACGTTGAGGCATGCTCATTATTCTCGTTATATGCTCATAAAATGTAATATGTTTGTGACTTAAGGCTGTATTATATGTGAATTAAGTTATTATTAGTTGAGTTCTGTGCACCATTAAACCGAATCTTCAATTTCATGTCACCAATCACCATAAGAATTAATGGCCTTTCGATTACATGTTCACCATACGTTTTTGTGAAAAAGAGTTTGAGGCGTTTAATGAGCGCCCTTCTCGAATAATTAAGAAAAAAAAAATTAAATAACTTTATATTCATATATATATATATATATATATATATATATATATATATATATATATATATATATATATATATATATATAAATATATATATATATATATATATATATACATATATATATATATATATATATATATATATATATATATATATATATATATATATATATATATTTATTGGTTGGTAATATACTTTTGTGGTGTCCCGCTCGAAAAATCCTTACATAATTGCACAATTCTGTGGTACAATAAATTTGTGTCAAGTTTCCCATAATGAATCAACGATAATAATTATAATTATTATTACAGCAAGAGGAGCATGTTCTGAAATTAAAAATCCATTCATTTTCGAATAATCTCATATTTCGATTCACTGAAAGTTCAACTCAAAATTATGAATTGTATACACCTTTTATACAACGTATACACCGATTCATATTCAAATTCTATTTCATTGATAATTTAAAAACCATTAACGATCACCTATTTTATACTAGACTCAGACTAAATGATAACTATAATGATATTCAAGTACAGGAAAAGAAGTGTGTGCTATGCCATCCCTTTGAATTTCAATAAAAAACACCCCCAATTTTACGAGCTCTTCAACAATACTCTATTCTTAAAAATGAACTTGAAAAATGACTACTAGAACATAGCATATCTGCAAAAAAATATACTATTTTAGTGCGTCTCAAATACACATTGTTTTCTAGCTCACTCGCTATACTCATATAATTTCGATACCAAAGTGGAAAAGGGATTATTTCGTACTTGCTTTACTATACATTTACCATTATCTTTGACTCTTTCTTTTCTGTATCTTTATAACTTTCATATACATATAATGTTGGATGGAATGTTCATTTTTAGGCCTGTTCCAGTTCCTAGCGATGTTATTCTATAACTTTAATTTGACATTTTATTTTGTGATCACTTTTGTTTCATGATTTATTATGTTTATGCCAAAGATATGCCAAATAGGCTTTGTAGGCTCGTGTGTAGAAAACATGTATCTTATCCATAAAAATGTCAATAAGCACAACAACAACAACAACAACAACAACAACAACAACAACAACAACAACACCAACAACACCAACAACAACAACAACAACAACAACACCACCACCACCACCACCACCACCACCAACAACAACAACAACAATAACAACAACAACAACATTTCAGCTAATTGACTCGTTCAGTATTTCAGTACAGGTGTCACTAATAATTTGTTGTGTTAAAATATTTGGACAGATGTTTTTGTAGTTCAAATTCGGCAACATATTATTCAACATAGATAACTATAGGCTCACAGGAAATTTACCATTACTATTTCGTCTCATAGGCTTCTCATCAGCTTCTCATAATATGCTTTTATCTATATATATATTATCAGTTTCTCATCTCATTATTTTCCAAAAACTCAATAGTAAAAAGTATTTCAACTTTCAGTTTCATGTTATTAATTTTTTGTGTTCGCGTGTTTTATTCCACCATATAGTCCTATTATTATTTTACATGAGAAATTATACGCCTCAGAAACGTTTGACATTAACTTTCATCATACTCAACCGTAGATGTGTTTGGATAACAAAATGGGATGTTCATTGAGAATTAATTCCATCTGTATGATATAGGTTGGTGCTCGTGGTAGAATTTTTAAGCTCATGCACTTTAATTCATTCACACAATTCCATAAAATGAATTTTCAAGATGAATTTACAATTCGGTGATAATAAATTCACTTGAAATTTTACAGCATCATTTGTACTTCCTTCTCTTTTAATGTTGGGTTTACCTGTCATCGACTCACTTTAATGCCAACTAAAGATCTATTGAAAATATGGCATAGGATGATGATATGAAAGTTTCTCATGTAATTAGAATGCTTTTGGGAAGGAAGCGGTCGTGGCTTATGTTATAGGAACATTTCCGTCATTCACCAAGGTTACAGAGAGAAACAAAAGAAAAACCTCACATGGAGCAATTGAGTTACCGCTGCGTGTGCTACCATTGCCATTCTTGTAATCTTTACATGCAATAACACTTCAATGATACTTTTCAATGATGGTTATATAATCCATTTATATAAGAATACCTTTATTCAAGTTCTTCACGTTTCTATACAATGTTGTTCCGAAACATCTATTTTCATTATCAATTATTACTTGTTTGGTTTTAATGACATTAAATCAGTTTATCATTATTATGGTGCAAATTTATTCGTTCTAGACTATACAGCAATTCAAAATGCAATATAATTAATTATTAGGTATTAAATACTCATCATTTGTCTCAATGTACCAGTTTGGTATTGACCTTGCGAATAGCTTTTGCAGATTGTTTCTCGTGTGAATAAAGGTTGACAACTTTTGAGTACAACGTGATTGATATTTCAATAAAAGCGTGAAACGCAAAAAGATAAAAAAAATTGAAATACTGATTTCATATGTTACAATTATAACCCTTTGGTCTGGACTTGTGACGAGAAAAAAGTTATAATTATCTGTTCTATATTCTTACCGGTGAATAAGTTACGTTTCATATATCACTGATTAGTTGTTGAGAATAAAATGGCGCTCCCAATTTTAATGTCAAGCCTGCTCATAGTTTAATTATAATCAACACCCAGACACCGTTGGCAGCAGGGGTGACCATTAGATCATTATGCGTATATATATATATATATATATATATATATATATATATATATAATAATATATATATATATATATATAATAATATAATAATATATATATATATATATATATATATATATAATATGTATGTTTATACATATATATATATATATATATATATATATATATATATATATATATATATATATATATATATATATATATTTATATATATATATATATATATATATATATATATATATATATATATATATATATATATGGGCTTTGCGGTTTTCGAGTACCTTCCAGCAAGGAGTTTTTGAATGGATATCTAGGCACTGTCTGTCTAGATATACAGAATCCTTCTCAGAATGCCGCATAACTTGACTCTAAAACAACATTGCGTAGGCCGGCCTGCACTCACCTGTAGTACCTTGTAACTCCGTTGGCTTTTTTTAAACCAACAGTATTGGGGTACGGAGAAGAGGATGATAATTAAACAATGAAGTGATTAACAATGCCATAAAAATCCATGCTTATACCGGGACTCGATACCACGCCCATCCGAATCAGATTTTGAATCAGTGCCACAATTTTCTAAGTCGAACAGAAGGCGTGCTATTTTGATATCATTATACATACAAGGGTCGCTAAGGGCGGAAAGGGGTAATCACCAAGATAGCTACCATTTTACTTCCGGAATTATCAAATACGTGATGATATCAATGCCGGTAGATCAGTATAAGGATATTTACTGATAGTACTATGACATAGTAAGCAGAGTTAGTAAGGATAGTAGCATAAGGTCGTACGCGGCAGAGACTTTATTTAGATGGGGAAAAATCTATTATACAATATGCTGAAAATAATTTGATTACAAAACTAAACAGCCCAACGTAACTCATATAAACAACCTCTATTGGTCCGTGGCTTATAAAAAGTTTACAGGATAATAATCAGTATAAAATACAATTTTTGATATCAATATAATGATATAGAAATGAAATATAAATATAGTTAAATAATTGAAAAAAGTGGAGAATTGAAAATTGAAATAAGTAATAATGATTTCATTCAAAATAATTCACCATAATTCAAATTATATCATCGATTATTATTTTGATTGTATAAATCGGCTGAATTATACCATTATTTATTAAACAATCAAACAATTGTAATCACTTATGAGGAATTATTTCCAAAATGAGTGAAACGTATTCATTATACAATAACTCAAAAACTGGTAAATTTGTAGAATACACATACAAATCACTCCCCCCCCCCTATAACCCAGCTGTTGGTGGAATCGTGAAGCAAACAATTCACTTCCTTATCATTTACTATACGCCGTTCATTGTTGTATAAGAGATGGAATATCGAAAAGTAGGTTGAGTGCCTCGTCACATGGTGTATATTATCAATTAAAAAAATTACCAGATCATTGTAACTTATTACTAAATATTATGACAAAAGTACATGCGTTTTCATGTTTTGGTGAAACTATAGTTTCAAATGATATAAAAACTTGAGCATTTAAAGCATCGCCAACTGATCATTTGGAATGATTCATAAATCACCTTGGAATTCAAGTATATTCGTCAAATAGAATTCGCATTAATAAGAAATACAATAGTGTAAAGTTATATATATATATATATATATATATATATATATATATATATATATATATATATATATATATATATATATATATATGTTATTTCTCAAGTTTTCGCGGACATATGTGATATCAGGTTGATAACCTTCAGGATTATTCCTCTTCATATTGAAAGATTGCAGTGTAGCTGAACCCTCCACTTTGTCAAAACTTCCCGATGTTTCGAATAGATCACACTATTCATGTTCACGGAGACGACTGTAGCGAACTTATTCGTACAGCTAACTGACAGCTAACTACAGCTAGCTAACTGAAGCTAGCTATTCGTACAGCGTCAGTTAGCTGTACGAATAAGTTCGCTACAGTCGTCTCTGTGAACATGGATAGTGTGATCTATTCGAAACGTCGAGAAGTTTTGACAAAGTGGAGGGTTCGGTATACACTGCAATCTTTCAATACGAAGCGGAATAATCCTGAAGGTAATCAACATTATATATATATATATATATATATATATATATATATATATATATATATATATATATATATATATATATATATATATATATATATATATATATATATATATATATATATATATGAACATCTATACCATTCAACACACTATTTCAGTGATATTAATATCCATCCTATCAACATCACCTGCTGTACGTGTCGACAGAAAGACATGCATGTATTGTCATTTATTCATATAAATAGTGTCAATAGTTTTCATGTTTTTTCCATAAAAACCGTAAAGTGGAAGTGGAAGTGGAAAGTGTAGTGGAAAGAGAAGTGGAAAAACCGTAAAAACTGTTGACGCCACATATCAAGTCCACCAAAGTTTTCGTCATCGTATAATATATATATATATATATATATATATATATATATATATATATATATATATATATATATTTATATATATATATATATATTCATATATATTATATATATATATATATATATATATATATATTATATATATATATTATATTTATATATATATATATTTATATATATATATATATATATATATATATATATATATATATATATATATATATATATATATATATGTATATGTATATATATATATATGTATATATATATATATAACTCTGGACTGGAAAGAATCTTATCAACATATATATATATATATATATATATATAGATATATATATATATATATATATATATATATATATATATATATATATATATATATAATATATATATATATATATATATAATATATATATATATATATATATATATTTATATATATATATATATATATATATATATATATATATATATATATATATATATATATATATATATATATGTATATTGAAAAATTTGGGTTTGATATTTTTCATAAAATGTAGTAATAAAGACCGTCCCAATAGGTAATCTTCTCTTAATTCATCTTGGGTGTTCACTACATCTAGAGTTTGCAAACCCCTGCCCACGTGCAATTCAGATTCAAATGAGTGCTTACCGAATTACCTTTAAGGCACAAGTTCGTTAATGAGCTTTGTCTCAAACATAACGAGCCGTTATCTCGACTGCTTAACTAGA
This sequence comes from Brachyptera risi, assembly GCA_964007535.1. Lineage (NCBI taxonomy): Eukaryota > Metazoa > Arthropoda > Insecta > Plecoptera > Taeniopterygidae > Brachyptera > Brachyptera risi. Next base: position 35,099,535 of record OZ023328.1, on the reverse strand, counting down.
CTTCTTAACTATGACATGGACTCTATTTCACTAATAAGGTACGATACCTGTCAGCTATTTAATGAAGGGCTGCATTGTACAGCGGGTGATGATTAGAACGTTTTAAATATTCATATACGGAATATTTTCTGAAATTATAATTATTTCCTTGGGGTGTATTTTGTGTATAGGATGCCGACGCGCGGGTACTGTGGGCTATAAAAAGCTTGTCAGTTAGATGAGTGAATATATGCAAGCTAATAAGGCGTTATTTTAGAAGGGAATTCAAGTCCAAATTCGTAGAACATGTAGTTAACATGTAGGATATCATTACAATCAAAATATGAATTGCACTCATATTTAATTCTTATGACTGACTGCTTTCGTAATACTGCAGTGTGGTATACTCTTTTTGTTTGGTTTTTATTCCAGTCTTCTTGGGGTAGCATACAAGTTCAGGTACTTTTCTCTGCTCTTCTATTATCTATTAGAAAGTGAAAAACCCCTCGTAAACATTCTGTGGGAAATTGAAGTACTTTTTTTTGAAAAAGACAAAAAAAAATATATATATATATTTCATTTCTATATATATTGATATCAAAATTTTATTTTATACTGATCGTTATCCTGTAAACTCTTTATAAGCCAGGGACCAATAAAGGTTGTTCATATGGTGAAAAAAACTGAACTGAAATGTAATGAAATAAATAGAAATATTAATGTTAGTATCGAATTGTTATAGAATAGCCCCATTATTGTAAGTCGTTATCGTTGACGCATAAAACAAATAAGAGAAAAAACACCACATAATAATATGTGTACAATATTATAATCTTCTTTTCAATACTGATTTGTTTATTGTTCAATATATTCTCGAGCATTGTCCTGAGTGGTTATTTTGAATGCGGAGGAAATAATTGGTCGGTAAAGAAACGCACTAGATTACCGGCTGCCTGTGAACTATGGTTAAAACCAGATTGTATTATGTAGGTAAATTAGATTATGCAATATAGCGGACAAGATCGTAACATAAATTGCTTGTTTGAAATTAGATTGTTATCTCAATAATATTCACACCTTGGTCATGTATATAAAATACCGTTGTTGTTTACTGATCTGGATCGAAACTTGATCTTTGACTTATAACAAGATGGCTATTATACGTCAGGTTCAGGTATAGGTTTCATTGAATAATTCCAGGAATTAAAATACAAAATATGCATGTGACCACTCCTTAAATGATTAAAGATAATTTAAAAGGTGTCAATTAAAAACTAATGAAAAAATTACATGGGTTCATGAACGATCATGCCTATTGCAATTATATCTATGTTTAGTTTTTCAACAGAAAAACAATTAAAATTAGTACTGTAGTGAATTTTGATTAATACTTCTCACAAATTACTACTATCAAAACAACTATAATCACGATAATGTAGAAGTATACAGTCTCATTCAATAAGTTTTGTTAGTCAACTTTTTCCATCTCACGAAACTACCAGAATTTGGAGGTGATTATGTATGACCATCATAATATTTCAAAAAGCTAAATTTCGAAGAAAACTGTTTTTAATATATTTCACTTAATTAAAATCAATTTGAAGACACAATCTATGGAGTGAATTTATCACCAATTAAATGAATATATCTGTTTACTCTCTGTTATTTTCATCCGGTTTATCCACTTCTTGATTTTCCACAAAACGTATTCCAGCTACCTGATTAAAGGAATTCACCCCATGCATAGTAAACGATCGAGGAAACTATAGCACTAGAACACGCGAGAGAAAATCTACACATTTATCGACGTTTAGAACACATCTCGAGTATCTTCAACATGTACCTGATTCCACTATAATAATATTTATAATATGCAAAGTGCTATTAGAAGAGATCTTCTAAAAGGAGGAGAGAGTTCGTTTACCTCCGCTCACACACACACACACACATCTCAGGAAAGAAGACGATCTCAAACAGGAAGTGACGATGCGTCTTGCACTTCCTGGACTCTATACCACTAAATACCACCCTATAAACCTCACTCTTATAAATTACAGGTTATACCAGAACCGCCCCCGACTATCTCTTTATTTAGAAAGAACGCTGAAAACTGGTATTATCTTTTATCTTGAGTAAACTTGGCACACGGACGTATTGCTTTGTTATTGTAATAATTAGCAGCTACCTCTTCCTTGCGATCCACACCTGCACCCTGAGCAACCCCTAAATACGCCTGGTTTGTCAAGAACATCCCTCATATTATCCTGAGGGTCTTTGAACCCACGATACATATTTACAGATGTGTGGAGTGTATTACAGACGTGGAGCCAATTGCCATTAATGTCAATTGTGATTATATTCGTAATGTAGGTCTATGTAAATTAATTTGTCATTTACAGGTTTTCACACTGACAATGTAATTTTTATGAAATCATTGTTTCTCATAGAAAAAAAATTGAAAAAGGGAAACCTTATAGTTGTGTCATCCCACCCCAAAGTGTCATTTAATTTTTTCAGTCATTCCTCTCCTACTTGAAACCCATCTCAAGTAATCAGAGTATCATTATAAAAATGAATCAATATTCATATGATGATATAATGTGTAGATTTATACAAAAAGCCCGGTTTTACCAATCTTAGTTAGGGTATCCACTAACTATTTATTAAAGGTACGAAAATAACATATGTAACCAATGGTGATAACAAGCTAATCCGCTAACTATTGCTTAATCCAGTTTCGTGAAACCGGGCCTAACACTGGCGAATAATGCTTATCTTGGATGATGTTTAACCGAATTAAGAAAATTGTATTTTCAATATTTGGTCCATGATTTTCATCATTGATATGCATCGTCATTGTTTAGGTTCATAATAAAGTTCTATAATAATTGATGCACTATAATCTTTTTTTTTGGATACTTGATATTTGCCGAAATGATCTCTATGTAACACAAACCTTATTGCTAATGGAACTAATGGAACTAATAATTACTAATTAAGCATGTGATAGGTGAAACCTTCAGAGCTTATTTCTTGTAGAAGCCTATAAGCCTGTAAGTTCTCATAGAAATCATGTAATCTTATATCTAAGCTCTCAGTTATGACACCTTTATCAAATGACGTGAGCTCATACGTCACTCGCGAGTCAGTTGCACGGGATGACTCTAATCCGAGGTGAGGGTTGTCACAGATTCACGCATTACGTCGGACAAAAGTGTCGTCGTTGAACAAAAGACAAGTTTTTATCGTGTGATTTCGATCTTAATGTAGTTGTCTCAAATGAAATGTTGTTCAACAGCAGGGGTTTCAAAATTATTCATCAACACAGTTGACTTTTGAAATATTCTATATTCACTTGAATCAGAATTAAAATATTATAAATTTGGTGTATATAGTCTCTTATATGTTTCGTAATTTTGTAGGTACTTAATAATAGAGTTTGAAAGATCATATTCAACAGCAACCAGAAGATACGAATGAAGATATATCCTATAAATTTGAAAATGTTATATACATTTATATTAATGATGAACTTGGATTAATGGACAAATGAGTTGAATGATAAACAATAAGTTTGACCATTATATTAAGAAATAAATGAAATTGTGTGAAGTTATACTTGTCAGACAAAGTTACATTTTGAATATTTTGAGAAAATCTTCTCTCAAGTAATTTCAAAAAGTATTTTAAAAAATGTTTCGAAAAATAAGTTTCCAAGCTCGCTTCTATTTAGTTTTGTGATACACTATATTATTCTATATAGAAAAAAATAGACAATTCCAAACAAGACAATGGTTGTAATTTTATGAAGTCAAAGAAATGTGTATTATGAAAGTATTGAAACTTGTTCAACCTCACAAAGACGAAGAATACATTTCAAGAATACAGCGTTCTAATTGGCCCAATGGTATTTGGCAGAATTCCCAACAAACCGTTGACATCGACAAAGTATTTTTGAGTTTTATTTCGAATTGTGTCCACTCTGAGCTGCAAGAACATTGTTCTCCAAATGTACATTTTGTATAAGATTAATACGGGCAAACACGTTATACTCTTGACATCCCTGATAATCTTACGGTATATCCATGACGTATGTATCACTGAATTGGTTTCTCAAGCGTCAATGATCGTAGAGTTGACATCCATGTCGTCCGCCGCTATTATATCCTCTAGATCCTGTCACTTCTGCGTGAACGGACGAATTTTACCGCGGGCACGAATTATAAAACAGAATAATAAGATCGAGAGACCAGAAGAGCAGTTTTTTCTACTTTTAAGAAGCGGTCTTAATTGATTGAACTTGATTCTCCTGTGAGATAACACTACAAACAGCTTTGATGGAAATTAATATTGAGAAGAAAAAAATCAGGAAAATAGAACCCGTAATTCTTTTTGTTATTGTTTCTAAATTTGACATTTCGATACTCGTTCTCTTAGATCCTATGAATCCGTTTTTTCTCTCGTTGATTTTAACGAAATGTATTCTCTACAAATAAAAGATTATGATGTGTGGGTGCACGTAAGTGTTCCATGTATCACATGTATATTATCTTAAAAAAAAAAGTATGCTGCAATATTTTATATTTTCGTGTAATATTTCAACGCTTGTTCCATAGAGATGCTCTCTTCGTATAAACCAAATCCTGTCTGCATAATTTCTGAATCTAAATCAGCGTTCCATTAAATAAACGAACCCTATTTCTATGGATGTTCCTTCATGAATCATGAGCGTCTGGGTGTGTATGTCGCCCGCAGACTTGGGGTATATGTCTTGTAGATGAAACAGGCTACACAGCAACCTGCTTCGACAACTTTACTGTCTTATTCTTGCATTGAAATAACTAGCTATACATCGGCGGTCGGATCTGATGCTCTCTTGCACAATCCTTGGACAAGTACAGAGCACTATATTAATCAGGCGAATAAGTTCGTTCAAGCCTACCTGTGTTCAATTAGGTATGACTAGAAGTGTAGTAATAATTTCACAATATACCTATATATTATAGGTGAATTTGGTTAAAAATGAAATGATAAAATGAAACAAATTTCTATAAATCATCACAGTGACAGTGAAATTCACACTAATTATACAATAAAAGTGTGAATGAAATATGTTTTATGAATGTGTAATATATATGACATTTTTTTTAATACAACATCGAAACTTGATACAAAACCACTGTTCTCCAATTAGGGATAGGCCTATGGATGAGAGAGGATATCGCTTGAACAGGGCACCACAAGGGCGATCTTATCACTTCATTTTAATAATTTCAATTACAAAATTAGCTTTCACACCAGGACTGCGCTGTCTGTGACTGAATATGATCAAAATATAAATAAAATTAACGTATTCAATATAAATAAAATGTATGAAAAACTACACTTGACATACACTTGACATATTGACACTTGAAATATTGTGATCAGAAACTAAAAGTTCGTGAATATGTTTCTTTTCGATTTTCAATTACAACTAATATTAATTCGCTCAAGAAATTATTGAAAAAATACCCCATTTCAACGAGGACATGGTTTGGTATTGCATTACATCGTATCCAAGTTATACGATACGTCATAAGTCACATCTCCGTGGCTCA
>OZ023328.1:34896456-35088956 GCA_964007535.1 Brachyptera risi | reverse complement strand
GTATACTCACTCTTAAATGTCATGGGACAGATATTCAGTCAATATTAATGCTCGAATGATTATTTTCAATTTCATTACTACCTTTAATTTGATTTTAATTTATCTGATTGAAACTCGAATAAAAATTATGCTAATCCGTTCATTCGAATGAAATCCAAATACCAACTTGGTAGTTAACAACGAACATTCAGTCTAGCCATCTAATTTTCAGTCTCGAGATAAAACTTCATTTCGTTATAGTATCAAACTGAGTCAAACTTGATATCTACCTATTATTATTTTTTGTATAACATTCATCTCAACTGACTCGGTCTGTGGTATTCACCGTGTTTCAGACACTGACTCCGACGAGGCTGATAATGATGACGACGACGACGAGTTCGTTAACGACGCTCCTCTGGTAGACGCCGACGACGCCGTGGTCATGGCTGGGTTTCAGTTCTGTGCGAAGGAGGCACTCCGCTTCCTTGTTGAAGATCAACAGTTGCAGCCAGACCATCCGATGGTGCAACAATTAACTGCACATTTATCAGCACAGAAACAGTCATTGGATTGCAGTCAAGTATTTTCTGACTACGTGATGAACGCACCATAAGATCTCAACGACCAGCGAGTCAAAAATCACTTGTTCCAGTAGAGTACAATATTGAAGCAATTGATATTTTTATATTTTCTCACAAAAAATTGAAATGATTATTTTCGGTAAAATATCGAGAAGATCTCATAATTGATACTATATTAGATTATTATAGGTATATATTATATATATTCATAAAATATAACGAACATATTATTGAGTTCGTAATGGCCGAAGCATAATTCAGTGGCATAGAATTATATAGTTTGTATTTCATTATATATAAAGATACTAAATGAAGAGTATAACGACAGTCATATCCTAGTCAGTATTTACATATGAAGGTCGAATAACTATCCACTACTCCGTTCATCTTGAATATATTTGCAATTGCGTTTCTGATTTTTTGCCATTCAATTAATAATCATGATTTGGGTAAGACGAACGAGTATATGTTCATGATTTATGAATTAGTTGTTCATCTTTGTCTTAGTGCATAAGTTTGTGAAATAATGGTTATAGATATTTTTGTACACGCGATCCAGTCTGGGAGTGGTTCTATGTTTTCTAGAAACTGTTTTTATTATTCGAAAACTAATTACAATCTCTGAATTTAATTAGTTTCATTTTTAAATACGAACTGCTTTCCACACATAGAACGAATTTTGCATCCGATAGTCGTGCACAAAAGCTGTTCAACAATAATTGGTATTCAAATAATCGAATTTGTGAGATTTTAAGAAATCTGCTCATGCAAATTTTACATAATGACTGAAAAATATATATTGTTACAGTACCAAATGAATACACATGAGAATCTATAGGATCAGTTTTTGAATTCAAGAGAAGATTGGTAGATGGATGTTTCACACCAATTAAATTTAAATCAATCATTCATCTTGTGAAGTATATCTAATTACAGTAATCTTCTCAAATAATTATCGATCCCAAAAATATATTGACAATTGAAAATTGTCTAGGAAAGGAGGGTGAGGGACTAATTATCGCTGTCGAAAATAACTATGAGGTAGGCATACTGATTGAGCACTTCAATTATGAAGGAGCGATCTTTCATCTGCCAATAATTAACTATTTATCAGACATCTAGTCATATTTGTCTAGTCATCATAATACGAAAACTATTATATTACAATACAGAATAAATAAATTATTAATACTTCTGAGTCATTATTCAAAATATGTTTTTTTAATAATTCAAATTATAAAATATGAATATTCTAAGTTTCTATAGATAATATTTATTTATTTCAATTAGTGGTAGGTATAAGTTACTATAAGTACTATTTTTATAGATATAGATCTCAGACTAGATGTTCAGAATTATTAAGTAATCTTTCACAGTATTATATATTTTTTTTGTATCTATAATAAATAAATTAAATGAATTAAAAATCAATACATCAAATATTCAGTTAAATAGATCATCTGATATTGTTGCTCCTATATTTGGTAAGTATTCACTTCTTCCAAATCCCTTATTCCTTTCTGACTAGACGGCAAACTTTGGCTCACAGTTTCACATAAGAATAGGCCTTTACATTGCACACTCCTGATATAACCGAGTAGAAATACTAATCATTATAATTAAAATCGCATCCTTTATAAGCAGCTACAAGCAACCTCTGCTTCATTTCTGTGTCCCCGTTAGCGTCCGCTAGTTCTAATAGTTGTTGGTATTCTAAGTGTGCCTGTCGTTTGGTCAGATGCATTGCCATATTCTTAATGAGAGGGTCGTCGACGGTCACGTGTTCACGTTTCACCAAGTACATGACAGCTCTTTGTACACAAGCGCGATATCCAGCCATCGTGACGTCATTGTAGCGCCTGCAGACGTTTGCGTCGGAGTCGGGAACCATGGTGATCTCTAGAAACAGAGATAAATTACATGAACTGAATTATTATTTATTTGTAATTTTTTTATTACAACTAACATTTCAATCCTCCGAAAACACATTTTCCTTTTTTTTAAATGAATGGAATAATAAATGTTGGAAGTGAACTTGGTAACAAAATATATTGCGCAGGACAGAACCTGAGTATACGGATAGTTGATTTTAGTGTGAGTGGTTTTTTAACAGTATTTTCAATTTTTCACAAGTACATTAGTATTGTAAAATTGCGGTAGACCTATGCTTTCAAATTTTTGACTAAATCAAGTCGACTCATTATTTTATGCATCGATTGACAACACAATTTCATTGAGATGAATACAATGTGTCGCACAAAAATCAAACCACAGCGTTCGTTCATCAGCGCGAAAATATACAGTATTTCCCAGGGAATTTAAGCGAAACGAATGATGTGGGATGCCAATCAGAATGAGTGATCGTCATAGGGTCAAATAAGTAGAGTGCAATCCACTCTTCAACAGTGGCCTTTAATATCAATAGCCAATATATTGAGGCACTGTGTGAATATATATAAAACTTTTTGCGAAAACACTGATTTTTTCATCACATCGTTTTTATAGCCAGTCTATTGTAACGCGCATTTCTAATTACTTATTCTTGATATTCAGGCCCTCGTCCTTTGTAAGTTGTAACTCATTTTGATATTATCGTGTTCAAGCAATTGGATGATGATTTATTTCAAACTATATTTAACCGATCAATTGTTCTACATGCCGACTGATTAATTTCCGAATTTCAATTGTTGTTCGTTCTTAATATTAGTTCCCAAAACCTCATACATTTATGATAATAATAAAATGCAGATTCGTTACGCGAAACACTGAAGTTTTATCAACCCTGAAGGCATGAAATACAGTTTAAAGATTGATATACCAGTTTAGAGGTTTCGTGTTGTAGAGCTTATACTTTGAAGATTTATCGACGTTTTTTACTGCTAGATGGTCAATATATAAGATTGACCCCCTCTATGAAGTAGAGAAGAGAATCTTATCTAGATGGGTGGAGGCTTAATTCTAGTATAACAGCCTATGGGGATTATGCCGTGTTTAATACTGGACTCATCGGGAGCTAGACGCTGCATGCGATTGCAATTAACAACTTTATGTTTTGAATATGTAGAATAATAATCATAATCATCATCATTTATCATAGGTTCAAAACAAAAGTGTTTGAATGAAAATCGTGTCTGTAATTTGCTTTTCCGATCCATTCAATATGTATCTTTGAAAATAAAAACTGTGCTTCCCTCTCGTATACTTATTTATATTATTTCATTATATGGCTATAGGTCTACAGTTGTAACATTTTTTTCTTATTGAATAAAATATATATTTTAATCATCACATTATCCTATAAACGTCAATGATGATTATGATTATGGTTTTCATGATAGCGAAGTACAGTAAGTATATATTTTCATAATATTTCTCACAAATTATCAGTCAGGTGGGCCATGATATAAGATATTATCATATTAATGGTTAATAATTCAGGTACAATTAATGTCCTAATGGAGTTGTTACTTTCTTATAAGGAGAAGTGAAGATAAATTTAGGGTTTTAAATTGGTGATCACCTTGTCTTATTCAAAAGTCAAGAGAATGTCGACAAAACACCTTTTGGTCATACAGAATGGTTCCTCTATGAAATATGCACTGAACATTCTAATGAAAACAACAATAATTTGTGAGTCGGTCTTTTCTTCCAAAACCCTTATGACAGTATCAAAAATGTATTTGTGCTTCATATAGACATATAAATTATACTGCATAGAATTATTGTCCTGTTCTTTTGGGATTATACCGAAAGTTATGTCAAAAGAATTTTCATAATAAAAATACATTTTGATGTATCTATTTGTAAAGAATGGTATAAGGTTCCACTCGCATGTTGCAAGCTTTTAAGTCTTGAATAGGATGTTAGAATAGATAGTATAGATTTGAATGTGAGGTGAAACCATTACACTAGCATTAACATCGAACGTTAACAAAACAGATGGATTAAATTTACTGGTACGTTGGTGAAAGGAGAAGAATTTTGCTGCAAGCGAATACGAAACGTATATAACTGATATGATGAAAAGTAGAAATTAGATACGCTCTTACGCGTTCACCTTCACTTTGAATAATTATTGTATTCTCAAATTATTGAGTGCATTTTTGTAGATATAAATTATTTACGACTTCTTCATTTCTTCTGTGTTTCATTTTTAGTTATTACTATTATTATGAAAGTGGATATATTCTTTCTGTTGGAGTTATAACCATTTTCACGAATTAAATGTATTCTTTTGTATATGGAAACTTTTATGAAGAAATTGAGGAAAAATTATATCAATACTTTTGTATTGTAACAATTTTCAAAGTCACGCTGGTCTTGGGCTACTTTTTTCACATTTTTGTCACGATCTTTATTAGGGGCTAGTTGGTTTATTATAAATATATATGTGTAAATAATTAAGATGTGTCTAATAATATGTCTAAGCGCAAGTGAAAGGTTAACCTGAAACAAGGCATACACCTTCCAGCCACAGCTAGATCTATAACACTCTTGAACTAGGCAATTAGCCAAATGCACCATCACATGTCTGTCGATGTATAAGCATGACTCCACACATAAAATGACCGACACTAAACATATCCAATCCAATACAACGCATAATAATACCCGATAATATCTCGGGCTTTATCAAATTCTTTGACTACAATGCTTTGAAATACGCTTCAACGCGAGGACAAAAGAGCAACAATTATCTCTTAGCACGTATTTCTATTGTTCGTAGAATAGTCTACCAGTCATCAGGCTAATATGTTTACATAGCTAAATGATCCGAATTGATTTTTTGTTTCTTTTATCCATCTTTTTATAATATCTCATTTGTGTCCGAAGATTGTCGAAGGTTCCAAAATTTGTTTCAATGCTTTAGCCCCGGTTGATCTGCGGATAGCAGCCCTTCTATTGTTTGATTATTTCATCTTTGTTCTCCGTGATATGCGCTATTATCGGCACAATGGGTGGTGCTGTAACCCGTGAAATATTAACAGGGGAAGTGTATTACTAAACAGTGTACACACCTGGAACTGTTGACAGATCGACACTACCGATCGATAATTGTAACGGATATAGAAGACGGTCGATTCTGAACGTCAACGATAACGATGAGAAAACCGCGCTAACCTTAAATGACTTGCTGTATGTCTGTCTTCAAAACTATTATACTTTGTATTTTATGATGGGTTTTTTGAAGTCAAAAAACGTGAAAAAGCTGATTTTCGTTTTAAATTCATTTATGACAGCAAAAAGTTTGATACTATTTTATATAGCCTTCGAAAGCGAATCAAAGTTTTGATAAAATTCCATTAAAACTTGGTACGGATTTTTTTTATCCCATACTGGTTATATTTTTTTCGAAAAGAGGAATACTTGAAAAATGTTCTCATTTAACACAAACAAACAAATATATATATACATACATATATATATATATATATATATATATATATATATATATATATATATATATATATATATATATATATATATATATATATATAAAAATAAGCATACTGTTTGAATAGTATTTGTATGTAGCATTTGGAAGTTGAAAAACGTTTCGACATATTTCTATCAACACATTTTCTAGAATTTTCATCAAGATAATAAATATGTTGAAAAAGTAATCATTAACGCTCAACACCGTTATCGATAAACATAAAAAGCATGCAAAGTAAAAAGTTCGTATTCTGTTACTTTTCATCAGATGAATGCATATCGCATAGAATGTGATTAGTAATACATTTGACAAACACACGTGGGGGCCATGTAATTACTGGCCTTACAACTTTACTGAAAACTGGAAAAGAGCATCGCTGTTTTGCCGATACAAGAAAGTTTAATCTGATTCAAATGTCAATTCCTATTACACACGCTAGAGAAAGATGGCCTAAAGATGAAAAGCATATGTTTCATATGGATCTAACAAGAACTATGGAAGTTGCTCTTTCTCGACTGGCAAAAGCGCAAGCGCTGTCTTTTATCTACGCAATAGAGAATAATGTCCACTAATGTAGCGGATGAAATTGCCAAGCTATGCGATGTTATACGAATAGAACTTTTATACTTCACCTTTAAGGTAGACATTTTTAGTATTTTGTGTTTGTTCGACGTCTAGAATGATTTTGTGGTAACGTCCTTTCCCTCCCATTTCCCCTCCCCCTCCCTCACAGCCTCACACAAAGATTTTCTTTATATGTAGAAGTTTGCTATTGAAAATGTTTTTTTTCATTTTTGATACGTCATATTTCCATAGTTCGGAGGTGTTTGGGTGGACTGGACACACATTCTTCAACATGTCAAACTGTTTTTTATGTATCGCTCTTATAGTACAAAAAAAAATATCGTTTCCTTTTGGAGATTTAAGAAAATACAGAAATATTTCTCACATAATATGTGACATGGAGAACGCCTTCATAAACAATTTCAAGGTCAGTGTCCGTAAAATATCGAATGTATTCATTTTGAGAGTTTTTGTTTGAGAAATGTTTCTCTTCATGGTAATTCGGGAGACCGGGTTTCCATTTTTATCTTGTTTGTCGTGAATAGCTTCTGTCCACTTCAACTTATTCACCAATATGTGTCATGTAACCCGCTTTCGAAGTAAGTAGCCATACATTATAAAAGTCGATACAATCAAGTGATTTATAAAAAAGTTTATACATATTTTAAATAAGTTTCTACATCAAGGTATGATGAATAGGATATTATATTCTTCTCACCTGTCGTTAGAAAACAACTGAGTGAGCTTGTTTAGCGGTGGCCCAATAGATTATCTTCAATCAAAATCATTATGTTGAGAATTAAATGACGATAATTTGTCACATAAATCATAATTTGCATATTTGAATATTGGAGACGAATTATGACACGACTTTTTATAAACCAGTCAAGTTCCTAAGCATCATCTTTCAAATAATAAAATGAAAAATAACATCAAATGAATATCGATCATCAAAACATCTAATACTACATTCATAAAAACTATTATAATGAAAGTTCCATGACAGTAGAAACCAATTAAACAAGCCAATGATTAAATACAATGATTTTTTATCCGTTATCAAATGTGTCGAGTGTGTTTTTATTGAGTAAATGATGTATTGAGATGTATTAAGGAGATGCTTCAACCAGATACCCACTGACATCAAACTCCTAGAAAAGAATTTAACGGAGAACTTTTTTTATCTTGGGTTTTAACGACGCACTATAATGATAACTAAGATCTATTGGCGTTCTTCACAAATTTCTCATGTCGCACTGCTTTTATAGTATTGATGAGTATTTATATCAATTAACATTCAATTCAATCCATTATTATACACTATAAATTATCTAGTACTTGACCTGGTTTACACATATTCATATGTTTTCCTATAAAAAAACATGAAAATGAAATGAATAAAAAAAAATGAATAAATAAATTAAATTCAATACAATTGTTATATAGATACGTATTATAATTTGAAAAAATCCAAGATGATGTTGAACTGAGACGGCTGGACAACTGGCTAGCACGCTCAACCGTCATTCAGGTGACCAGGGATCGATTCCTGACATTGGTTGACCATTCTGTCACAGGTTTTCCGTAATTTTCCTCTGTTATTAAGGTGGCCACAGGACTGCTTTAGCCACGACCGGTTCCATCCCAGTCTTCAAATAACCTAATCTTCCCGGTTGAGTATATTCCAACAATCTCACCGTAGCTCATCTTCCCTAACGTCTTTTATCATTCACTGACGCCTTATTACAGTGCATTGTGGAATCGACCATACACAATTCAATTATAAATCGACTAATAAAAAACAAAACAAAAAACAGACGAGGTGAATAAAATCAACAAGAAACGATATAAAATGAATAAAATTATCAAAATGAATGAAATAGATGAAATAAAATAAATGAATTAACTCCAGTGGATAAATTAGATGAACAGAATAAATTAAATGAATCAAATAAACAGAATATAAATAAATTACCTGCTGGCACCTATATCGACTGTCTATAAAATTAAATACTGATGCTCAATAATAAAATGAACTCCAATATTAAATCCTTATGTTCGTAAATCCCAACTACAACTGACGAAGTTACGGAAATAGTAAAAACTTGTACTTTCACGTTGTGTTCCAATGCCCTACCGGTTGATGATAGGTTTGGGTGTCCATGCATCAGATGCGTTGTCGCGAATCAGGTTGTAACATCGGACATTACACATACTTCGAAAACATTGCATTAAAAGAAACTAACTATATACATATACGTATCATTACAAAACGTTTAGTTGAAATTGAAACCCATGTTTTCTCCCCAAATAGTTTGTTTTCTTTATATTTGTGTTGGATTAGTCGAGCGTGGCGATACGTCGTTTGTAAACGGAATAATCATGTAAAATCTCCAGTTTCAAGACTCGAAGCTGTTTACTCTTATAGCATTGTATCTTATTTTCATTTCACGCACGACATAATTATATCAATACTTTATTTCGTACGAGGACAACTACTCTACCCTCGCATTTCTATTTTAAATCGTTCAATATGACATTAGTAGAATTGTCTACCAAACATTTGAAGAAACTCAAGTCCTCAGGCTTACTTTGACATACATTGAACTATACATTATAATGTTACTTCTATTTCATCTGAACTACATCATTGTCTTGAATTTTGTTTAGATTCAAGAAGAATACTGATAGATTTTATACCCTGGATTCTTTGTAAGTAAAGAAACTTGTAGTCAATACGCGAGCATCGTGGTCCAGAGTTATGAAAAGTAATACCATTTCAAGATTGATAATATTGTTGCGTTTATTACAAAAATAATATTGCCTTACATATATATCGGTCACTCGTGAGTGGTATTTCAGCGAAAAAATGTAGCTTATAAAATAAAATTTACTTCACATATTTTTCATATCTCTATAGATTCCTCCCATTGCCATAGAAACAAAGATTAAAACACTGCACAGTCACACCAATACAAGCACATTGGTCATCCATCTTGAATTGTCAGAGTGTAAATAGGAAAAAGTGAAAGAATTCAGTTTCTTGAATAAAACAGTTCTTTTGGTAGGTAATGACGGGGTTAGCCAGGTAGGCAAGGTGCATGTGGAGAGTGTCATGATGGGTTTCGCTTGTCAACGGTGGACTATGGGTTTGGTCACGGTATAGATTTGTGTTTGAACACCTACAAAAGATAGAATGTAAGTTGAATATATCCTCGAGTTCATTAAATGTCTTTAGAATAGAGGGCGCGAGTTCATTCATACCTCTTCAAATTCAATACGTGGCTATTTCTCTCAATACTGTATATTATATTTAGACGAAGACTGCACTTCAACCCCCATTCTTTATTTCTTTCCACCCCTCTTCCCACCCCTTTCACCTGGCTTTCTTATTCGGTCATTTCTTAGAAGAAAGTGATCTGGTACACTCACGGCACTTGAAACTGGATTGAGTTTCATAATTTGTTTGGCCGCACTGAAGTGTGTTTACCAGACAAAAAATGTTGAACATAAACGTAATGGGAACATTACTGAAAATTTCATGTGATTAAAAATTGATAAATGGTTTTTGAGATTCAGTTGGTATGAATTATAAGAACTTATTGGAGGTTTATGAAATATATAATTATGATGTTTCATATAGGCTGAAACGTTACATTTATCTGATTTGTACACACACCTACAAAATGTCATTTTTGAGTGTGAAAAGTTATAGTTAGCTATGTGGTAAGAAGTGATAGTAGTAGTAGTAGTAGAAGAAGAAAGCCTGATAGTAATCATTCTATGTGAAATAAAATTCAAAATACGTAAGTTTTCATGTTAGATTCTGGAGGAGGAATTTGAATGGCTTAACGACTATCAAGGAATCGTTTCCCAAGAAATTTGGTTGAACAAAATCCATAGACACTGAACAAATTTTTTAAAAGATCAAGTGGAACTGAAACCGACTATATTCTTGGCGTTACAAATGTTCTCATTGTCCTTATATTAGCGCCTTCTCGAGTCTTTACAAACATCATCGCTATCCTCTTGAAATCGAACAATAATTCGTAAGACATGGCGTTTTAAAGACGCTATTGTCAATATATACGACTTAGTAGACATAACGGGGGGTACAGCACCTGAACTACAAACCGAAAAAATCTTCGAAAAACCAAAACTGCGTGTTCTTAATTCTTCGGGGTGGTCGTTCGTTACGGTGAATATTTGACAGAAATGAAACTTGTTATTGTGTTTGGTGGTTAGGTTGAGTGATAACTTTAGATGCCGGATGACTTGACAATTGAAATCATACGGCGTACAGGTGCTTGTGGCTGACATTTGCAAGGAATATAAGATTTAAATGTGTATATTCTGATATTATAATTCGTCTTGTTTGTGGATGGATCTATTGTAGGCGTGAAGGTATATTTTTATCTCTTAGTTGGACCCTGGTACAAATGTTGTATAACATGAAACTTATATCAAAACATACCACTAGGCAATAATTCTTCCAACTGAAAAAACTGTGGATAATTTATATTGGTGATCGGTTAATAATGAAAAAAAATAAGCTGGTTGATGATCGACAAATCACTCTTGAAATATATTGTTCGCAGTTATTTATTTGGGTTTTAATTTGTTGATATAATGTTTTATAGTTTTTTTTATCTATAGATCGATCTGGATATTAAGCTTTTTATATTCTATATCAACCAAGATATAGATCATCTGATATTAATGCACTGCTTTTTGTATATTTTTTGCACAGAAACTTTGCATAAACGTGGGATTGCACTTTTGTAATTTTCAACCAAAATAAAATCTTCAAGTTTCTTGAGTATGAGATTTTTCGATTTTTATTGTGAGCATTGATTGATATTCAGAAGTTTTGTAATTTAATCCAATGCGGTGAGACAATGAATAGGTAGTTGCACAAATGGCAAAGGTAATTTTGTTGATATCAAACAAGATCGACTGAAGAGAACCAACTCAGGTTCCAATTGCGCTTGCGCATCTGAATTAAGTGATGGGAAAGGAAACTCTTTGCAAATCGAGACAGGTCATGTTCAAAGAAGTCAGATGAAGATTGACCAATAGTATTCTACTCACTGTCACAGAACGATCTAATCAATGTTGAACCGAGACAAGAAAACGACATGGAAATAAAACTAACATGCAAAATGCAGATGTTCAAGTTATACAGCGGGTTTGGTAAGAAAATGCCGACAGGATTTACATAGGATGTTTAGGATCTCTTGTCTTTGTCTGATACATGGGTATAAAAGATACATTGTCAACCGTTCAAGCATGCAGTCAATACCATTGATGTAGATGTTAACATTATTGAATTTAATATTGAAATTATTTTTATGGACTGAATAAACTATTCAATACAAAATAACAGAGGAATACAATATTATTCTTGAGTCCGATTTAACACGTACATCTCATACGAAGTTAAACGTTAAAATTACAAAAGAGTTTCGTTGTTATATTATTTTAAACTTAACAATTAGGATATATAAGTGCAACAAGGTAGAACAAAATTATTCAAATTCATCAGATCTGCATACAAAATCACCTCAAGATTTTTTCTGGAGAGCGTTTTACGAAAACAATAATTTTAAAATTCATATTTTTCTCAATGTAAACAAAACGAATGTTGAACAAATACAAAAATGCTGTAATCGTAGGGGAGACATTGGCTATTTAAAATACCACACCACGTAACATTTCATGCGTCGCTCGTAAATTGTTGTCATCCATTAATTCTAGCGTTGTTCAAATTATGCGTGTTGACTAGGAATTTCATATGCCGACCGCGTCTGCCGATCTCCAGATATAATGGCCTCTTATTATTAAAAAAACCCTGCTCCTGTGTTGGTATTTGTATATTATATAAAACTTGGGTATAATTTGAGAAAATAAAATGTTGATGCGGGATTAAATTTCACGCTGTTTCAATTAATTTGCATGAAACTAAACGCTTTCCTCAGACGTTTTCTAACTTTAATAATAAGGACGGATTGCTTTTATAGAGCTACCACATCTATCACTGTTTCTTTATTTTATAGACTCAAAAAATATAGAGTTTTATAAAAACTGGCTTCATTATGAAACCGGCTTGAAGACGCGCTTTGCACACGTAAAAACTTAAATTACGTTCTGTTTAAATTCATTTTATTTTTATTTTCGCCTCTATTAATCCAGGTACGTAAAAAAACGAGTCCAATATGTGGTTTTTAATAACAGGTCTTCTCTCATTGCAGATCAGATCTAGATGTACGAAAAAAAAGAAGAAGAAAAGAAAATCAGTTGGAATCGTTTTTACAAGATGAAGATGATGCTTTTCAAATCTATTCAAGAATCAAACGCTTATAAATTACACGTTCTTTTTAATTTAAATAGTTGAAATCAAGTAATGCAATAAAGCCAAGGTGTGAGAGTGTTGGGCTGTTGTGTTGGCCCCCTGCTGTTTTGAGCGCATGCGCACAGTGCATGGTGTTGTGGGGCACGCTGTGAGAAGACACCCGAAACTCAAACTGTGCTATATTATTATGGAGATTATAGAAGTTTAAAAAGCAAAATATTCACCAGTATATATTAATGATTGAGACAAATCGATCGCAGTCACGCGAGATGGAACACTCTCGATAGGAACACATTCGTTAACGTCTGGCCGTTTCGATATTTTCCAAACATTTTTTTTCACTGAATTTTATATTTTCTTATAAATGAAGATGATCAAACTAATTGATATCGTGCAAAAAGTTCAAGTTGAAGATGGTCTTTCTGAAACAAAGGTTTCGTATAAAACAAATACTCGTGGTAATTAGGCTACATGCCGATCATCAGTCAGCTCAAAACAAACACGCTAGCGTGTTAAACTAGCATTTTGAAATTATTCATTTACCATAATATTATGTTTGTTTTAAAATTTAAACAATAGGTAATCAAAATAATCTCTGATCATCATCTTTGCGTTGAATTTTTTTTGTGGATATCCGAATTTCTCTGGTAGTTTCAGACCTTATCTATAATTTATTTGACCACCGAATATATTCACGTTAGTATGCTGCAAGATGACAATTCATACAAGGATACACGTAATTTATTCGATTATCGCAAATGTAAATGAGCTCCAAAGAAAGGACAAGGGGGGGGGGGGGGGGGGGGTAGTGAAGTTTGAAAAGTCGGATACCCTGACTTGATTTAATTTTCAAAAATTACAAGATTGTGTAAAAGTTCAGGTCTAGACGAAATTTTCAAAATAAATTCACTGGAATTAAAATTGAATATATATATTCAACTTCAATGATTTCAGACCTATGTGGCGGCATTTTTTCTCACATAGAGATAAAATCAAATTATTCAACTCCAAAAAACAATTTTAACGGCTGCAAAAACAAATTGTGAGCTACTTCAAGTCTTATTACTTCTAGTAATAGAAAATCATATTTTCTTCCAGAAGTCATATATTGTACCAAACTGTCGTTTGATTACGGTGTTGTGCTACCTCGCATATTTTCTCTTTAAGCCAATATTCAAAAGATCGATGGTGTTAAGGTTGAAGCTCAAATCAGTGACAATAAAATACAATGTAGATAGCGCCACAATGGAAACTTAAAAGGTGTTTTGTTAATTTATTGTTCTTAGGTCAAGTATCCAGCAGTAGTTCCGAACATAAATCAATCCGATTCTATATCGTATGGTTATACAAACGCATTTTCAAGATTTTACAACAGCTATTTTTCTAGTTTCATTTCAGCTCCATGCGGTGTCTAGTTTGTTTTAAAATACTCGCTTTGTCACTTTGTAGTCAGTTATGTTACTCGAAATTTCACAAAAATCATATAAAAATAAGAACATTTTGGTAATATATGAGTTTTCTTGCCCGTTATTGAGAATGATTACTATGTAATATTCCTTTATTGTCTACAAGGCACACAATTATTTCATTAAATTCATCTTTGTAACTTTGTAAGCTTTGTAGCTTTGTGAAGTAACTCACAACGCAGTTTCAAAGAGAATGAAATAGAAAATATTTTCCATTATTCAATGAAATTTCATATTTTCATTTTCAAAAATCACACCAATCTAAAATATTATAATTTCATTTCAGAACATTTCAAGTACTGTCATAATACTAAAATTAAAAATAATTATGATTTTTTCAATCAGCATAATCTAATAGCGCTACCATCTAATACCACATGTCATCTTCGAACTCCGACTTTTATCTCTCTCACTTTTCATCTCTGTTCCAATGCCCAGCGTCTCATTAACCCACATGACTAATCACGTTGCTCGAATAAGCTCTGATCAATCAATAAGTTGCGCCGCTACAGTGACTTGTCGAACTCGTAGGCATTGTTCGTTAATAGCACACACAGACGGCGATAGCTCGTTAGCCAGCTAACTGATTACCAGGGTAACCTTTAATTAGGTGTAACCGATTACCACACTAATATATGTTAAGCAATCAGTCGAGAGAGTATGATGAATTAATGAGATGAAAAATGAGCAAAAAAAAAATACAAACGTGAGATAGGAGAAAATGTAATGAACAAGTACAACGGAGAGTAATAATTGTATATGTTATCTTTTAGAAGTCATTACTTTTTACTATAATCGAACATGAAAACAATTATTATTAAAATGCACGCCACATTATACAGTCTCTCTTTATCTTTTTTTTTATCGACATTATTATAGGCTTACACTCGTACGGAAAGTAGTTTTATCGATTACTGATATAAAATGTAATGCACTTTTATGAACTCGAGATATTGTTTTCCATTACACTAGAATAACTTTTAATTAAAACTGAAATTGCCTACTATATAAGACGATATCCACTGAGCTATGTCATGGTAAAGTTTTCTCATTTACGATAAGAACGAAACATGGCACCTCCACCAAATTTCTGGCACAAGGTATAAATTTACAAGGGCGGCTATACTACATATATTATTAAAATTAATGAATAATTTTGCATTCAAAAGTTGTTAGGTACAAAGAAGTATCATGCTATTTCTGTTGTTGGCATGCATTTCAGATTGATCAGTTGAACCTGAGGTTAAACTGTTTGACCTGCGAGGACATACAATTGTTTACAAGCACAAAGCTGAAACACATTACCTCGTTAATCTCACAACTATTATAAAGAATAAGATGAAGCAGATACTCATCTACAGACAGAAACATGTCCAACTTTAGCATTATGTCTCCAACTTCAGTTTACTTGCTAATGAAATGGCCGCATGACATTTTCAACAATTATTCGCAAGCATCTGCATTAATCACCCTCGTTGACCCTATGTAATACCACTCTTCAGAGACATCTCGTGAAATGTGACCCTTGAGAATGAGCAGGGGGTCGAACTCGTGACCTCCTGGTGATATTTCTACGATTAATAAAAGTACCTCCAAGGTGGGCAACGTAATAATAGCGTTAATCACTACATTTTGACTGTGTTTTTATGTTTTTTTATGTATATATAGTGTGTAATTGCCACGTACTTAAAATTAAATTTATCTCTATTTATGTGTGGCATTGTAAATATTGTTGGTAGAAAAAGGGCATTGCGGTAGAGCATTAAATTACGAATGGTAAGATGATCTTCCAGTCCAGACAAGAAGCTGATTTTAATGATGTGTGGTTGGTACCTTGGAATGAATACTTTTTGTTGCACGTATAGTGAAGTAAGTGCATTCTTCAACACTAGAAACACTTATTTCTGTACTGACTAGCTTGACTAAGACACAACGTATCAGATTATAACTGACTTGAAACAAACTATCTTGGATCGACGGTATGTTTTATTAAACCAAGGAAGGCGATGTATTATTATGTTTAATAGTTTGTTTTGTTTTTAAAAGAACCATGAATACGTCATGAAATGCATATTATAGTTCCACATGCTCAATACGAATGAATGAAGATAAAAACACGGTAAAAAAGCGTTGTATATAATTTTGATAATGCATCTATAGAAAACACAAATTCACCAGGTCAATACATATTTTCAATTTTGTCGAGATATCACAATAACCAAATTTGATGGGAACATTGTTCAGTATATGGGAGATATACTAAAAAAAGGATCTCATTCAATAATAGATATTGAATTTATGGAAAAACAACTGACAATCACTATTTTTCAAATATTTTTAAAAATGTAAGAAGTTATATATGGTAAGACGGACAAGGAATTTTTATCTATGTTCCACAATTATTGTTCAACTGGGCGAAAAACTTGATGAAAAAATGTACGACTGCCAGACATATTTATATAACCGTATTAAAAATTGAAAAATATAGGTAAATGTCACTTTTCTGAACAATATTTCACTCTCTAAACATCTCATACTTATCTCGCAATTTATCAATTAAAAAATAATTCACTTCACGTGAATACATGTCATTTCTGAAAAGAAATTTCGACTTTGTTATATGCTGGCTACGACGAGTATTTTCATAATTAATTCTGTAGAAAAAGTTTATTTGTAATTTCAAAGAATATTAGCGTCAGAATTAGTTCTTAACCTCACACACCTTCTCACAAGTCATAATTAATATACACGTCTTGCTCTTATCTACAACAAGGTCCAAGAATTCAAACCACCATGGTACACGTTTTGATGACCTCTTGACCTTATCCTTGGTGAGAATCTCTCTAAGGTTGTAGAATGAAAGAAACTAAACCGGGGGCAATTCATTCAAGTCTGTGTACATAACATCTTTTAGTAGACGACGGATAAAGCGCAAATCTTGTGCATCTTGAACGATACATGTTCGCTATGAATTCAAAGATAATTTTCTTGTGATACTTGGGTTGTATAATGTGTAACTATTATATAAGTAATCGACTTGTCAGACGTTTATACTGGCGGAGGAAATAATAATATGCAAATACGAAAAGGAAATAAATAATTTGTCGCCATGAGGTTATTGTGAAACATAAAAAGTAAAAAAAAAAAGTGAAAAGGTGAATGTAGAAATAATATAACAGAGACAAAATGTATCAACGTATTTTAAAATGTTCATAAATTTGATGTGTATATTAAATGTATCCATCTTGAAGTCAGGTATTGTCGTATATTCGAGAGAATATGATGTTTTTTTTCAATTTATCTTGATTGATAATACTTATCAGCTTCCACCTAATAGGCCCCCTATTGAAATTCGTGATAATACCTCATCACATTAAAATATTTAGTTTATGGACTTTTGAGGATAATTTGAAAATACATTTCAGAATCAATACTGTACGATTAATAAAAAATTGTCATTAGAAATATCTCCTTCAGAAAATTGTTCGAGAACCTGAAAATATTCGAATATGAATATTGAATATTCGAGCGACATGTTTGTATTTCCAATTATTATATTTCATACTGAAAGACTATTTATAATACAAAGTTTTATGATTCTATATAATGAATAATGATATATGTAAATGAAATAAATTGAAACAAAGTGACAGGAATGAACAGCGCTGGTTTATGCACTGGTAAATTGGTATATCTGCTTATGCTCCTCATTTCTAATAAATGAAACATTAATTGGGGTGCAAGTCATAAAACTATGAACCTCGTTCCGACCCAACTGAAAACATTTTCATTTAAAGCACATAAATAATCTCTTGATATGGTCATCTTTTTCTAAATGCAAACTTCGAGTTCACCTTTAGCACATACACACACACACACATCATCGTTAAATCCAGTAAAAGATAGTTGCAAAAGTCGTAAATAAGTCCAATGATCAAAATGTAAGATATTTGACGGTGTCTGGAAATAAAGGGCGGGAACGATATGTTAAAAAAGAATACAAAAAATATTCAAGAGTAAATATACATATACTGTATTTACTTTGTATTCATATCCTATTATTATATCCGACGCTTATAAATGTCTCTATTACTATTGCTCTATTATCAAAGCTATTCTGATTTGAATCTGAAATATCTGTAGCTTCACAATAACTTTCGTAATGTTCTTTATAACGTGTGGGTTTGTAATAAATTTGTCGAAAATAATTGTTACATTCGTAATAGTCAAAATCTCGAATCATAGAGAATTTATTTCATAAAAATAGTCATGACATAGAATCGATTTGAATAGACTAGTCAAAGATGCGATCCTTGTTGTATCATATGTGCTATGGTTCAAGATGATGTTTAATAATTCATGGAGGAGCGCACTAGCCAGCTTATTGTCCCAGTGGGGAGTCTGTGATGTTATATTTACCGGTATCTCGTTAAGAAAGACATCATTTTCATAGGTCCATCGTTTTTTACCAATTGCCACTCCCGTATGAGAAATTGGCTATTAGTTGTAAAACTGTCGACAAGACGGAGAGAAATAATGTTCAGAGCTATCAAATTGAAATCATTTGGTGAAAATTAAAAAAAAGAAGGGTTGAGAAAAATACATTTTATTATTTAATTTACAACCTAATATTTTTTTAATTCAATGATTTCCAACAAGTTTTTCTAGAGGATAATCTTCTCGCTTGAAGAGTGAGAATTCATTCGACGAGGAGACATTACATGCGTATATATCGTGATCTGAAACTAAATTGTCTTGTTTTTATCGATTAATATCAACCATGTGATCCGTACTTTGTCGGAACTTTAATAATACGAGTCCAGAAGATAATGAAACTAGACTTTCAACACTGTCAACGCGTTCCGATCTCATCTCATTTATGATAAATAGTCAATCAAAGATCCAGATGAAGATAAAAGCCCCATACAAAGAATCGAAAGATCATACCCTCAGGGTGGAGTATCCAATACGACATTACACAACATCAACAACAATGAAAACAACAAAAAATGTTTCAGTTGTAAACACGTGTGCTTGAAACAACTTCAATTGTTTCCATTTCATGGACGAGGACGAATACAAAGAATGAAAATAATCAATAATCTGAATTTATATAAACTTATATATATAATATATATATGTATTTAAATATATATATATATATATATATATATATATATATATATATATATATATATATATATATATATATATATAACTGGACTCATGGATTCTGTTTCAATATCTATACATTTCTAAATTTTCAAATGATTATATTATAGTTTTGACTGGGTCCGAAAAATATACCACCATTTGGAATATTCACTGTACATAGCCATTCTGAGTCCAAAGCGGATTTCAGTAGACCCGAGGCGACTATAGAAACAATTCACTAGGTTAATGTATTTATAATTATATATTAATGCAAATTGTCTTATCCGTCAAATATGCGTTTAATATTAATTACTACCATGGCAGATAGTTGTGTTGCTTAGCTGACATATTCTGACATTCCTTGGGTGGTAACATTTTCAGAGATCGTTCTAGGATTATGTTCTTGACAAAGCTAATGAGAATTACTGCTCATTCGGATTGTGATTGATAGTATTGTTGTTAACTTATCAATCAAACTCAATCAGAAAATGTGCCATCTCATGTGGTAATTTGTATTCATTTGTTTCTCACTATTTGCATAATACATGATTATAAGATTGATATTATATCCAAATCATGATGTATGATAATTATATCCTCAATGATATTTGGAATGATCACAGGTTATTTCCAATTATTCACTTAAGACAAATCTAGTTATTATTAAGAAGTTGTTACCTAATATTTCTATCATGTTACATTACCACTGATGTCAAAAACAATATATATATATAATAATATATATATATATATATATATATATATATATATATTGAGAGAGAGAGAGAGAGAGAGAGAGAGAGAGAGAGAGAGAAAGAGAGAGAGGAAGAGAGAGAGAGACACGATTGCTACATTTCATCGAATTATTACCCAATCCCAATCCTAATTGAATCATTATGATGATATAGTATACCAACCTATTTTATCATAATATAGAGGTGACCCAGCTCCCAATACTGATATCATGGAAGGCACAAATGCGTTCTTGCGGTCAGTTCAGAGCCAAAAGTCCCGATTGCCTGTCGCAATTTAGCGGATTCCCTTGTGAACTAGATGTAGATGGAGGATACCGGTGGCATTGCTGAACTTACAAAATCTATAATTTTCATAGAAAACAAATGCAGCTACCAATATTTTAATTCTTCTGGGCCGTGTGTAGTATTGTTGAGTATTGTTGTCTTATGTAGTTCTATATAAAAGAGATTGTTGCGCTGTAAGCAATCGGGACCCTGGACTCGGGAACTGACCCCGGAAATATTCCACTTTCAAGACCTAAAACCCACCTCCCATTCTGATATCATGGAAGGCATGTGTAGTTTCTTACGGTCAGTTCAGAGCCAAAGGTCCCGATTGCCTGTCACGATTTAGCGGGTTCCCTTGTGAACTAGATGTAGATAAGAGTGGCTACGGTACCGGTGGCATTGTTGAACAATATCTATAATTTTCGTAAAAAACAAATACAACTTCTAATATTTTAATTCTGCTGGGCCGTGTAAAGCATTGTTGAGTATTGTTGTTTGTTTTATATAGTTCTATATAAAAGCGATAGTTGCGCTACAGGCAATTGGGACCCTGGACTAGGGAACTGACCCCTGAAATATTTCACTTTCAAGACCAGAATTGGAGCACCTTCTTTATATTATGATAAAATAGGTTGGTATCACTACATCGTGCTTGTACCGTAGATCTAGTAGGCTTATAATTGATGAATGTTTCCATATTATTCGTAAGATCTTCACATGCAAATCTGAACCCCCACACACAGCAATAATTAATAGTTTCAATCCACCCATTTGCTGTTCACAAAGATTTTACCTCACAGTGGTGAATATGCTTAAGGGTGTTAGTAAGAAATAGATCATTTTATTTGTACTGATACAATACCTCCCACATGACCATGTTTGAGTTGTTCAGTTATGGCTCAGTTACTAATATCCCAATAGTTACCAACCCTCCCCCAACAACGAGCACATAATTATTATCTCATGCACCGCTTGTGGCAACGCTGATGAAGATTGTGCCAAACTATTTAAATTATTCGTGCTCAGTATTATATTTATCAAGATCTTCAGTCTTGTCTTAAGAGTATGGCTTGTTTAATTATCATTCGTTGCTCATGAAGAGTTTTAATTAAAACATTTGTAGATGGCTCAAAGGGTTCACGGTTATGCATGTTAATCTTATCCTTCAGCGGAATGAAATTAATTATTTCATTCTCAGAAATGAGTAATCATTGAAAAGAATGTTTGACAAATTTGAATCATATAGTAGGACGTACACATATTTTTATGAACATGGAATTATCATTTTATAATATGATTATGATTATAAATCATTATACATACTTTGATATCATGATTATGATTTATCATTTTATTATTGAGTACTTTAATTTTATGATCAAACTAATTTTATAATTTTATGAATTTTATAATTTATGAATTTTATTATCTCATAATACATAAAACTGTCATTTTATAATTTTATTCCTATTGTGTATTAATATGATATCATGGTTGAGTTCACGCTTTGTGTCGGAGACAGAGGACAGTCCCACATAATAGTGGGTTTTTGTAAACTATCATTCATATTACCTGCTCATTCGTAGTCACATTCACCTAGCTAGCTGTTTGTTAGTGAGCAAAAGTGAATTTATAAACGAAATGGAAATTGTTCATCATGAGTCAGCCAAAAATATTTTGATAAAAATTTATATTCAATATTTAGTCCCCCCCCCCCAAAAAAAAATCATTTAGATTTAATCAAACCCTAATATTGGGCCTGATATTGGTCTTCAAGTTGATTAAAGACGTACTCAATTTTTTATTTGAAAATAATACATTATATCAATACAATGATCAGTATTTGTCCAATGTAACTTATAACTGTAGTTTCAAGTTTGATCAAGTTTGATCGTAATAGAAACTTCAAATACAAGTTTTTTCAATATTGTATAATACCGGTAGGCCTACTCTCTCTCGCTATGTTCGTTGGCTGGTCAAAACTCGAAACTCTCGACGAACATGTCTATTATTAACACGAGACGGCCGTTCTTATAGACAATTGACCGAAAAACAAATAATTTTATAGGGTCATCTCTCAAAATTACAGTTCATCCGAAGTGCTTATTCACACCCATACGTTTCCTACAATTTTTTAATTTATATTTTTTTATTCACATTGAAAACTTCACACGAAGCCATTGTTCTTCAATGAAGGCAAAGGATAAAAGTTCAGGATCGTTTGAACGGGGTGCAACAAGGGTAATCTCACCCCCCCTTCAAGACTCCAGAGAAATAGTTAGAATATAATATATAATTAGTTCAATTATGGCTTAGGCCTATAGAGTAAATTTGATGAATTTAAAATTTGAATTGAATCTAAATTGAATAAAATAAAATATAATTGTTTTCGATCAAAATTCAAATATAAATTAAGATTCGAAAATCAAAATCCTGATTAAATTGAAAGTATTTTTTAAATTCAAATCCAAATTCAGATGGAATTTTCCAATTCGAATTCAAATTTAAATTGCATTTTTTTAATCAGAATTCGAATCAAATGAAATTTGAAATCTATTTCCAATTTAAAATTTAAAACATAATGCTCGGATGAGTCACAATGCAATGTGACACACATTGCAAATTGCCTGGATGCAATGTGATTGTCCATTTCAACAATCAACATTGCAGTGTTCAATCAACCATATCTCTTATCCACTAACATCAACGCTCGAACGTTTTGACCCTCGAACTCTCGTGATTGTTTCAAA
Organism: Brachyptera risi; assembly: GCA_964007535.1. Lineage (NCBI taxonomy): Eukaryota > Metazoa > Arthropoda > Insecta > Plecoptera > Taeniopterygidae > Brachyptera > Brachyptera risi. The sequence continues at coordinate 35,065,648 of OZ023328.1, read as the reverse complement.
GAATACAATTTCTCGTACTATACACAACACTACCTACGTTTCTCTCAATAAATATCAAACAAGTCTAACTTTTCACATATTACATGAATTATTAATGAATCCGACTGACAATGAGTCTACAATTAAATGATTAATAAATAATATTTAATGTTATTACAGCCCCTAGCATCGTGTTGAGTATAATACAGCACGAGTCCAATACTTCACACACAGCCATGTATGCCTCGAGCTCAGATACTCTGATAAAACATATAGATTGAGTGGTCAAACCAAAGTAAGGCACATTGTACAATACAAAACACACATCGGACAATAATTAAAACATGGTTTTAATTATAACTAAAATGATTTGTAGCCATTAATTCATTTCTCACAGACAACTTCATTTATTTGTCTATATGAGAATGAAGAATATAGAATGAAGACTCTATAGTGAGAGACTTTGCATTAAAATAACTACGTGCAGCCCTTATATGTATAGTATAAGAGAATATCGGCCCACGAATGTTTATAAAATTAATATACTAAAAAACTTACCTTTCTGAATGTAAATCACTTTCGTTTCAATTGTTTTCTCGCTTCCAAACGCTCACACGGCCTTACAACTGTCAAAATAAGTGTTCTTGGACGTTTAAAACTATTTAAATCTCTTCTCTAGACGTTTAAACGTTGTTTCAACTGTCAAATTTGCTCTAGTTCATGTAAACGCAGTCTAAAAACTGTCAAAGTCTACTCGATGCGTAAAAACATCTGATTATGACGAACTTCAACGGACTTGCGCCCTGGCAACTGACACTCTGTGGGGTGTATAATACCCCCTTCCCTTTCTCCCCTCCTCCATCTACCCTCTCCCCTCGCACTCGTACATACAGCTGTTTAATCCCCCCCGTGACGTCACCCAGTTGTGTTTAGTCTGCTTGGGCCAACAGGATGGGGATCATTGATACTCTTGCAACATGGACCAACTTTGCTACTTTACAAATAACATTCTTTCTATTTGTATCTTAATTGCTGTAATAATTGAATTAAAAGTATATATACATATATACATGTATTTACGAGAGATGAAGGTAGTCTACCAACTAAATAATTGTAAAAATTGTATACTAATTGTATAGAGAATCTTTCTGCAGCTTCGAAATTGAAATACGTAGTTGTGTTTCTGATAGTAAATATTGACCTAAAAAATCATTGACCCTCAATATACCATAGTTATACAAATGTCACCGTAATATTTGCATCTTTTATGTTGGCAGATGTTGGCAGACAACCTCCAACTCTCAGGGATATACGGCGCATGTATACATACATAACGATTAGAATTAAACTATCCTAGTATAGGTAACTCCTAACTACCTTATCTGAAACATACTTACATTTACACTTACACTGCTTCAGATATCATTTTTGAAATAGGAAGATGAAATGTTTGTTAGGCTACCAGTACCATATGGCAACTAGAAAAGTTTGGGGCAATCTAATTGTGACTTGAGATTGAACATCACAATTTAGAAGACATTGCTGTGCATTTCTCATAAACATATGTACCATCACTTAGAATATGTCACTGACACTAAAATCAGGTTCAAAATTCTTCTCATGAATAATTTTGATAAAAATGAGACATTCAAATTGCATATTTCTGATAGTGCTTGGCGACCTCACGCACAGCTATGTTATTTTTTATAATTTCATTTTTCATTTGATCAGTTATTTTATACTAAAAATGGTAAAAAAATGAAGAATTTCTGTAAAAGACTGGACTATGAGCTTTGAACCTCATATTATTTCTTATGCATACCGGTATAATATGACCTTAATATTCCGTTAATATGACGGAATAATGAGAGGTCCAATGCCTATATTTCAGTCTTTCACAAAATTTTGACATTTTTGTCAATTTAAAGTGTGAAATAACGAATCAAACGAGAGAATTAATATATAAAAAATAACATGTTTACGGGTAGGTAATAATTCATTCAAGTTCACAAGTATTTAGAATTTTTTTGTAATATTGGTATATAGAGAGAGAAATGGTCAGACGTGTGCAAGTACATGTAGATTTTTATCATGTTGGTACGTGCACATCTGTGTTGATGCTGTTCAGGATGCATGAAGGGGCTTTGTTAGCAGCTGTCTGGAGTGTTTGTTGTGAAGGGGAGGGAAGGGGGGGGGGGGAAGTTGGGGGCAGATGTCAGTTAACCCACCTCCCACCCTACTGGGTACTTTTAATAAGGCGAGCTGGATAATGAATAATGATTACAATTTTATTCAAAAATTCATTTTCAACTGAATAAGACAAGCTTATTTTGCTAATTTTGAACGTTTTATTATTTCATTTCAGAGCAAATACTAGGAAGATAATGGCTGCTAAATGCATTTGTACTGCCAGAATGAATAGAATATCATAAGACCAAATATATATATATATATATATATATATATATATATATATATATATATGTATATATATATATATATATATATATATATATATATATATATATATATATATATATATATATATATATATATGTATATATATATATATATATATTTATATATAAATATAAATATATATATATATATATATATGTATATATATATATATATATATATATATATATATATATATATATATATATATATATATGTATATATATATATTTATATATATATATATATATATATATATATATATATATATATATATATATATATATTATATGAATGTATATATAAATATATGTGAATGAATATGAATGAAGTATATATATATATATATATATATATATATATAAATATATATATATATATATATATATATATATATATGAATGTATATATGCATATTTTAGGCCCGTCACAAATTTTGTTTTCGATTTTCTAGTATGATAAACTTTACATCTGCTGTTAATGGAAAGACGTGATCATTGCCCGAGAGACTTAGTTCAAAGTGGAAGATATCACCATTCGTGTGTCCTTTACTCTCACTACCAGTGCTGGTAGTGTCCGGATATATCATAGAAACGGTTTTTACTTTGAATGTGTTGCGGACTTTCGTAAACTGAAACACTATTATCTGCGGCGGAAAATTATGGCCACAGACAGCGCAGTTCTAGTGCTGAAGCTAATTGGTTTCAAATAATCAAACTAAGATCGTCTCTGTGGTGCCCCGTCCAAACGATCTCACCTTTCATCCATTGCACTAATTGGGTACAGTGATTTTTTTATCACGTTTCGATGTTGAAAAAAAAAAAATAAATAAAAAAAAAAAAAAAATATATATATATATATATATATATATATATATATATATATATATATATATATATATATATATATATATATATATATATATAGGCCCTACAAATATATACAATGAATTTACAAATTTACAATTTACAAATTTATGTAGCCTATATATATATATATATATATATATATATATATATATATATATATATATATATATATATATATATATATACAATGAATTCATTCCAGATTCGTAGAACTGAAATTAAATTTTGCTTCATACAATGTAAAATTACTTGATAAGTTTGTCAAGATCACGTAAAAGTCTGTTAATAGTGGACTTGAAATTTGATACCACCACACTTGATGGAATATAATTTTCGTTGGCTTCATTTCCTTAAAAAACGTCAGTATCTTGTAATTTCTCATTGCCAAAATACGATTGTCACGAAATATCAAATTTTTGTCATTCCGTCATTTTCTTCATCAAATTTTGTCAATGAAAGATGAGGGAGCGAACCATCCGTGTGCTAGTGCTATGTGATAAGACCGGGACGGTCGATCGGTAACTTCTTTTTTCGTGGATAGTAAGTAGCATTGATTCGATAGTATATTGTCGATGTATTTCACCGTCGAAATTCATATAGCATATTAACATCTATTACCATACAGATTTGAAAATATCTATTTCAATGTTCAGTAATCCTGTATAATAGGTCTATATTAACGTAGATTGAGCGTGATGTAACGTTCTAGGTATCCTTTTTAGATTGTATATATAATGAAGTTCTCATTTCCTATATTATCAGCGATTTATTATTTTACTATAACACACAGTTTTTTATTATCGTATCTCATTCTTCCATCCATCCAACTATCTCATCTTATATAATATTATTCCGTGTCTTCTAGGCAACCTTCATTAGAATGGCAGTCATCGCTTTTCAAATGAAGATATTTACATATTTTTCAAATTTTGATGTTGTGTTGAAATAATCGATAAAGTTTTGAATTTCTAAAACTCATTAAACATCGTTCAGTATTCAGATGATCTATTTCAAGAGATTTAAAATTGATGTTTGACGCTCCCTACCGTCTGGTTTATATGATGGTTGTTCATTCATTTGTAACAAAATACTTATTTCTCAATTCACATACAAAATCATTTGACACGGAATTGTTATTCACTATTTTTTGGCTATTCGATGACAAGGTGGGATCGTTCGGACTGTATACCCCAAGAGCGATCTTATCTCTCCGCAAGAAATAATAAGCTAGGTAACTTATTCAACAAACTGTAAAGTAAACCAATAAAATCCGTAATAAAGAGCAATCAATCATGGAGGGAAAGAATATTAAAACTTGTTATTGATACTTGTATCGATGCTCCTCATTCGAAACATGTTTATTGAACATGTGATGCTTTTTGTTATTTTTTGTTTCCTTTCGATCCAGCTTTTCATATCTTTTTCACGATATAGTGATATCAACCTATTTTATCATAATATAAAGAAGGTGCTCCAACTCCCATACTGATATCATGGAAGGCATTTGTGGTTTCATGCGGGCATTTCAGAGCCAATGGTCCCGATTGCCTTTCGCGATTTAGCGGATCCCCTTGTGAACTAGATGTAAATAAAAGTGGCTACGGTACCTGTGGCATTATTGAACTGACAAATTCTATAATTCTCGTAATCTACTGGGCCGTGTATAGCATTGTTGAACATTGTTGTTCTGAATAGTTCGATATAAAAGCATGAGTTGCGCTGCAGACAATCAGGACGATTGACTGAGATTCTGACCCCGGAAATATTCCACTTTCAAAACCCAAGCTGGGTCACCTTCTTTATATTATCGTAAAATAGGTTGGTATCACTACTTCGTGTCTTTTTCTACTCACTTAAATGTTCGTCATTTGTCTTCAATAATATTCCATTTTATTAATCTCGATTCATTTAACATTTTCTCATAGCCCAAGTTTTCTGAGCATTCACTAATGACCGAGGAAAACCACGGAAAATCTAGTCAGCATAAATTACGTGCATTGGGGGCGAACGATTCTCTAGAAGATAACTTGTCACGCTAGATCATATATAAAATTTACATGTATACAAATTTACTTGTGTTCCTCTTAAACCGATTTTAAAACACGTTGTAAATAACAGAGTCGATAAAGCAGTTCTTCTCTGCTATGCTATACTCTCTCGAATACGCTAAAACATAATACGTCATTCTCATCACGTACTGACTTCTACTCTTGTACTAGAATTACCTACCTGATGCACCTACCACAGGCCACCTCATCACGGCCAGTCTGATACACAAACTGAGGCACGACAAGTTGAACTCCATCAATCATCACTAACACTGCCTTCTAGAGATCACAACATTCTTACTCATCACGAACAAGATGAGGAAGCTAAAGACTTGCCAAATATTCGTGATTTTTTGAAAAAGAAAACACTTCATCATTGTCGATATTAATTTAGAGTTTCATTGATACTTTTCAAAAGACACTGCATGGGTCTGTATACAATTAAAACATTAATTTTCATAACACACGATAGTACATAAATAATGCGAAATTGAGAATCTGGAAATGTGTTTAAAGAAGACTAGAAGTCAATCAAAATGAGAGGAAAGACCTTGAGATGCTGATTTTTGTCCGTGTTTTTATCTCTCTTTGCGATGTTATTCATCTTATATTATCATTTGAGAAATTTTGTTCAAGTAAATTCTTTGTATAACTGAAATAATAACAATACGAAGTGATAAATAATAATGATAATGTAAATATAATTATGACATAATTACGGGAATAATAGAGGGTGACAGGGTGTCATCAATTTTTCATTCAAACAGTGTGTTTCGTTGAATATACGAGGTTTGGTCCATATTGCCGTGAGAAAAGTATTATTTCTCAAACAAGAAAAAATATTTTACTCCCCAAACTAGTTCCGTTGATCCTTTCAAAATTGAATCATATACCATTATTTAGAAGTAATCCTTTTCTTAATTCATCTGTAAATCTTCCAACATATTTTTATGTTCTCACCAAAATATTTTTGTGTAAAAAGAACCCCTTTCGTTGCATTTTTCCACCCTTTACGTTTTTTACTTGAAGGTACATAAAAAAGTGTGACAGAAAAAATGTGAGAATTTTGTTGTTTTTTGCCAAGAAAAAGGGTTCGTATCAATACTTCCCCTGAAAACTAAAGTACCGGTAGCTATAATTTTTTGTATAACCACTTAAATATTAGATAATCAAATATAACGTTTTTATAGGTTGGGATAGGGTTAAAAGCAGACTGAACTAGTTTCCTTGCCTAAAAAATTCGATGAATACTGGAAAACCTTCCTCTCTTTCCTCCCACCCCCGTCCCACTCTCCGTCCCCTATTACCACTTTTATCAGCAAAAAGTTTTTTCTACTTAAAAACCGAATCCCTACCTGATATTATGTAATGGCAAAGAATGGGGGAAGGGGCGAATAAGAGTGGGATAGGGAGATGGTTTTCAATAAAATGTTCAAGATCACCCTTGAATAGTTTCATTTCAATGGTTTTCTAAGGTTTTATATATAAAATGAGTTAAATGGGGTGGATTTGTAATGTATACTCGTAAAGAATCGCCCATTTTCCAAAAAGGAGGAAGAAATCTACACATATTTACGTCATACAAGTGTTCAAAGAAGCCTTTAAAACATCGCGAAGGAGAAAATAGTGAAACGGTTGGGAAAGAGAGAAGAAAAATTCAAGGGGTTGACAGATCTGGAAGGATAAATGTACACATTTCTGATTTAAAATTGTATGTACCCTTTACTTGAAACCCAAAATATCGGACATTTCTCACCATGCTTTGAAATTATTCTTCCGAATAAAATCTTATTTATTTGAAAGGGGTGTGAATGATGTAACTCATTTTTCTCATAAAAACGAAAAAAGTCTTTCAGTTTGTATAAATAATTCATTCCGGACGACGGAACGAACTATGGAAGAGGGTTCCAAGAATTCGGAGAGACGATATCCAATACAATTATACATCCTATATATAAAAGCTGTATACTATATAATATATTGGAAAAGAAGAGAAATGCAATCACGTTTTTATTATTTTTGATCAGTACAACGCTAGAATAGATAATTTGATCGAGATAGAATTTCCACTTCACCCAAGAGCTTCGAATACCGGTTTTAACTTACACGGCACATACTATCTTCTATTCGCTATTCTTCCAATTACGTTTTACTTGTTACGTTATTGGAAATCATTGGTTGGTTGAGCTAGAGATCAGGTGTGAAAATTTGTTTTAATAAAATTTGAGAAATCAATAAATTGCTCATCAAATATGTAAGCCATGAAACTCAGCTTTACATGAGAATATTCATACAGAAACAATCACAATGGTCACACACAATATTTTTCAACATTCTTCAAACATTCTTCTAGAATATCTGAAAAATTACGTCTGTTTATATGAAAAATCAATATATATATATATATATATATATATATATATATATATATGTATATATATATATATATATATATATATATATATATATATATATATATATATATATATATATATATATATATATGTATATATATATATATATATATATATATATATATATATATATATATATATATATATATATATATATTATAATTAATATTATTATTTTCGGTGACACTTGTGTCATTTTTAGAAACCATTTTTAAAAATGGTTTCTGAAAATAACACGAGTGTTACCGAAAATATATACATATATTTTATATATAAAATATCCATATATATATTATTTATTCATATATTTATATTTATTTATTCAATATTTATATTTATATTTTTCATATATTTTTTTTATATATACATTTTATTTATTTTATATATATATATATATATATATATATATATATATATATATATATATATATATATATATATATATATGTGTATATGGGTGTTTCAATAAGATAAAGAAGTATCTTCATATTTATAATCATTCAAGAATCATCCATTGCTGGCTATTTCGGATTTTGATTTTGTATCAAGTTTCGATGTTATTGGAAAAAAAATCGGATTCAATAATTTTTACTCATCATATATTTCGATTTTCCTTACGGAATATTTTTATTATTTGAAATAGTCATTTCAAGATGTACCTATTGAGTTAAATGAGCTAGATCGTGAACAAATAAGATAATGCAAGTGTAATATCTATCTACAAAATATGTAGGTCGTTTACTCACAAAGCAAACATCACCGTTTTCTTGTATATTGTGGAATTTTTAGGGTCAATGGGGGCAGCACCAGGTGTATGAAACACACTACATCTTTCAAAAATGTAACATGCGCAAAACTTCATTGGTTTACAATTACTAAAATTTCTTACACCACGCTCCGTAACTCAGTCAACTGAAGCACTGCTTCAGAAACTGAAGTCACCTTTGGGGGTGGTTTCGAGTCTAGCATAAGGCATAGGCATACCAATCACACACACACACCACTTCACTTCACCACCTACCTGCTCATTTGTACCCCAAAAATAAACTTGCTGCTGGTGTAAACAACAAACAATCAAGCAAACAAACAATAATCATCATCCAAACCAAAGTTTTTCTCAATTAATTGGTCTCATAATTGGTAGACGACAATTTTTTTCGATTCGTGCATATATATATATATTTTTTTTTAAATAGCACGAAAGAAAAAATTGCGAACCATAAAATTAATAGTCTGATATTTTGATATAACTTTTTTTTTTTTAATAACATCAAAACTTGATACAAAATCATTGTTCCCCAATTAAGGCAAAGGATAACAAATAGGACTGTTTGAACTAGGCACCACAAAGGCGATCTTACTATACTGATATAAATGTTGAATAATCAACTATAAACAGTTTCATTGTAATGGTATGGTCATTTATTGCACATGCAACTACAGTAGGCCTACTTGTCGAGTACCAGAACCTAATTTCGTGTTGTAAAACCATGGTGATGTTAATTAATAGTACTCTCTTTGTCTTACATTCGTCTCAGGATCGTTCATCAAAAAGGCGGTGGTTTCTCAAGATGAAGTCATCTCACTCCACATGGTGTTCCTTTCCAGACTATTAGTTAATCGAAACACCCGCCGTTGGTGCTGATACATATATACGAGACGGTCGAGCAACCGGGACGATCATCATTCCTAGAGGGCGAAGCGTATTAACTTCTTTGGTGGCTTAAACTTTGAAATTTATTGAAATGTCATTCCTAATTGTCTCCAAAATCGATCAATTCATTTACCTCATTCGTGGATTTATGTTCAATTTCTTCGTTTTTTTAATGATGACCTCTTTCAAAAAACATCAAATTAGTAAGACCACCCATTTCGGTATAAAAACGTCATAGAGCGAAAGGCTTAATTACCAAATAACTAGATCCAGGAATAAACTGAAAATGTTCGAGGTTAGTAGATTAATAGCTTTGCTTTTGGTAAAGAACATATCCGAATTCTGTTTTCGATAGAATCCTTTAAAACTTTTACGGATTCTTCGACTGAGTGAGGTGAGTGTGGAAAATAATATCCATTGGCATTGTGTAAATCATGAGATTGTACAGCACACAAGATGCAAATCAGTTTCAACAATGTAGATTGATCCTCTTTTTTTTTTAATAACATCGAAACTTGATACAGAATCATTGTTCCCCAATTAAGGCTATGGATGAAAGATAGGATCGTTCGGACGGGGCACCACAAGGACGATCTTACCACCCCATTTTGATTATTTAAAACTAATGGTCTTCAACAACAGGACTGTGCTGTCTGTGACCATAATTTTTCGCCGTAGATAAAAGTCTTTCAGTATAAACACACGAATGTTGAAATCTTCCACTTTGAACTAAGTCTCTTGGGCAATGATTACTTCTTTCCCTTGACAGCAGATGTAAAATTGATCATCATACAAAATTCACAAATTAAATTAGTGATAGGCCTATATTGATCCTAAATTAGATTGGAGAAATAGCTTGATATTATACAATTTGATTGAATCTGTAAGTAAAAGATAAAATGGAGAAATGAACCAATAAATCAGTTGGAGGAAAGTTTAGGAAACGGAGAGTAAAAGAGAAAGAGACTTGATTGCAAATTATACAAGTGGCGTTGTGGGTGATAATTAAATATGCTTAAGAGCCCATGGGGAGTCGATTTAGTGAAATATCAGTTTTTTGGTGACAGCGTTTGAACGGTATGATCTAGATATCAAAATATAATACGCGAGAAACAGATAATTATGATAGCTTCAAGATGATATAAGTTTCAACTACCGGTACTCAATTCATGTCGCATAACTGTCAAGCGTATGCAGTTGAAAAATGTGTTTTTTTTAGCTGTATACGCTTGAAAGTTATGCGACTTGACTTTAATAGTTATGAATAACTTATATCATCTTGGAGCTTTTATAAATTATCTGTGTTTCTCACGTATTTGAATTTTGATATTCCATAACGTTCAAAATTTATCACAAAAAAACTGATATTTCGCTAAATCGACGCCCATGGACTCTTAATTGAATTCCATTAAATTTATTCAGTATTGAACTCTCATATTGAACTTCTATATAATCTTCTTTCGATTAATTGTTCTGATGGGTAATTGACAATACTTTTTCCAAAATTCTGTTCTCCAATCACATCTCGTTTTTAGTTTTGTTGCCATCACATTTATTTTAGTTTGTTTCTAAACGGTAACCTGAGAAAACATGCCATCTTTCTACCTTCATAAAAACATTCGATTTGATGTACTTGACAAGTCAATTGATCGTCTATATTTATAAATGAGTAATCAATAATTTACTGTAGACAGTAATTGCTGAAAAGTATATGCTATAAAATAATTGGTTGAAAAAAACTTTCGTGTGGTGCAGAATAAGAAAATGAAAAAAGAAACAATTCTTGATACTGCTGATCAGTATTCTTCGTTTCACTCCCAAGAATAAAAATGTATTTAGAGTTCTAATAATTGGTTTCAAAAAGTTGTATTATTATGCTTTAATTGATTTTAGCAGAGATTAATCGAGTTGACTTTTTCGTTCAGATCAACAACTTTTTATGTCGTACTATTCATTCATTAGGGAATATAACTAAGCTAAATATATACTACTATGTTGATAGAATGTTTTTATTAAATGATTTAGCATTTCATGAACGGATTTTGTGTTGTATGGCCCAGTTTTTTAACAACGGAATGCATTTGATCCATCAATGAAACCTAACCCGCCTTGAATAATGCAATAGTACCAATATCATAAGAAAAAAAAATAGAGATTAACGGAATATAGAAATAACTGCAAATATACTTGAATGAGACATTTGCTTTTCTACTCAATAGATTTATCGAATTACATTTTTAAAAAGAATGATAGCATTATATCTACGAATTAAAGATGATTGTACTAACAGGTTATTAGTGGATTGAGTAAATATGAGCAAATTGAGTTGTGCCTACCCTTGAATGATTATGTGTAGCCCATGTATTTGTCGGGACTCGAATGATAATTGGATGTAACTGAAGACTCAATTCATTGTGATAGATAGAACCAAATTCTTATGGTTTTCTGTTCGCGCTCAACAGGTCAAACGAAAACACAGATGCGTTCAATTCAATTTTGTTCTTCATTTTGTAAAAGGCATATACTCAGGAAGTGAAATAATATAGTATATATATAGTACACAAAAAGCGATATTGAATTTTTTTTTTCACTTTTTATTATTATCATTATTTTTTCAATTTGTATGGCAGGACTGGGTTTTCATGGTGAACTAATTATTATTCAGTCGACAATTGGTATCCTTATTTAGGCATACTTATCGAACTGTGTTTTGATATACATTTATCTTTTTATCATCATGTTTACAACATCAATAAATAATTATAGGATGTGGCTATATATTCGAATCTATTGAGTGTATTACAACTTGTTCAACGTGGATTATTCAAGTTATTGATCATGTGCAATTACAACTAGGGAAACGCGTGATTTGCGTTGTGAGATGAGGTTAGAAGTATGGAAATCGAGAGTAGAAAATATTCTGTCATCTATCAGTCCACATCTACGGACCTTGGAGAACTTCAAACATTCAAAAACCTTACCTGCAACTTGTTGATATTTATAGAGCTGCAACCTATCACATATACACTTTGCAAAACCAATTGATCCCAAATATTCAATGAAATGTATACTTTCATTGCGTTTTATTTGTTATTTCCCATCCGATTGTTGTAAAGGTAACTGAAAATATGGATGATGGTGTTTTCCATGTTCAGTGAAAATTTCAAAGTTTTTTAAAAATTCTCATAATTCAAGTATTTTCCATCCGGGTTATTCTTACGGGGATTTTCCAAACTTTCCGTTTTTTTTTTACGGGAAACCGTTCAATACAATTTTTTTTAAAACGATTTAAATATATTCTGGCATGACATCAATACGTGGAAGAAGTCTGAGTTGATAAGATTGTTTTTCTGACCTGTATACCGCGTACAGAATTACAAAAACACAAACATAAAAACGAAAACCAATTTTTCTCGCTACATGGAATGAAAATCTTCGCTACGCTCTTCTAATTAGAAGAGAAGAAAGAAAAAATCAATAATGCAAGATAAATATTATACTGTCGATTATTATACTGTACGATATTGGTTATTTTCTAGATATAGAAACTGCCAACAATGGGTCAGTTTGAATAAACTTATCGTTGAAATATGCGCTTGTTTTTTATACCTTCGAGTGCTCTTTCTGTTTTGTATACTTGTAGCCTCATACTTCTTAGATATCATCATTCTTGATAAACTTAAAAAATACCTAGGCTTCATGGTCACATGAAATAATCATGTTCTATGTGTAGTTAATTTATGTAGGTCCATTAGTTCAACTCATCAATATAATGTAGTATTTCTATTAAAGATTTATCTTCACTTGATGATATAAACTAAGTCTACGATTCTGTGATTGATGAAGTGTCGATATTGGAACAACAATAGCAAGACCCCCTGGAACTTCTGCATTAATTTCATCGCCATTTTATTCGTCAGGGATGAACAAATAAATAACAATGCCAGCAAGAATATAGTCAAGTGAATTATTTGTATACACAATGATAACAAAAACACAAAATCAAAATACAGAAAAAAAGTATTCACTACAGATTTCGATTTATTGTTTCTCAATAATTGGTTTTCAATACAGGTATCTATAATTTTTGTGAGTTAACAATTATACGCAAAGTATACAATACAATGAAAAAAGGTTTCACACTATGTATAATAATTTAATATACACATCTACCCAATGTTTACTAGCAAGAAGGTTGATCTAATTAACCTTAATGATGTAAAAATTTCACTACCTGACTTCTTCTTTATCCCATCTCAAATGACATGTTATTTATGTCATGAATACAGTAATATGAATTACTAACCCATAACTAGAACTATATATATATATATATATATATATATATATATATATATATATATATATATATATATATATATATATATATATATATATATATATATATATATATATATATATATATATATATATATATATATGATATATTTTTTTATGAAATAGCTCAACTAGGAAGACAAAGTATAGGTAATTCCGTAACTATGTAAACTAATTATCATTATATGAGCTACTCAAAAGTCATTCTCAAAATGTGATCTTCATTAATGAGATTTTAGCCATTAATATCTGCGATATTATCAAATCTTGTTCCAGATTGTATTATAATAATAATGTTGCGAACATATTAAAAAGACCGCCGAATTCCATATAAGAAAATAAAACAAATCAAAGACTAATTGTTAGACGAAGGATTTATGTCTTAATTCAAAAGTCAGATAGCCTCTTATATTATATTATGATCATTGTGTTTTTTAGCGTGCTTGATTTCAACAATGAATCACCGCCACCTTGAAGAGACGTAAAAACCGATAGCGGAGCCTTGGGTATATTTGGCAAATGTAGCATGGTGAATATGATCCTTTTAATTTCACAAATACTCACAATCAAAATATTACTTTACGATAATGGTCTACATCTTCGAATGTAGTATTAAATTTTGCTAGTAGGTCCATTGCATGGAAATTTTCTACTTTTTTTGGAATGATTCCAACAAATTCATATATTTTTCATCTACCATAAATCTCTGAACACTGAAATCATCATTGCAATAATTCTTTGAGCCCTGTGGTGTATAATTGGTCAGTGAAGATAAAACAAACCTTAAAACTGGCGAAGAAGGCATAAAAAACGGCTGAAAATATCATTCTCATTGGTGATATGATTTGATCACCTGTGATGGTCTTAGCAACCACTCGAACAATAATTGTAGCTTCACAGAGAAATGAATGAATTAACAAGAATATCCCACAGACTATTCAAATAGCGGAATGGTACGCGAAGCTCCTGTAATGTTGTGGAATTGTAATGTTATATATATATATATATATATATATATATATATATATATATATATATATATATATATATGTATATATATATATATATATATATATATATATATATATATATATATATATATATATACATATATATATATATATATATATATTATATATATATATATATATATATATATATATATATATATATATATATATATATGTATATATATATATGAATATATATATATACATATATATATATATATATATATATATATATATATATATATATATATATATATATATATATAAATGAATTCAATTTGAAACTAGATATAAGATTCAAGAGATAGCATCAATCCAAACAAATAATACACAAATCAAATCGACTTCAAATTGTAACAAATATCTCACCATTACAACGTCAATATTTGAATAAACACTCCATGAAAACTGATATACATCATTTTGTTTTCGGTTCCAGTTTCACATAATATTTATTCTGATAGCATACTCTCGAGACGTTGAATTCTAAGGTAAATTGTAATAGTCAATTGTCGTTGATTTATTACATATATAACGGCATGTCAATTGATGCCAGGAGGATGTCAATTACTTCGCAATATACTCGTTATGTGTGGTAAATAAAACTAGCTTTTCCCAGGGGCTATTAATTATTGATCTTTCGTTTATTCAATGCACGTAACAAAGTAACCTAACAATGTGATAACGATCTTATTCCAGTCGGGAGCCGAGACACGGCGGAACACTCTAGGGCTCAGCAAACAAGATCAGACAGATATGTACCACGTAGTTCAAACAAACATTTCATAAAATTATCGGGGATCATTTTTATGGGTTTTGAAAAGTGATCCAAAAAATAAATAATAGAAATGAATATTCATAAAATTAGATGAAAAGTTTCTTGGTTAGAATAAATGTGATTATTGTTTGCTTAAGAACCCCACCAACAGCTAGGTTATACGGGGGTATGAATGAGCAGGTGAGAATGAAAGGGTGATATTAAGTGAAAGGACGTTTACAAAAACCCATGCATTATGCGAGAGTCGAACCCACGCCCAATGGTGACTTCAGTTCCTGAAGCGGTGCCTCAGCTGACCGAGCTACCGAGGGTGGCTTGGTCAGAATAATCTTACGTTTACTTCAAGTTTTCCGGTTAGAAGTTTTGTAGGTTATAACATTATTCGCGAATAGTTGTCACCCATACAGTATCATCGCTGAAACTATTTGAAACAATTTTTCTAAACTCTTTGCTGAAACTGTTTTGTCTATGTAAGCTGAAGATGATATGTAATCGTTGTGAAAAGGGCACGTTGAACACAAATTGTCATATAAATGTTCACACTTTAATTCTCTGTTGATAACAGTACCGATATTTGAAAATCACAATGAAAATATTCAATTACATAATATTATAACATATTTTCTGTTCAAAAAAGAGCCCTCGTAAGATGTCTTGCCCAGGCTAGTTTCAATCCGACAACAGCCGGTGTAATCTATAAAGACTCATGTTATATACTCTTCAAACGTTTTCATATTCTTCCATGGCCATGTGTTTGTATTTTAAATGTAATCATGTATATTAAGATACTAAACAATTAACAATCATTGATAACCAATAACATAGCACAAGATCATTTGACACGAGCTGGAAATAACTTCTCTCTGCTGGGGCATGGACTAAACTTGTTCAAGCAGAGCCAACTTATTCGGGGTGTAAACTTTATAATGTCCTTCCAACAAATTGAAAAACTTTAGACATAACAGTGTCAGTGACTTTAAAAACGAATTGAAAAATCTCCTCCATGAAAAGTGTTATTATTCTGTGAATGGAGTTTCAGAGGATTTTGCTTTACAGAAAGAAAGAGTAATTCCAATAGTATATAAAACATATTATGAATACCGTATTTATTATCTACGTCTTCTATGGGTCGCGATTTGTCTATGTATTGCGGTGTGTTCGTGTGTGTGTTTCATAAGTGAATAATTTATTCATTTTCATTTTCTTCTTTTCACAATTGTATATTCGTTCGTCTTATTTCTCATAGAATTGCAGGTATGTCTGAGACTTATTATTATTCATATATATATATATATATATATATATATATATATATATATATATATATATATATATATATATATATATATATATATATATATATATATATATAGGCCTATATATATATTTTTTTATGTGTTTTGTATTTTTATGATAGCTTTGACGTGACTCACATCCATGTAGTGGATCTATTGTCAGAAAGAACAAATGAATGATTAAATAAATGAATAAATAATTGCAAAAAAAAAATCGAAGAAAAGAAAACACATTTCATGAACAATATGTAGAAGCGGAATATTGAAATGTGAAGGTAATCAATCCCTGAGAAGAATAGGTCGATCATGCAGTACTTTATCGATTTTTGTAAACACACGGCACTATTATCAAGCTCACCTCGACTTACAAATTGCTTGTGCGTACCGACCAACCTCAACTTATTGCATTACCAGCAATTAAACGATCGGCAGTTCACAAGACTTTTTTGATTTGAATTATATACCTATTGAAATTGAACCAGCTAAATTGATCTACATTAGAAGATTTACTGCTTACAGGTTTGTTGATTTTTTTGTTCACCCATAATATATTAAATTAACCACGCCCAGGAGGCTTCCTTAACCCGAGTCATTAAATTGACTGGTACTTTAATTGAGAAGGTTTTGCTAAATTGCAGCTTCTGCACATCTGCAGGCCTATGTGTACACCAGGGATTGGTCGTTGCCCCAACGTTAGTTTTATTACAAGTAGTTCTATACTGCGCCAGTCAATATATTGACGGATATAAATTGTAATATGGATTTAAGAAAACACATCGATTAAAAATGTACAAGCAAATAAAAGTGGAACTATTAAAAGTAATTCTGTCGTTTGAACGACTGCTTCTTGTAATTGCTCTTCAAGGGAATGCTACCAATTTATTCATAAGATGCGATATTAATCTGTGGAAAAGAGATAGAAGATACGAGAAGAGAAATATATTCAAGAAAATAGATTGCTACATACAAAATACATTCAATACTATTCTGAATACTGTGAATAATAAATCAAAATTGCTCCACTCACTCTTTACACTCTTGGGCAAAAATCTTCACAATATGAACCTGAGTTAGTTTTCATATGCCTTCAATCATTAACGTAAAGAGCTTTCTCATATCAATTGAATCAATTGTTGTAGGCAAGGGAATAAAAACTGGAAAGTGCCACTCATTTGGTTGGCTTTCTACATGCCATTAAAAAGCCGTTTCCAAGCTATGTGATTTTGTCAGAAAATTAAAAAATAGTGGACTATAGGAATTGTGGTCTGGACAAATTTCAGATCAAAGACAAAAAAATATCCGAAGTTGAAACCGGAATGAAATTGTATGGCAGAATTTACTTTGAATACGCTTAGCCGCTTTGATCAGATCGGTTGGTTCAATATGGGTTTTGGAAACATCTTTCACGTAGCATAACTTCATCGTTTCATCATCACCCACTCGATAGTACCCCCAATCCGCATACAACATAGCTGTTTGAGGGGGGTTGGGGGGGGGGGGGGGGTAGATATGAGAAATATACAAAAACAAATCGCGTAGGAAGACGACCGAACTTGATTCACGTACATGCTACAAGTCAAAGACATCGCGACATGCATATTCATGATTGGCGCGGCGGCAATCAACTAGACTAAAGAATCGCAATTCATTATAATGATACATTTTACCATAAACAAGGCGATACCTCAGAGATGTCGTAATTACAGAAAATTGGGAGGTGTGGAGAGTGAATAGACTGACAGTCTAGCGGATGGTCCACCTTGTATAGGCCCATGTAAAGTTTCCTTCGTTTCATATTTATCTTCTTGTAACGTAATTACGATTATCGACGTGTACAATTTGACTTATATAGAATTTGAATTTGATTTATGTTGTAACTGAACAATTACTCGGTAATACGAGAAGGCAGTTTTCAGCACTTGGAATCATGTACAAGATATTAATATTGAACCATATGCCTATTTGGTTCATGAATACTATCAGAAATAGAAGTTTCAATATTATTTTGAAATTCAAAATTTTTATTTAGGTTTGAAAATGGCTCACAGAGTCAAAACATTTTTTTGGGAAATATCAAATTTTGGAATGATATTGATAGAAATCCAGATAATGTACAGTCCTCATATTCACATTTTTCAAATTCACTTCAGTTATTAGTTTATTCCTATTCAAATCCTCGTCTGTGAGAATAATAAACGTTTCGTGATTGTTGATTTTTCTATTGCTACATATGAATAATTTTTTTCAAAAATCGATCTCAATAATCTTGAAAAGAATCACTACATAGTTTCATAATCACATGCTCATTCGTACCCTCATATACCTAGCTATTGGTGGGGTCGTTGAGCAAACAATAATCAATCAATCACACTTTTGTAATATATTGTAAACCAATGTATTATAAGTTTATAAAAGTTCTATGAGTTCACTGAATAATATATATATTTTCATTGTGTTTCTTCAACACTCTACGACCTTCACAGTTGATGGAAATTCACAAATAATAGATGATTCATTCTTTTAGAACAGCATCAGAAACTCGAAAGAGTGAGACAACGTTTTGATCTAGTTAAACTAGAATGAAATAAGTGGATAATAAATCTTTCAAGTAAGGCATGTGAACCTTTACCATAATAATGCATCTTCATCTTGCTATAAAGTTTCTTTACACAGGAATAATTTTGAATGTAAGCAATGTTACTTTTATCACAACATATATTGCTTACAATATATTACATTTCTTGGTTAAAATACAAGTAGAAGTACACATTTTAATTAGTTGAACAATTTATATCCACTCGAGATAGGGTTTTATGTGGGAAAATTCTTGCACCCGCTTATAACATTTCTGCAATGAGAAGAGGATATTGCAGAATGGTGTTGTTATATGAATCAATTATAAATAAGCTGCTTCATACATATTGTTATGAATTCATGATGGAGTCTGCTAGAGTGAATAGAGATCACAGTTATTTTCAAGTTTCATGTGAAAATGAATATACATTTGGGTAGGTAATATCCATGTGATATAAATGTGTCATTATATATACTTGGAGATTTTTGGTTATTTCTAGTGTTAGCTTGATACTATATGACGTTAATTCAATCGAAAAATTTCAAATCGAAATTGAGGGCCCGTTTTACGAATAATAAATGTGTTGATTAGGCGATGATTAGTGTATTAACTTGTTATTACCCTTGGTTACCAATGGTATTTTTGTACCTTAATTAATGAATTAGCTTAATTAACACATTTTTATTACTGGGAATATGGGGTCTAAGGCAATTAAGGCGAAAAGAAATATATAATCGAACGTTTCGTAGGACTGTTCACTAAGAAGGTGAAATAATTCTCAATAATGAAGTCTTGATAACATTTTTCGCAATAAAGAATTAATCTATATACTTTCATCATATACAGAAAGAATGAAAATAAAATAGTCCAAGAATAGAAAAATGATGTTTTTTAAAATCTGTATAGTCATATAATGTATTTGAGAAGAATATCATTCGTGTTATGATCATAAAATCTATATCATATTCTATCATCATATTTACTATTCAATCGAAAGCCTTTCATAGAAAAGTAAAATTGCTTGCGTAATGAAGATACCACAGTTCAAAGAATGATAATATTATCCAAGTGACTATGTAATGAGTATGTGTCCATGTTTGGTTACATGCATCTACTTCAATGTCGAACAACTGGGAATAAAAACCATTCCAAATACTTTAATGTATATCACTGTTGATAGGAATTCTTTTCATTCGAAGTGCTTTTCTTTTTTTCAAAGTCTTGTTATAAGATGCATGAAGTCGGTATAAGTAATGTAAGTCTCTTTGCATGTCAACAATTGCAAGTACTACTGCATCCAAATACAAGACCATAACACATATATAGACATGACTGCCAATAAATTCAAGTCTGATTTAAATGCATCTGAAAAACTCGAACCGCACCCATTTAGAATAAGATATCGTATAACGATGGCATTTTTATTTCAAATTGGAGAAATGTTAATAACATTCATTACATTTTTTCATATTTTTTAGAATGTTGAACATTTTAAATACACTCACTTCACATTTTACATCTCATGAACACACGAGCACAATAATGCACACATTGCTATTTTCATAATTCACTTTGATTACTAAATAACTTAATAATAGATATATGATTCTTATTGTAAAGTGTAGTGCTCATCAACCTTGAAATTGCATCATCATATCAATGAGAAAATTGTTAGCTGCTTGTTAGCCAAGTTATTAGATTGACATAGTCAGAGGTGATGAGTATAGGTAGGTAGAACTGCTTTATCCTCACATAGTCGATAAAGTAGGAAGGTAATGCTGTTTTATAGTCATTGTATGGCAATTATTCTTTCTACACAATCACGCTTCTTCTCTTATAACATCAGTAGCTATTATCATTCATATGTGTTAACTAAGAAATCAGGAATTTTATGAAATAATTTGAAGTGCTTAATTTTCGTAATGTTGTTAAGTTGTTCAACTTCTACTAACATTTTATTCTCACTTGACACTCAATATTTGAGAATATAATATAACTGCGAGGAAATTTGAGAATTAGAAGGATGTTCGATATACTTGGAGGAATATTCCAGGTTGATACAGGACAGAGGGAGGGTGAATATTAGTATATTCTTCTCCACGGAAAAGTTTGTGAGAATGAAATAATCAAATGACAACATGATTGAATGTTCAATGAGCACATATGGGCTTGAAGTTGTGGAAAAATTATCTATACTCCATATAATGAAGATTTAGTATATATATAGCTGAAATCCATCAATTATTCAGTTATCAAGATGTTAATTTCCAAAGGAAAATACAACTAAGAATGTTATATCGCTCACAAGTGTGAAAATTGGTTAATGAAATTAATAACTGAATTTTAGTATATATTTGTGTCGAAAAATTCAAAATGCTTCATTCTGAAAACTTATTCATGTTGTTAAAGTGATATAAATATGCTCATTCAAAACGAAGACGTTGATTGGAAACTAATAATTTCATTCAATCGAAATATATACAAATTCATTCAATTCATTGAACAGGTCCTATGATATTATTTCAATAAAATGAAAATTCAGGCACTGCTTCGATATTTGATGCCAGGGTTCGAGTCCCGATAGGAGCATACGTTTTTATAAAAGTCTGATCACCCATCATATTCTCATTGTTTTATTATCAGCCGCCTATTCCTATCTCCATATAACAATGTTAATGAAGGAGTTCGTAAATAAAATAAAATATACTAAAATCACGTAGGGTGTTGGCTCGAGTCCCGGTTATCAATTGTTTTCTTTTTGTGTAAAAGTCTTTCACTTATCATCCCTTTATAGTTTCATGGTCACCTGCTTATTCCTACCCCCATATAACATATTTGTTGGTGAGATCGTTAAACAGAGGATTATAAAAAACTGGAAAACATTCTTTGGTTTCAATGCGACTAATTTCAGAGCCGACGAGGGTACAATTGTGATGATTGCTAGGTTCCTTAACAAGATAGATTTCGAAGCAACGAAACATCCAATTATTATATCACCACGTCTTCACACAGTGCACTGTTAATTATACTCGTTCCAGTTATTCATACCTTTTTTCTGGCATTTGAATGGTGAGAAGAATGTACTTTTGTAGTGTTAACAGCGTTCAAGAACGACATCCAACAATAGAATATCATATATAATAAGTTAATAACAGATATGCATAGGAATCATTATTTCGAGGATTAGAAACGCAAGGTGTCGTTGGGGATATTGTCGACGACTCAAAACTAAACATAGAATACAATACATAAACATAATTCACAAATGCAATTTATCACATTTTTGAAGTCGTTTCATATAATTTTGTAGGAAAGAAAAACAGTTCAGTGATTATGTTAATACAATTGCGCTCCACCGATATACAACAAACACAAAAATCACGGTTTTATTCGTAGTGTCATGGTATTGTTGAGGCATTCTGAATTTCCACGAGGAGGTTTACCATTAGAAACGCAATTGCATCTTTCAAAAGATTCAAATTTTTAAAGCTGTAGCTTTGAACATAATCGGTAACATAATCACATGAGATTTTACTATTATTTAGTTGGTACATGAGTTTGTTTTCGCGGACATAAGTGCGTATAACTAAGAAGTATTGGATATGTAATGTAGGTTAATGTGTTATTGGTACTTCTTTATTATGACTTGTATTTCAGATCAAACAATATAAACATGACATTTATTACTATTTATTATTTCCATTTTCATTCATACATTTTGTATTACTAGTATTATTCTATGACATTCAATTACTACATGGTATGAAGCAAGATATGACACTTTTGTTTGTGGAGTATGAAAAATAATATGCGACTGAATTTATAAAGTACTCAACATCAAGTGTTACAAATTGAATTCAAATTAAACTTGAGTACAAATACAAATGTACATAATTCCAACGTGAACATTCAGCAAAATATATTCACCTCAATAACGAGTTCAGCAAAGTTTCAATATGAGGATTATCGTTAAACCTAGAATTAGTGTAAAATGATAAAGAGCTGTGAGATCCAATCTGATCAACAACTTGAAATTCAGGTTTGAGATGAAACTCGGCATGAATTTGATGATTTTTATTTTTGTAATTGGATATCTCGAATAATCTTATTTTAAAATGCTTGATCTAGGAAAGATAAATTAAATTTCAACTCCAAATTCATGGAAGTAATATTTGATCTTCAACATTTCTCCGCTGTTTTGAAGTGAAACTGATTTGAGTAATGAAAAGCTTGTCATAAGTACGATGTAGGCTTCAAAAATGAGGCAAGGTTAGTTGTGTGAGATGCGGGTGTGGAAAGGGGAAAGGGGAAAAGGGTAAGGGGAGTCAAATTAAGACTGCATTAAGCATGTCAATGATTAAAGTGTCAGAAATGTTGAAGCGTAGCGGATTGTTGATTTGTTTGAATCGGTCCCCCGCTACGGCGACAATCTATCTATCAGTGAGTTAACAAGATGAAGATGAAACACCTTCGAGTTACATTGACAGCAACTAGTCGTGACGTCATGTTCAAAGAGCTTGAAGTCTGCTGTTTTTGTCACGTGTTCATTCTATAGCACTGTCTCTCTATTTTCAATGACATAGCGACGTCTGCAAACTGTCTACACTGTTAATTGCGCATCATTGGAATTTTGCATGTTGTAAACGTATTTTATATGAATTCGTTATTTTTATAGTTGTTACTGATTATTAATGATGTTATGTTGGATTTATAGTGCCACAAACATCACACATACGTTCGCATACGAACATCATGACATCATATACATCATGACACTATACTCATTCTTCATGACAGCATATCGGTCAGAACACTTTGCTTCCAGAAATGTCAACAATGACCAACTGGTGAAAAGTGGGAGGAATCCCACAAAGCACGAAAATCATTCATCCATCATTCGCAATCTCAAATAACCCAGCAGATTGAAGAGTCGTTCAGGAAAGTATTGACTATCACACTCTATTTTACAAGAAAATATAATGTATCTTTTATTATGCTGGAATAGAAAAGGTCATAGACTTCAGTAGTTTATAGTCAAAATAGATTTATTTACTCAAATTTATGACATTGTTTTTTTTTATCTGTATATAAAAATTACAAAGTCAGAATAAAGAAGACCTGAAGGTCAATATCTTCACCCAAACATTGAACCAAACCTGCGTCATATTATACAGTCTTTTCAACTATCAACCCTTTTCAACCCACTACGAGACCGTATTTTAATAAATAATAATTTTATCAATTTTGTATGGTAAAACTAACCTTAATCTAATCGAAAGTGTAAGTGCTATTTTAATGTACTTATACTTATCTGAAAATGGACCCATTAAGTAATTACCAGAAAATTGGATTGATTCTAAACTTCTTCTAGAAATCTGTCTACCTTTTTCGGTGTCCTTGAGATAACAGATGTCGAGTTTCGTTTTCGAAAATCGCATTTGATGTTTTAGTCTCTGTTCGTCTCGGTCTCAACCCTTTAGTGAAAGTGTCAGTCTCTGTCTGGGTGGGTGGGGGAGGGTGGGGGGAGGGGGGCCGAAGGGTGAAGGGGTGAAGGCAGATGCTCTGTGGGGGTGTCAACAACCGAGCTTGAGATACGAACAGACAGATGCCAAATAGGTAGAAATACTCAAACAGAGATTGGAGAAATACCTGATACACTTTCAATTTCCAACTGTGCAATCAAAAAAAAAAAAAAAATGTATCAGCCAGAATACAATTTTTGAATAAGTTCTTTATCAATGTGTTCACCCATATTGATTCATGTAGTGTCACTGTTTCGAAAGTTTTTTGGTTAAATATGGACTTTATTTTGTTTTTCATTGACTAATTTACATAATTAGACGAGCTTTAGCGAGGATTCAATTTGACATACTGAAAAAAATTGGTGTTCGTTTTTATGTTTTTTTTTTTTTTTTTTTTTGTTTTTATGTTTTTTTGTCGGTTCTCCACAGGTCAAACGGCTACAGCTATCAACTTCAAACTTTTTTTCGTCATGGTTCCTTATCTAACTTAGATCTGTATAGTTTTGTGGCATTATCGGGTGGTAACTTTTTTTTTTATGAATTTTAGAAATTTCAAAAATCCCCATTAGAATAACCCGGAGGAAAATACTTGAAAAATCAAAATTTTTCAAGACCTCTCAAATTTTCGCCGAATATAAAGGAAACTATTAAGCACATTTTGAGAGATTTTTCGCATCAATCGGATGAGAAATAACGAAGAAAACGCATTTATAAAGCATTTTCCCATCAATTTAGGCTATTACGGGAACCAATTAAATCTATAGCAACAAGTGTCACCAATTAATTCAAAACGATTGAAATGAATGAAGAGGAAGGCCGTGACATAACTGATTCTCGTAAGGTTTTTGAACGTTTGGAGTGATCCAAGGTCTGTAGATGTAGATTGGGTTGACAAATTATTTTTCATTCTAGATTTCTATACCCCTAAGCTCGTCTAACAACGCGCATCCCGCGTTTTCCTAGTAGAATATAATAAGTAACCTGCATTGAAATACGTTTGTCTGAGGAAGAACGTGGAATTCATCAAATATATTTACAAACAGGAATATATACGACAGTTCCGAATTCTAGATTAATTACAGTGAATTGTATTTATCAGGTCTGACATTATTCTGTTTGATCAAAGATCGTATAGTCATTTTTCTTTATTTTCAAGAAAAAAATCTTACACAATACACTATTCGATCTATATATTTTATCTCAGTATTTCGTATTATGTTATAACTTCTAAAGTATAAAAACTAGATAAACGAATACTTTCAACACTTTGGTCAGGCAATGAAAGAGGCGGGGCCCACTATTTGGTCAGTGGGAGTCACTTTGAGCGCCGTTAATGACAGCCTGTCTGACCCTCGATCTCACCACATTCGGTGACACGATGATGACCACGTTGTTGACGCGTTGATGACCAGGTTGTTGACTCGGCGTTGACGGCTACTACCACCGGACAGAGGCCTTCACCGCCTACATTTACACGAAGTTGTGGCCTACAGCCACTAGAGAAGAGGCGTGTAACATATACCGAATCTCACACGAATTTAAATATTGGTATTGTCGTTTGAGGATATTTACCGGGGGAAATATTTGGCCTTACATACGAAAAACGAGGGGTGTCCACAACTTGAAAGCAAACAATAGAAGTTGAAAACCCTGATATTTTGTACCTCTTTCGGATTTGGATTATTCATTCCGTCCAAATAGATGATATGATCAATTAACTGCCTTCCAGTTTAGATGAAAAATGCAGTTTGTATGCATGCTTAAGAAGCCTCATGGATACGAATTCAGATAAAGCAAGAGGGTAAATTCACCATAGACCTACAGCAAGTGTACTTATAGTCCACAGTGACCAAGTATGATATCACCTGAAGATCTATATATATATCTGTGGGCCTTTGATTATTTCATATGGAATTCCACTAGTTACATAATTGAATGTGTATTTTGGTGGAGGAGCCATGCCAAAAGCGTACAGTAGGCCTAGTACATCTTATAGAATTAATTTAATGGTTTGATGCATATATATATATATATATATATATATATATATATATATATATATATATATATATATATATATATATATATATGTATATATATATATATATATATATATATATATATATATATATATATATATATATATATATATATATTTATATGCATACATGTATATGTATATACACACCTTTGTAAATATATAATATTACTTACAAATCTACATAATTGATACAAATTTCTCTCAAATTCTAAATATAATTTGTAAATTCTGTAGAATGTAAAATTCATCGACTTTTACTTTCAAGTCTATCCTCATAACTATCTCACAGGAGTTGTAAATAATCGTTGCTATAGTAACAGACTTTTTCCAACTGCCCAGAACGAATGATTGGAAACCATGGCAACAACATATGGCTAGCGAATATCCAACAGATTACGTCCAGTGTTGAAGTATATAGAATCTTGGCTATGTCTCGTGAACCTGGCCTTGCGCTTTTAAACGTCAATCCAGTCGAAAAGCTACATCATTAAAAGATTATATCATCAACTGGAATACAACCACAACCAACTCACTTTTTATTCTACTTGTTCTCCTAGAGTAGTCGATTAATAGTGTGAAGGGTTGAATTTAAAAAAAAATTGAAAATTAGTTATATAAATGTACGATTTTTAGTCGTATTTGTGTGAAAATTGCAAGTGATTTGTGTGATTGTTCTCATCTTTGTAAAGATTTTTGCTCTATATTCATCATCATTTTAGTAGCACTCCTCAATATTAAGCCTATTAGTCATCATAAGACTATTTTCCCACAAAATATATTTAAGTAAAAGAATGTGTGTAATGATAATTCAGACATTATTTTTCATTGTTGTTTTTTTACTCTGTATCTTTTATGATAGTAGGCCTATATCCAATATCTTGATGAGTATATTCTGGGACAGTAGCCTGAATAATAGTCTATCGTATAAATCAAATTTCTATTTTCAATGAATTTCTCATCCATGGATGCCACTCAATTTATCAATTATATATACATTTTCTTGATCGCCTTCTTACATAAATCAATATGAAAATGAAATTGAAAATATACAGGTTATAGTAGTTTCATTTTTTCTTCTCTCAGAGTCTATATAGTCTCCTCAGGAGACTTTGTGGTTTTTTTTTTTTTTTTTTAATGTAATAAATAATAAGTGTATTTATCATTCATGTACAAAATTGTAACAGTAAAGAAAAGAAAAGAACTCAAAATGTAATTATTAATTTGTGATGATAATTATTTCTCACTATATATATATATACATACATATATATATATATATATATATATATATATATATATATATATATATATATATATATATATATATATTTCTTTGATTACATCAAGAACGACACAATAGGGCTCTAAGCTACTTGGATTTTTCCCAATTCCGACTGAAGGTGGCAATGTGGGTTTGTTCTACGGTGTACCATTCAAATGTAATGGATAAGTCACAATTTTGAATGTATTTCACACCTTCTGATCTAATTGAAGTATATCGATGGGTTTTCCTCAAACAATCGCATCTCGATGGACGTGTGAATCATCGATTAACCGTCTTTTCATATCTTTAAGCACTGACAAACGTTAGTTTCGAACCGCCAATCTGCTTGGACTGACGTCACGCATCGAACACTCTGGAGCTATAAGACAGGTGGATTAACAAATGGAATTGAGATAATTTTTTTTCAAGATTGTGTTTTTTCGTCGTCTGAGCTGACAAAATGTTGTTACGTGGTAATTTGACAGTGGTTTGGTTTTGCTTTGATTTGTTGAGCTTGAATGAATTTGTAATGGTCCACTGGACCGCAACAACCAAACTTAATATACTTGACTCAAAATTGATCGAGTCGCACATGTGATGTTTGAATGCGACCTTGAACTTCACTGACGCCCAAATGAGACACATAATATTCTATTTGACACATTCTATTTGTAAATAAATCTTAATCTCAACATTTCTCCCAATAGTTAAGTTAACATAAAAATGACGTAGAAGGAAAGAATTAGTTGGATGAAGAGAAGATGATGAATCTTTTTTTTTTTAATACCATCGAAACTTGATACAAAATCATTGTTTCCCAATTAAGGCTATGGATGAAAGATAGAAGATGATAGTAATTTGGACAATCAATAGAATGAAGAAGCGGTGGGATTTCGAATTGGCAGAGTACCTGTTCAAAGTCACATACCCTGGTGCTATAGAAGCACCCCCTGGACGAACTAATGATTGTATTTATCTGGATTTCAATGAGAATACACAGAAGTGCCATTAAACATCACTAGGTTATCCTAATTGACGGTGCATAGTGTGTAGTACGTTGTGCTAAAACTACAACTTACCATAACTAACTTATAACTTACAGATTCACAGGAGTGGAGTATATCGATTCTTGTTAATGAGGTGATAAAATTCACATCGATTTATATTTCTCACTTCATATTTTACTAACATCCAGAACAGTGGAATGATGGTATTCTCAATCCTGAGAGCTACATATCACTGTACTAAAGAGTCATTCAGAGGAAGCCACTTATGACCCGTTGTTAATAATGCAGGCGTTCTCGTATTATGCAATTTATTACAACCTATCACGTACATTTCTAGTTCACACCCTGTCAAAATCTTCAATATTGCACATGTAATAGCACAAGGCTGAGATTTAGTATTCATAAGAATTGATGGCTTTGATCCTCATTTTAATTACTCTTTGGTATTATTACTTTAAATTAGTTCAGGTGTTGTAATATCCAGACATAAAGGTCAACGACTACCACCTGGTTTCAGGCAAAACGATTGTAAGGAAGTGATTACAATTAGTGTAAGTTATAGTGAACGTTTTAATAATGGTTAATAATACCAGGTATTAATCAAATTAGAGATATTTGATCTTATACGTATAACGATGTATTGTCGCAATAAGATCTTCCAGTGTGTATATGATTTTATTTTATCGATAACGTGTAAAAGCTAACTAGAAGTAGGTGTTTTATAACAATATTATAGGGACATATCGGACCCGGTTCGATCCCCGCCACCGTCCATCTTTACAGGGGTTTGTCGTGGTTTCCCTCTGTAGTCTAGGCTAATGCCGGGATGGTTCCTATAATATAGGCCACGACCGCTTCCTTCCCACTATCCTTCCCACTACCCATAAAAACCTTCATCTCATCATCCCATCATCTCATTAATCATTCATTCGACGCCAATAGATCTAAGTAATCATTACAGTGCGTCGTTAAGACCCAATAAAAAAAAAATAATAATAATATACCTCAAAAACCATCAGTTCAGTTTAACTAGGTACATACTTTCATTATTTCATACACGATATGGTAATTGCAGGATTTATAAACAAATGAGAGAATAACTTTGAATAACATCAACTAGAAAATAAAAATGTATTACTGTGTTTAGGAAAAAAGAATTGCACTCAGACTCGGGATTTTATAAATATATCAATTTTATTTCCAAAATTATGAAAATTCAGGCCAGTACAATTAGCAATTAGCATCCAGTACAATAGAATGCTAATCAACATTTGTTTTGAATGTTGAATTATAATATATTCGAAGTAGATTTCGAAATACTATTTGCAATTTTTGTTATCGATGTTGATGATTTGTGATGATTTCTCAGTGATTCAAGTAAGTTTCAACTCAGCCCACTCAACTGTTGATCACCTATCAAGTTTGCTCACCTTACGACCTCGAGGAAAGAGAAGTAGAATACTTTACGCTAGTATAAAGTAAGTTAATAATGTGAAAAGATTTTATCTGGGTTTTCTATAAGCGAAGGTATAGATTCGCAAAGGCACACCACACCCAAGGCAATATAGAATATTATGTATACTGAATAATTATACTATATATAATAATTATATTGAATATTTTACCATGCATATTTCAAGATATATTGCTTTTACTTCAGAGCGTCTAATAAATTCCAAGGGAATTAGGGTGCTATTATATGAGAAAACTAATGATACGTATTACTCTATATAAACCATACTATATATCAGCTTTTAGTAATAGTAGCCTATAATAAACTTGCCTACCTCAACTATAATATTATACAAGCGGGAAGCGAGCAATCTCGTCAAGCTCGTCTCGTATATAAAAGTTTAATGTGGAAAAGGTGAATTACTTTCAATAAAGTCTAAAAGGTCTTCGAAACAATGCTTGGAGAAGGGATTGATCTCAGGCTTAACAAAATTATATTCTTTCACATTTCATTTATAATCATAGCTTTATTTATTTTTTCGATATTATATTTATCGTAATAACAACATGTAAAATATAAATAAAACAGAATATTTACAAAACCATTTTATCATTCTTCTTAATGTACAGTAAACAATATTCTCTCGACACTTTGTCTTTTATCCATCATTTACACCCCAAGCACACACTCTGTACAGATGCTCGTTTTAAAAAAGGACACTCTTGACTTAAGAATAACAAAAAACTGACAACAATAATTACATTTTAGTTGCAGCATTATTACTAATTATTCAGATAGTTGATACACTAATAGACTAATGAATGTAAATAAGTAATGCTTTATCGGAAGTCTACTTGTTTTCAAGGCTTTATACTGGCACAAATGTAATGCAAAAAGTTTTATATAGCACTTCATTAAATATATCACTCAATCGTTTGTGCAATTTTGTTCACACAAACGTTTGGTCACTGGCTTCGTCCGAAGGCAATGTATCATTTTTTTGAAACCATACTTATCATAAAGTAGTTATATCTTTAAAATCGAATAAAATTCATAATTATTATTTCCGTGATAGGTATGGAAGAAAATCAGATAATAATAAGGGTGAAAACGTATATTGAAATATGTCATATAATAAACAATATGAGCTATATTTTAAAATCTGACAGTTTTTGTAGTGAATTATAATGAATTAATATGTATCATAATAATTATTCTTAACGTTTTAAACTCATTTCATCATCGAATTATCGACAAATGTTCACGCACTCGTCCATCGCAGGCACACATAATTGTTAATTAAACTTATTTAGTCCTGTTAAAAACATCCACTATTGTTCATATCGAGGGCGCTGGTCGAATAGTACATAAGGTATCCACCCTCTGCGCCAACCTCGCGTCTGTTTGATTGTTCAGGTTTGTACCTCTCGCTGCCTCGACAAGCACCCTCTCTTGTTGAGAGACCAGGTGCTGTTTCAGGCCTTGTACTACAGGGTGTTCGATGGAATATTGTTCTTCTTCGACGAGATACCGAATAGCTTCGTCCATACAGTTGGTATAACCTGCTAGCAGAAGGTTATGGTCGTGGGCGTCGCTAGCGGTGTCTGTCCATTCGACTCTCGTCGTGTCTACGATAGACTCGTCGTCCTCGTCATCGTCTTCTTCACAAGATAAATGATCGTCATCGTCACTAGAGGTGAACGCATCACTACGTCCGAGAAGATTAGCTATTCTCTCGGCCATTACTGGAACACAGAAAATAAGAGAAAGAAATTAGGTATTGATCAGAAGAATTTTATATTATTTAAAAAAAAAAAAAATTATGGAAAAACCTATTAAATGACTTATGCTGAAGTGTGCACATTGAAATGGTCATACATATGATACACCGTGAAAGTACTACACGGAAAAGTACTAGAAGAACCACATCGAAATAAGGGAAATGAGACATTTTGAATGGTATTTCTGTTTCTATAAATGGTTATTTCAAAGACAAAGTTTGAAGGTATAAAAAAACTGAAGATTTCGAAGGGCTACGTTTTTAATCAAAGTTTTTGTTGTTTTCATATTGGCAGATCGATATTTTCAAAAGACCATCTGAAAGCACTGATAATGTAAAATTCTTGATATTTTTGTCGTTATATTTTTCAGAAGGTTTCGCTATTGAACTCCAAACCAACTTTCAGTTTCAAACCGTTACAGATAATTCGAAATTATTTCAGGTACCTGTCCCACATTAATATAATTATGCGTGCACTGAGATTTAAATTAAGGGTCGAACCGTTGAATCATATTTCATAAAAGATGACTTGCATTTTGTCTTTTGAATCAAGTGCTCCATATTATATTCAAATAGGCATGAGGTAGGCTCTAAATACCATCACTCTAATGTTACAATACACGAATCTTAAAACTTACCCGAGATTACGCATAACTTATATATATATATATATATATATATATATATATATATATATATATATATATATATATATATATATATATATATATATATATACATATATATATATATATATTAGCCCCCTTCTCTTAACCCGAAAACCCATCCAAGATAAATGACCTACATTTAATATGTGATGTGTAAGCACGAGTGTACACGGCCCTTCTTTCTGCAGACACATATTGTATTGTACACGTATAAAAAAATACGGAAGAAAACATACACCAATTTAATATTTCAAGTATATACTTGCCCTACTTCCTTACATTTTTTGTCGGAGTTTATATCTACATATGTAGGTTAAAGAAAAATATTCCAACCATACAGATTTCCTTACAAATAACAATGAAAAAAAGTAGGCCAAAACAACCCCCAATCTAAAATAATCTAATACCATATCGGTATAATACAGAGCCGGCCGGGTATGGGAATAAGGTTACATCCCCTTCCTTAAGATGTAGAACGTATTTCCCATCCCCCAATAATCCCATTTCCTTACGACATTATTATTCACTTTGATTGAGGGAATGAGGGCATAAGGAATGGTCATAGGGCGATTTCCCACGAGCGGAAGGAAGTTAGACAGAGAAACAGAGGTGATCTTAGTACAGTGGTCCAGGAGAAATCTAACGTCTTTGAATATGAAGCCGAGACACCCTGCTAAGGTTGTTCCTATAGTCTGCTAGTCAGCGTATTGTTGGCCTGTGGAGACTTGACTATGTGATTACTCTACTGGACGAAAACTTGATTTTGAATAAAACTGTACGAAAGAATATTAGTAAAGATTTGAAAGAGCGTGATATTTGATGGAGAATTGTATAACAGGTAACACTATAATTTCTTCTATTGCCAAGAATAGAGTGCCGACTTGTTTTCGAGTTATTTAGGTTTGAGATCCATGGTGAGAATGTACACATAAAGATCTATCGGGGCTACTACATTAGTATCATTATTGATATATGTGCATACCATGTTTTACGAGGTATGTATTATACATATTATACATTATACGTATCATACATATTATATATGTATAATACATCTCCATTCGCACTATATCATACAGTTCTTCTAACAACAATGAAGTGAAGTACACTTTTTCTGGTACAATTCTGTAAAATCATGTTCTAAATTTGTTTGTGTGAACCGATAATGAAACTATTTTACATGCAATCTTGGCTGCTTCAAGACGTATGCGTAACATTAAACCAAGGTTGGAGAGTAGAGATGAGAAATAACCATTACACCTAAGTTAGGTACATGCATAGTATAAATGCTAACATAAAAGTAGATCTTACACGAATACATGTGAGTGTTTTCTATTGTCACCCCCTTTGAGCTGTTCATTCTTTTCTTATGATTTTCCCCCTTAGAATGTGTACTCCGTTAAATTCGAAAACTGAGTAGAAACCAGTAATTTTAACAAAAATAGTTCACATCATGAAAGAGGGATGAATAAGTTTTCCAGTTTTCTCACGATATTCAGCAGTTTAAATTGGGCTAATCATAACGGCGGATAACCCTAGTTTTTTGTCTGACCCTTTTGAATAAGATGGTCAACCTTATTCCATCAATGCAAATTAATAAAGGGCTAAAGTTGATTTTATATAACCCAGAACAAATAACGGTATACTGCAGATAAGATAAATTTGTTAAAATTTATACTTCCAATCTGTGAATTAATTTTTGTTCATGTATGTACTATTATAGTAGAAAAAAATGTTAGAATCGTCGTTGTGTAATAATTATAGACAAACTAATCACCATCATACAATCATATTTTCTTTCAAAATTGTGATGAACTTGATACTTGAAATCTCACAAATTATAATAAAACACTTTGGCAATTAATTTAATTAGAATATTCAAACTTTTATCAAGTGACTCAAATATTAGATTCATCACAGATTAGGAATGTTGAGTTTTATATTAAGCATAGTACTGGTTTAGAATAAATTAATTCAAGTATCAGTTTCCAGAAGTAACCATTCGTTGGTAATGTAATCTTCCACCAAAAAAACAGACAACTTAATTCGTGAACTGTGTTGAAGGATAAAAACTACCTTCTTTCAAATTATAATAATGAGTAGAAGGATTAAAAACAACAAAACTTATTCTATATAGAATCAGTCAGAAAAATACATTAATGTATTAAAAAAGATGAAAAAAATATTCTCGGAATATCGTAGCGAGTGTTTTACTTCGACGATAATTGTGAAATGAAATATTTTCATGGAACCCCATCATGCCCAATCTTATTTCGCATCTAAATTCAACACAGTGTACTAAATCTTTTTTTATATAACTTCTAATAAACTATGTTGAGAAATAATTGGAAGTCATGAATGAAGTACTCGCAGAATGAAGTACTCGCATGGCCTGAAATACACGAGATGAAAAACTGTGCTCTGAACAAATCTAGAATGACAAGTACTGGTAATTAAATACTTACTGTAAATGTCGACTTCACCATTCTCCATCTCTTTCGTGAGACCAACTAGGTCCAAGAAGTCACCACATTCCATGAGATCGTCTTCATACTGGAAAGAAAGAAAGAGAGAACTTAAATAACGCATTAAAAACATGTACAAATAATAATAATCATGCATATATATATATATATATATATATATATATATATATATATATGTATATATACATATATATATATATATATATATATATATATATATATATATATATATATATATATGTGTATATATATATATATATATATATATATATATATATATATATATATATATATATATGTATATATGTATATATATATA
This sequence comes from Brachyptera risi, assembly GCA_964007535.1. Lineage (NCBI taxonomy): Eukaryota > Metazoa > Arthropoda > Insecta > Plecoptera > Taeniopterygidae > Brachyptera > Brachyptera risi. The sequence continues at coordinate 35,029,691 of OZ023328.1, read as the reverse complement.
TATATATATATATATATATATATATATATATATATATATATATATATATATATATATATGTATATATATATATATATATATATATATATATATATATATATATATATATATATATATATATATATATATATATATATATATGTATATATATATAAACGGAATTAACCCGAACCATGATTCCACTGTTGTAATAGTCAGGTATCATGCAAAGTAAACCCCTGTTTTTATTCAAAGTTCTAACCCTAGAAACCGTTCTCCCTTAAGAACCTGGCCCCTTACTTCTTTCTTACCCCTCCCTTCCCTTTCAACGAGACAAGTTGCATATCTTAAAAGCTTCTTCCAAACTAACGTTCGTTTTAATCAAACCTCGATTCAAATAACACGTTTCAACGTTTATTGAAATCTCGTCTCTCAAGAGCTCCTTATACTCTAGTTGTGCCCCTGTAAAATGACTGACAGAAATTTGTCTTGAATTGATTAAACATAAATGATTGCTTAATGAACAGCTAGAAATATGGGGGTAGAGAAATTTGATTAAAATGAATTGAGTGAGAAAAATATTACTGTATGTATACATTTTAACAATTATTCACGATGCAAACCCATCATATTTCATCTATTCTAAGTGGATTAGCCAATATGTAAATATACCACTATCACTGTAATTACTGACTACACTTGACTTTGGTCACAATTTACAAGCATTATTGCAAACTCACACTACTGCCTGCTAGAAGTAAGGCTACCACTTTGGGAAACGCAACTTACATAGATGATTGTGAATTATAATGGTGCGTTGATTATAAGTTCGGTATACATGGTGACCATCAGTAAAAAGCCATAAGACAACTTTCATATCAACTGAACCAAGCTTTTTAAATTATATACCAGGATTAGTACATCAGCACTGGTGATTCACCAGTGCTGAATCTCCCGCAAACCCATACTTATTTTACCTTCATCGACGAAAATACTGGTACAATTAATTAATTCAAGCCAATATTATTCATTATGAGATGTTTGTCTGTCGTTCATACGTTTTCGTGTGTCATGTTTAATATGATAAAAGTCATATTAGTCATAATTTTACGAAACGTAAATAGAATCACTTGAGCAAAACAGTATTTACTGAAATGTGAAGCTAGTTATAAATGACGCAGGTGTACCCGTAGTGTTCACGGAGTGTATCAATGTAAAGTTACGTTTAGTGCAAGGAAAGAACTCACTGTACCATAATAATGCAGGTGCAAATTGTAAGTGCACTAATCTCACTCGTGTTCGGCTTGTTCTATTTAACTTGTCGAGTGTCAGAATGTCACCGAAGTGTTCGTGTATAAGAGGCCCACTCTGATCAAGGTAGGAAATACATACTTATAGATAAGGGAAGTGGGCTATAATGATTATATTAATTAGAACATCTCAAAGGGGTAAGTATTGTGAATGTGGTACTACATGAAAGTAAGAAGTTACTGTAGCGTAACGCCTATATGAAAGACACCGGATAGGCGTCTGCTATGTTTGGTCATATTTGAATATTATATGACGCTTGCTGTACTTTTATATATACATAGCATTACGTTCAATGTACTTACTGAGGCGAGGCCTGTTTATTATTACATTAAATACCGACAATATGTTTTAAACATGAGACATTTAAATTTTAAAAAACTTTGCAGCGTGGGTTCATCGGGAATGAGGTGGATACACTTTTGTATGTTGCAATCTTTTGAATGCAGCGAACATTATCATAATTGTAGCTTGTAAATGTGTATTAAATATTGAAATGAGTTTTTGAAAGATAGCTCTTTAATTCAAATTGAACGAGCTTCTAATTGTTGATGCCATCCATAAACTCCCTGCATATCAGCAATATAATTGTGATTAGAGTGAATGAAGAAAGATTCATTGTTCTAAAATTAGTTACAGAATAAAAATGGTACATTGTGAATAATTTTCAACTTTTCCATTCCCAAATTAATTCCCTGATGAAATTTCATATACAATTAGTTTGTCCGATTTAAATCATACTCTTTATCTGAAAACTTCATCTCTACTTCGGATGAGTGTCCTATTCACTACAGACAGAAACAGTCTCTCTCTGTATTGAACAATTATTTGAATATTGTAATCAAATCAAGTTGTCGTGGAGTTAAAAATTGATGCGTGGAAAATAAAGAAAAATAATTTGATGACTCCAACCTTCAAGGTTGATTATTGGAGAATGTCACTTCTAATGGTTAATATACCTTTAACCACTCATTGGAAGCGAAACAAAGCTTCAGGCCTTCTAGTAACGAAGATGCGGGTTCGATTCCCGTCGTGTCGAGGACACGGAATTTCACCTTAGACTATTATTCATCTCTTATTATCAAATCAAATAAATTCCTATTCATTGAAACCGTGACCTATGAGTTGAAAACAACTATAGTTGATTATAATATAATGAAATATCTTGTAATGAAAGAGAAGATCTATCATATGATTTAACATTTGATAATGAAAAATGATAATTTATTATAGATAATATAATTTCAACAATACCAACCTCTGTGAAGCAATTGTGTCCATCAACGAGGCAGGCCGATGTATCCTTCATAATAATATAAGATAATTACTATAGTTCTTGGAATTACACCGCGAAAATACTTTACTAAAAAATACAAATAAAATCACTCAAAATTCTTGTCACAGCACTAAAATATTTCGAAACTATTCTTAAAAGAGCACACTCGTTCACTTATCAATACAAATCACAAAATGTCGTTCAATATATCGTATATTATTGAATAAAATATATAAAAAGCAAGAGTGTTGTCGTCTCGTCTCTACACCTGATTGTGAAAGCGAGCTTTTAGCTGTTCTTTGAAAACTGAACCACCACCGTCCGAGCTTGCCGGCAGAATGCCCACATCTGCCTAGAACACCTCGCACGGTGCAAACACTCTTCGCGCTTCACAGACACTCTCGGCCAATCAGAACGCGTCTAGATGATGACGTCAGATCATCTTATACATTCGAGTGTCTTATTTTACACCCTTAAATTATTAGATTACCTGTAGGCGGGACTGTTTGTTTATGTCGATATAATCTTCGTGAATGGTCGATGAGGATTAAAAAAGTAGATGATTGTTTTTTTCGTTTAAATATTCATGATTCGAAACAAGCGTACTTTTCTATCTGTTCTTTCGTTAGATGAAAAAAAGATTCGTTTTTATATATCAACTCAAACTAGTATAATACAAGTGGACGTATATCTATTGCTCTAGCCAGTACGCTGGACCAGATTTTTTGTTTGAATTGGACTAAAATATCTTGGAATACAGTTGCTTGTATATTGGTACGATTCTATAGACGATCGATGATGAAAATGTATTTTGCAAATTAAAATCACAACCGAATCAAACCTTCAATTTGATCAGAGTAGATACACTTAATCTAAGATATTTTAATCTTAATTTTAATCCTTTCATAAGTTCTCTCGAAAAATCCTGGGTGGCGGTATATCTGTATTTACAAAATATGATTAATCTTGGTCTAACCTGTATCCCATAGATCTAGAGTTCATGTAAGAGCTCGCACTTCTACAGCTATACATAAAATGATTAAGAGTCCATGGGAGTCGATTTAGCGAAATAGAAGTCTTTTGGTGATAACTTTTGAACGGTGTGGGATATCAAAATTTCAATACGCTAGAAACATAGATAATTGTAATAGCTTCAAGATGATATAAGTTTCAACTATTCAATTCATGTCACATAGGCCTAACTGTCAAGCGTAGAACAGCTGCAAAATATGTTTGTTTTTTTCTGTATACGCTTGAAAATTATGCGACATGACTTTAATAATTTTAACTTATATCATCTCGAAGTTATTATAATTATCTGTGTTCCTAACGTATTAAAATGTTGATATCTCAACAAATGTTCAACAAATTGTCTCAACAACTGAATGTTCGTTCAAAAGTCATCATCAAAAAACTTTTATTTCTCTAAATCGACTCCCGTTGACTCTTAAACTTGGCCAGTATTACCTCTATGATACACCAATATAAGGCTATACATGTGTACAGACAGCAATCAGCACGCAAGACGTATCGAAGTGAAGTATGCATTAAACGTTGATAGCTGGTTGGACCAGTCGACAGATGATGAAAATAGTATGAAAGTAATGAGACCTGTAAAGTCCATGCAATTAATTCAGGCGCCGACCTTTGCAATACACCTGCCTTGCGTTATAACGTTGTCTGAATTTATAGCTTTACTTCCGGTGCTGGCTTTGTATATCTTACTATACCACTAATATTATACAGTATATTTTTATATTGTACTTCGGTTTACTATTGTTAAATTATCATCTATATATGTACGGTACGTACTTGATTTGTATAACTTGAAAATAATATTAAAATAATAGTGCATTTCACGCACTTAAATATATGACATTGATGACGTTATATTATATCGACTATTAAAATGGCGACAGTTGACTATTCGATTGCTTCATCATTTTTATATTCATAAAATATGTTGATCATCTTTCTCATATTCGACTTTTGACAAGTACGTGCTGTTTTATATAATTTCAATGTCTATTCGGTTATTTATAGTAGTTCATTGAAGCTGATATTATGTCAGCTACTAAAATATATGATCTATAACATTTTTCATCGTTGTGTGTTTTGTGCAATTATTAATTCCAGAGTGATTCGCCGTTGTTTGTTCAATCGATAAATGCATCTCTTTTAAATTTCTCTATATGTTCATGAGTTCATGTGATCGAGGAAGTAAGGGGTCAGGTATTTATTAATTTGTTGAGCAAGTGATCGATCCTATTAATGTATTTTGTTTTTCACTTTTATACAAACATGTATAAACATATCTTCCTCGTTAGTTGCGTGTATTGTTTTGGGATATTGTTTATTCTTTCATTCAATTGTACAAATTTATACAATGGGAATCATTATTGTGACATATTTGATTAGTCTATACTACTTATTTTCACAATATTCGCTTATGAATTGTTCATATCAATCTATTGACTCGATCTGTGTTGTAACCGTTCTGCTGTCTCTGTAAGTTTGGCATAATTTCGTTATATTTGAGGGAAATAGGTTTCTTTCTTCATTTATATCATAAATTATTCATAATTTCTTGCTTCTAGACAAATATTCTCTATTATACTTTCAATCTCTCCAACTTCAACTTCATTCTTATTCTTTTCATTATTTCAACTCAGATTTCTTGAAATACTTCGTTCATTATTTTGCAATTCATTGGCAAACTAACTGTTCATTTTTTACCATTATTAATTTATTTCATATCCAACATTGTATCTTCTTTATTTGAAACCACAGACAAGCCTGTATGAGGCTCTGTGGACTTTTGTGAACTTGTATGTACTTATATTGGGAATCAATTAAGGAAATTTTAACTTCATACATAAGCTATATGTATATTGACATTTCAAGTATTTTAATAATAATAATAATGAAAAATAACAATGACATCAATAATAATGACAATAATGATAATAATATATATATATATTAATAATAATAATGATAATAATGAAATATCTTCATATTCTGTATATAACAAAAACATTACACACAAATTAAAGAGGTTCTATAACGAGCCGTTCTTCCACCTAATCATATCAGAAATAAGATAATATGAAATTGAAAAGATATTATTACATTGAATGATACATTCATCGTTTTGACTGTATAACTAATCACAAATATTGAGAAGAAATATACAATCAATTAATTCTAATCAATCTACATATATCCATAGGGGTGGACGAGAGTCTTAGTTTCTAATATTTTTTTTTATAAATGATCATTTTATATTTGTTACCTTCGTTCAAAGTGGTCCATAATTATCAAATTTGCATGAATAAAGTAAAGAGAGATTACAATACTCGATACAATGTCGTTTACTCTGTCCAGAAATTTATTACATTGTGAAAGAGTTTGTTTCGTCAGCTATAATATGTTGATTTGTTACTTATAATCATTATTATTGTTTGTTCTCAATCAAAGTTGTTCTCAACAGTGAAGTACTTCTTTCAAACTATGCCAAGTTATATTTTTGTGTGTATTTTATTTATTAATCTTTGGTTTTGATTCTAGTAGGAGTGAAACACGATATGTTCAAACATATGTTATCTTACCCTTACAGTCAAGCCAGCATTTTTGGCTTTGTAGGATTTTATGATGAATGTTTCATGCCATAATGTATTTGATGTGTGACCAATGAAAAAAAAAAAAAAAGGAAACGTAATCACACTATTTAAAGTAGGCATACAGCTTTTTATCATTAGAGGTATTAGTGTCACTGTCCTATAGGAACTCACATGGTGATTTTCAAGACGGAATAAGATACAACTACAAACACGACTATAATTTTTGTATCACATTTTTGCAAATTTTCTTTCTCATCGAAATGAAATATGTTTTTTTTATGAAACTTATTTTGTCATTCGTATTTTACATATAGCCTATCATACATACTAGTAGTCATTATTCCTCTAGAATAACTTATTTCCAGCTGCTGGTCTTCACATCCCGACGACACTAAAAACATCTTTTCTTCGTTAATGCAGGCCTATAATAATAAGTACGTATTTATCACGTGCGCAAAGTAATGTGACTACAGTCACAGAAGACATTAGCGTAATGCATGTACCAAGCTCATGTTTCACGCCTTAAAAATAACTCCAACTTTTCTATTTACGACGTCTTTAAACGAGTCGTTCTGGAAACCGACAAGATGCTTTAGCAGTTGCATTCTGATCGATACAACTAGATTCACATATTATATGCTAATGGATTTAAAGTGCCTTACAAGATTATGATCTTATGATACACGAAGAATATCACATATATGATGCATGAAAATACAGTCACCGCCTGTGAAGTGTTTCACTATAGGCCTACTCATCTACGAGAGAAGAAAATCCTCTACCAATTCTAAATAATTATAAAAATGAATCGCCATTTATTCTGAAACTCACAGTAACTTCAAACATTTGACGTTTTTGAAATACGTAGTTGTGGTTATATTCGTGAATCTTGTATTGAAAAATTATTGACCTCCAAAATACCACAATTATACAATTATAACGGTGATATTTGTGTTTTTTATTTATGTTGGTACTTGGTAGACGACATTCTTTCGTGGATGAAAGTATTCAATCTTTTTTCCAACACTCAGGAGTGGAAAGTTTCAATTGTAGTAATGTTGCTACTGAAAGTCATTATTTTCATTTTTTGTTCTTTTAACACCTTCAACAATGATGTTTTAATTCGGTATAGTGAGGAGATGGCATTTAATATAATCAGAAGGACGATTTTAAATTCGCGAGTGCAAATGGTACCGCTACAAGTCATACGGTTTTATCGGAGGTATTCATTTTATTTATATTGGGTTTAACGACGCACTATACTGATGACTATGATGTATTGATGTCGGCGAATGATGTATGCGATGGTGGGATGGTGATACGAAAGGTCATTTTATTGGATGTTTTTGGATATAGTGGGGAGGAGACGGTCGTGGCCTATTGTCAAACAACCATTCCAGTAGTATTGACCTGAACGACAGAGGGAAACCACGCACGAAAACCCCTGTCAGGATGGTCGACCATGGCGGGAATTGAACCCAGGTTACCTGGATGACGGTTCAGTGCACTCGGAAACTCGTCTCAGTTGGAGGTATACATACTCGTATCTACTTCGGTATTCGATATATTTAGTATTTTATATCAATAAAGAAGAAAGAATAAAAAATATTAACCAACATGATACAAAATTAACTGGTGATCCTTAGAAACAATGAACTAATCGATATCATGAATATATTATTGTAGATGCTTTCAGTTTTCTTTCATTTTCATTCGAGTCCAATAACACAATATGTGTCGTTCTCAGTTCGTACCGAAACATTACCCCAAAACTTCACCGGATCTAAATTCAGTTTCATATCAATGAGTTCAATGAATCAATGAATTTGACTTGACAATTTCAGAATTTTTTTCACAGTGAGTAGAGAGATGAATTGGTGAATCATTTCACTTTAATTTTATACATTTTGTCCACTAATTAATTACCCTACCTTGATTATATTGTTGTTGACAAAATGTTTTAGACACATATATCTCTTCTGAATTATACACCGAACATTGTTCCCATCCTTGTTCTAACCACCATCACAAGTTGATTCGGAAGAAGCGATTCAGCCAGCGTATTTTTTTTCACATGTCACGACAGTGGGACAAATGTAATGGTCTTCACAATGCTTGGTAGGCTGTCATCGTCCATGCAGCTTTACGAGTATCGTCAGTATTAAAGACGCCGATGAAGAGATGAGGTCTTAATCAAGCTGTCATGGACCACCTACAAGAGATGTTGAGCTTTAGGCTTGTCATTACTCTCATGTCTTCACAGCTATAAAAAAAATACCGTATATATAGGAGAGAGATGTTTGCTCAAATCTATACCAGCGAAATAGTACACAATTGTACTCCTGGAAATACTATAGGTCTGAGTTTACATTATTCTATTATTCATGTATATTTTGTATTTAAAAAAATGTAGCTGTACATCAATTTGTTCAATGATGGGTTTGTTTGTCACATCTGAATTATGCAGAGCAAAGGAAATACATTATTCATAGTAACTGTTATAAAGAGCATGTCCAAGTTCATTGATTTTAAATGATTGAAATGGGGTGGTAAGATCGCCCTTGTGGTACCCCGTTCAAACGATCTCACCTTTTATCCATAGTATTGATTGGGGAACAATAATTTTGTATCAAGTTTCGATGTTATTGAAAAAAAAAATAAGAAAAAAAAATTTATATATATATATATATATATATATATATATATATATATATATATATATATATATATATATATATATATATATATATATATATATATATATATATAGGCCTGTATGAAGATACATTCTGAAGAATATAGTCATTCAATTTACGGAACAGAATTTTTGTTATACATGTCACAATTGGTTCTTGAACATAATTTTCATTTCTGATTTCGTTAATCACAATCGAACATGGCTGACCAAGTATATATTTTTCACCGAAATTGTACCATACAAAAATGTCAAAATATGCCTTAGTTAAAATAATTCAGACTTTGAATACTTCTAACCAATTTTCTTCCTTCTGTTACCAAGATACTATTGCTATAAATTTCTCTTCACAACTTCTGGCTAGTATTTTAAAATTGAAGTCAACTAAGGTGTGTGTTCGAGTCCCGCATGAAGCATCAAGTTTTGTAAACAATTATGTATCATTCGCTCACTCGAAATCCAAATAATCTAGCTGATGGTGGAGTCGTTAGCAAACGAATCTCAACAATTCATATGTACAGTAGAATCTCTTATTCGGGACTACTAGTTTTCAAACCACGCAGCGGATTCACCTGCATTAGTTTGTTCTAGCTCACATAATCTCCAGGAGGCCCTCAAGTTACCTTTTTTACTTTCACAGATTTGCACAAACGCAGGTAATCATTATCATCATATAACATCTGATTCGATGACTGATTATAGTCGGTATAGACTAGAGAACTAGATTCAAACTGAAAAAAAGAGTTGTCAATTTCATTCGAGTCCGAATTCCAGACAGACCTATTAGTTTCAGGAGATAATAATCTGTTTATTGCATATAACATCATATTTTCTATTTTTTTCCTCGCGGTCATTAAGATGTTTTTGTGGGGTTTAGTGATACGAGTTTTTAATAATAGCGTGTCAGGCGGATAATTTCAACAGTGAATAATTGTTCAAGTTCCTAATGATGACACAAATCATTAGTCTACGTCTGCGTAGTACATTTGTTATAGGTTGGTACTGTGGACGTGTGTTCGGTTACACTTACATTCATTCAATTACTTGAATTATGCATTATTACTGCCTGTTACTTACAATGCATACACTATTAATGTAAGTGACGTGCACGATGTATGCCTTTGTAGCGTATTACTTGTACTGATGATACACAATATGTACTGTGAATAGTTGGGACAGGTCATGCAATATCTAATTGAAGTCACTTTACAAATGGAATGACATCTCTTTTATCAATAGTGTGCTTCATTGATGACCATAAAACGTCACTATGTATAAGTTTATGTATAGTACAAGGGTATACTCGAGTTGACAAACAACGATGGAAAGTTGAACTACAATATTTCTTGATTGATGGTCAAAATGAAGAATTATTCTCGAGAATATAACTCACCACGTAACCAAATACGGGTATATATACGGAGTTTTTTTAGTCACAAAATCGTGTGAAATCGTATACATTTCAGAATATACGTAGCGTTTTTGAATCGAATTTGATAACATAGAATGTACTATACGATGAAGAATTTCAACGATAAATAAATACGAAGTGTCATATTGGTATCATAATATATTGCAACAATCATGTTCGATCTATATATCGTTGTCTTGGATTTGAATGTGTATTATTGTATACACATTGTGAGATTTAACAATGCAGTATCCTCCATATATAATATCATACACTATGATTACCATCTTGAAATATATTTCAGGACTCGTTTGAGTTTTCTTAAGATTAGTATCTCTTTGAGTCCAGCAACTTCTTATCAAAAGATCATGCTATTTGAGATGTAACTGACCAAAACCCCCTCTTGTCTTGAGAGTTCTGTTCAAGGGTTATCTCATCGACCCTAAAACTAACCGCATAGCCCAATGGAGAGCTAATGATATACCAACAACCCACTAGATGCACAATCTCTATATTATTGTCACTGCACACTGGACACTTACAATCCTACAAATCAGTTACAGAGATATGGTTTCATCTGATTTCGTTTTTTTTCCTCTTGAATTCCAATACCAAATCTCTCACTTGAAATGAAATTGGTCAGAAAAAACCCCATTGAATTAGTATTCTATTCTATTATTGAGATTCACACACAATGTTGTGCTCTTTCAATTGGAATGTATCCTATTGTAGGTGTTATTTTGTCTCATAAAGTTTTGTCGGAGACATTCAAAGAATAGTATTGTTGTCGTGAATGTTCAAATCGAAATGATTGCTGATATCTTTAATCGAAAACACTTTTTCTAATCTTGAAATCCGCCTCCACGAGTCCACGACAAGGAAAAGATAGATGTGCTATCTATAACCAGAACAACCTTATTCGCTTCCAAATCGGATTCTTTATTTGTTCGTAATTTGAATAGCAAATGAGGTTGAAGAAGATATATTGTGATAAAAGTGGCGAATTATACTGACCAGATTGTATTCAAGTATTGTGTATTTGAATTATAATAGATTCTCTCAGAAAATGTAAGATTGAATCTTGCTATAGCGATTGATATCTATAAACGTGGATATAAATAACGGTTGGGTGTTTTATTTTATCGATAGGATTATTGTATTAATTATTATTTAACGTTGCAGGTTCGTTGTTAAATTATAACACAACCAATTTCTGCATAGTTCATGCTATCGATTTGATCAGAAGATGTAAGAGATCTTCCATATTGTATTCGGTATTTTGTTTGATACCACAGAAATTTTTCTGTGTAGTTATGTACGTTTTTCTGAATCTCTTCTATTTTTTGAATTTTTTCGAGCACCATCGAGGTTTTTCATCTGGCTTGTTTGTGGCTAGTTTTGTCACTCTATCTTGGTTTTCGATCAACTGATGGCCGGCTAGTTTAAGTAATTGTATTCTAGTGGTCAGTGGTTTACTCCTCACTCTGGATAACAATGCACCAGTGGTCAGTGACAGGTTACAATCTATACGAAATGATCAGGACAACATTGAAACAGCTATATATATATATATATATATATATATATATATATATATATATATATATATATATATATATATATATATATATATATATATATATATATATATATATATATATATATATATATATATATATAATGATATAATGATATATATATAATGATTATTATATATATATATATATATATATATATATATATATATATAAATATATATATATATATATATATATACATATATATATATATTAATATATATATATATATATATATATATATATATATATATATATATATATATATATATTATATGCTGGGAAAGATACCTACTTTACTCGTATGGCTTCGATCATTCAGTATACTTCATGACATATACTAAAAATGGGGCTCCATCAGGTTGGCCCCACCCATTCAAGTTAGCCCAAAATAACAAATATTGAGGTTTTGAGCTCGTTTTGAGCTGAATTGAGCTATCATTTATTCGTTATGAGCTCATCCCACGGAGTAGGAATCACACCCCTACGTGGGTGGGGCCAAGTTGACGGACAGCCCCACCCAAATCATCGGATCGTCTTCGGACAAAGACTATCGTTTTGAGCTCATTTTGAGCTGAATTGAGCTGCTTATTATTCGTTTTGAGCTCATCCCCTAACGGAGATAAAGCACCCCTACGTGGGTGGGGCCAAGTTGACGGACAGCCCCACCCAAATAATCGGATCGTCTTCGGACAGAGACTATCGTTTTGAGCTCATTTTGAGCTGAATTGAGCTGCTTATTATTCGTTTTGAGCTCATCCCCTAACGGAGATATAGCACCCCTACGTGGGTGGGGCCAAGTTGACGGACAGCCCCACCCAAATCATCGGATCGTCTTCGGACAGAGACTATCGTTTTGAGCTCATTTTGAGCTGAATTGAGCTGCTTATTATTCGTTTTGAGCTCATCCCCTAACGGAGATATAGCACCCCTACGTGGGTGGGGCCAAGTTGACGGACAGCCCCACCCAAATCATCGGATCGTCTTCGGACAAAGACTATCGTTTTGAGCTCATTTTGAGCTGAATTGAGCTGCTTATTATTCGTTTTGAGCTCATCCCCTAACGGAGATATAGCACCCCTACGTGGGTGGGGCCAAGTTGACGGACAGCCCCACCCAAATCATCGGATCGTCTTCGGACAAAGACTATCGTTTTGAGCTCATTTTGAGCTGAATTGAGCTGCTTATTATTCGTTTTGAGCTCATCCCCTAACGGAGATAAAGCACCCCTACGTGGGTGGGGCCAAGTTGACGGACAGCCCCACCCAAATCATCAGATCGTCTTCGGACAAAGACCATCATTTTCAGCTCGTTTTGAGCTGAATTGAGATGCTCAGTATTCGTTTTGAGCTCAACCCCCAACCGAGATATAGCACCCTCTAATCTTAACAAAAAAATGAATACCGCTCATAGCATTCTCACCTTACCTTTGTTTTTTTACTTTTACAATTTTAAAAAATAATTGAATACTTGTTATATTTATTAGCGGATGCGACTGGATTGGATAGAAATGCATTCTATAATTTTCTGGCATGACGAATACAATTGCAGTAGCCTATGCTCATTCCATAACAAAATGATTTCCAATGTTTTTTTTCTAAATTACGCTAGGTTTTCATAATTATTGCCACTCCTTTCCTTACCATAAAAACTCTTTTGATTATTTTAAGCATTGTTTACGCGGTGTAGGTCTGTTTACGTGGTTTTTGGAATATTTTAGAATGTTGTTCAAGCACTGATTTTTAACTGGTCACTATACGTTCACTATACTGGTCACAATACCTAAAATGAGAGAATCTGTAGAAGATAAGTAGATATCCAGATTTATGTACTTGTACAAAGCATATTTAGGGACACGAGTATGGAAATAGATGGGCGATAGAATAGAAAAGACGGAGTAGGTCTACATTCGAAGACATGACCATGTTCCTAAACTTGTAAGAAAGCACTGGACGAAACGGACAGGGCATAACTCGATAATAGAAAAGGGAGTAGAGGAATGAAACAGAATAAATAAAGACAAACAAGTCTATATTAAAAAATCAAAAAAGTTTTAGTGAGGTATTAGAAAGAATGTTTGAGATCGACAGGACACCAAGAAGAAGTACAAATTAATAGAAAACCAAATAACTCACTTATGAACCTTTCAGGAATTAGCTATGAACTCAGTCACCGTAATTGTGAACAATGTTTTAGCATATGTTATTATAAAACTTTTTGAATAAATGTATGATCTGATCATAACTTCAGACCTACACTGTAATTCTGTAATTTGTAATTGTTATAAGTGAAAGCATAAAAAGATATACATTTAATTTTTTCATGGTTTCTCTGTATTTTTTCCTATCTTTCCACTCTTTTTATTTTTTTCTGCTTTTCTCTCTTTTTAACGTGGGTCCTCTGCCCCATACTCGCTAGTGCATGAAACTTGACTGAATAAAAGGTTCACATTCAGCGGAGTTTGAAACTTCATTTCTGAATTTGGCACACCTGGTAACTACGCGGGGAAAGATTATCGTCAGCGTCAACCGATTCCACGTTGTGTGTGTTGTGACTGTGTCACACGTGAAGAAAAAGATACAAGACTAGTGCATAAGCTGCATTTTGGTAAGTTAAATAGTAATTCAATTTAGTAGCATCCTTAATCTTACGTTGTTTGTACTTTTTCAATATTCACAATAAAACTGCTCAAATTTCTTCTTCTCAAATCGAATGCTTTGATTAAGCGCCTAGATAGCGTTTAAAATCAGCACCAATCCACTGAATTGAAGCTAAAATATACCTATCAACGCAATAAAGATAAACAATCTATAATGGTGAGTATAAAAGGAAAAACCATGTCATAAGTATTGACACCATAAGAATCGACGAACTGTAAGGGATGCACAGAAGCCTATTAAACACTCTCCAGCTCAATGTAGATGGTGGAATGATTTCTGCTGATGCAAGTCCTAAGTTTCTCGGATTTAAACAGTTCAAACAAGTAGCAATTTATGGTCAAGTAGAAAACGACGAGTGATGCATAAATAATATTCATTTGTTACACGAAATGTATAAGAGCCAATAACACATTATTGTGCAGATAACCGGCACTGGTAGCTTGCTCGATATATCAATTATAATAGTGATACGGCAGGTGAGTGTTAGGTTCCCACAACCGATCACTATTACATAGTTGTCTGTTTTCTTCCACTATGAAAACCCCATAAGTGTGTTGTTGAATGAGCGAGACGCTGGGAAAATGCTTTGGGTGGTATCAAAATTGCACATTTTAATTTTACTTTAAAAAAAACGAACCGATTGAACTGAAAATATCATGTCGTTGATACATAATGGTTGGGGGGGGCAAAAAATGTTTATTGGAGGCATCATGCCGAGGTAACTAAAATGGATAAGTTTAGAATCAGTATGATAAATAAATAGCTTGAGACAGATAGCTTGATATCCAGATAGAGTAGGGACTTTTAACATCGTACGTACGCAATAAGAAACAAATACCGAGAAAAGTATGATGATAAATTTACAAAGAGAAAAGAGCGGGAAAAACAGGTAAAGGAAGGTGTAGGTGTTACGTCTGGAACTGAAGATTGGACATTTGTGGAGAAGCAGAAGCTAAATGAAGTAGCTGATGAGGAGGACAGACAGAGTATGTTAGAGAGGATACGGATACTACCTCCACCTAAGTTACTGTGGGTGAATATAAATGTTTTTAAAATAATTGCAGTTCAATTTTCATCAAGACTAGAAATCAAAATTGAATTAGAACCAAGATTTTTGCTCTGAAAAAATAACAAATTTTCCGTCCGAGATAGTAGGGAAAGCGGTGGCACCCCGGAAAAATTGAAACTCGAACCGGAAGTAGTTGGTGAAAAAAATGCCTCACCTTCGTCCATCTTTAAGAAGATTTCCAAAATAGTTTCATGAAAATGAAATATGGCCCCCTGGTTACCAAGAAACTAATTGTTGACCAGGAGAATGTTGCGGATACCCCATTTTCCAGCGGGTCGAAAACTAGACTCCTGAACCCGGGTCCGTGGGACGGAATGAAAAATACTTTCTCGGAGATGTAGAAATAATTTCCCTTGTGATTTTCCCGGCGATCAAGCTACTGATGGGCAAGAAACAAGAAGTTTGTGGGCTACCCCGGTGTCGGAGCGTAGTGCGGTAAAGATAGTTCGCTAGTGAAAGTCGAGAACTGACATGTATCAAATTTTCATGAAAATAGCCCACCACCGGCACTTTCTGCGTAGTGGTTAACGCACCTGCTTCATGTGACCCGGGAGGCATGTGGGCATATCGGACTCGGTTCGATCCCCGCACCCGTCCATCTTTACAGGGGTTCGTGGTTTCCCTCTGTAGTCTAGGCTAATACTGGGATGGTTCCCATAATATAGGCCACAACCGCTTCCTTCCCACTATCCTTTCCATAACCCAGAAACATTCATCTCATCATCCCATCATCTCATGAATCATTTATTCGACTGCAATAGATCATAGTCATCATTTCAGTGCGTCGTTAAAACCAATATAAATCGATAAATAAGTCTATCATCGGGCCGTTCCGAGGTGGTAGCACGGTAGACTCGAGATTTTTTCAAGTGAAACAAATAAGACAAAAATTACAAAAATGTCTCATCAATTCTCCGCATATGTACACTCACACTGATGAAAACTCATGTATGGCGTTTTCCAAATGGTTATTTTCTGGAATAGATATTAACTGATTCATGCAGAGTTATTTCGGGACGAGAGTAACAGGCACGGCGACGTTTGGTGTTTTTTTACGTTTCGGCATTCAAATTTCGCGCGCGGCGGTCGGTTGGCGCACCTCCCGGAAAAAATACCACCTTAAATATCGTTTTTCTCAGAAACTATCCGAGCACTAATTCTAAAACTATACAATATTATAGCACTAATTCTAAAGTAAGTTTTGGCCAAGTTTCATGATCCTTGCTCACTGGGGAGGGGGAGCGTGAACTTGACCCCCCTCCACACTTTTGAGTGCTATTATCTCGGGAACTTCGATTGATCAGCTCTGGATCAGCTTACTGATCTGAACAAAACGAATACTGAGCATCTCAATTCAGCTCAAAACGAGCTCAAAATGATGGTCTTTGTCCGAAGACGATCTGATGATTTGGGTGGGGCTGTCCGTCAACTTGGCCCCACCCACGTAGGGGTGCTATATCTCCGTTAGGGGATGAGCTCAAAACGAATACTTAGCAGCTCAATTCAGCTCAAAATGAGCTCAAAACGATAGTCTTTGTCCGAAGACGATCCGATGATTTGGGTGGGGCTGTCCGTCAACTTGGCCCCACCCACGTAGGGGTGCTTTATCTCCGTTAGGGGATGAGCTCGAAACGAATAATGAGCAGCTCAATTCAGCTCAAAATGAGCTCAAAACGATAGTCTTTGTCCGAAGACGATCCGATGATTTGGGTGGGGCTGTCCGTCAACTTGGCCCCACCCACGTAGGAGTGCTATATCTCCGTTAGGGGATGAGCTCAAAACGAATACTGAGCAGCTCAATTCAGCTCAATTCAGCTCAAAACGATAGTCTTTGTCCGAAGACGATCTGATGATTTGGGTGGGGCTGTCCGTCAACTTGGCCCCACCCACGTAGGGGTGCTTTATCTCCGTTAGGGGATGAGCTCAAAACGAATAATAAGCAGCTCAATTCAGCTCAAAATGAGCTCAAAACGATAGTCTTTGTCCGAAGACGATCCGATGATTTGGGTGGGGCTGTCCGTCAACTTGGCCCCACCCACGTAGGGGTGCTATATCTCCGTTAGGGGATGAGCTCAAAACGAATAATAAGCAGCTCAATTCAGCTCAAAATGAGCTCAAAACGATAGTCTTTGTCCGAAGACGATCCGATGATTTGGGTGGGGCTGTCCGTCAACTTGGCCCCACCCACGTAGGGGTGCTATATCTCCGTTAGGGGATGAGCTCAAAACGAATAATAAGCAGCTCAATTCAGCTCAAAATGAGCTCAAAACGATAGTCTCTGTCCGAAGACGATCCGATGATTTGGGTGGGGCTGTCCGTCAACTTGGCCCCACCCACGTAGGGGTGCTATATCTCCGTTAGGGGATGAGCTCAAAACGAATGATAAGCAGCTCAATTCAGCTCAAAATGAGCTCAAAACGATAGTCTCTGTCCGAAGACGATCCGATTATTTGGGTGGGGCTGTCCGTCAACTTGGCCCCACCCACGTAGGGTTGCTATATCTCCGTTAGGGGATGAGCTCAAAACGAATAATAAGCAGCTCAATTCAGCTCAAAATGAGCTCAAAACGATAGTCTTTGTCCGAAGACGATCCGATGATTTGGGTGGGGCTGTCCGTCAACTTGGCCCCACCCACGTAGGGGTGTGATTCCTACTCCGTGGGATGAGCTCATAACGAATAAATGATAGCTCAATTCAGCTCAAAACGAGCTCAAAACCTCAATATTTGTTATTTTGAGCTAACTTGAATGGGTGGGGCCAACCTGATGGAGCCTAAAAATGGAGGTGAATAAGATTTCTACTTAATAAGGTAAGATACTAATAAAACTGAATACGATTTCGTCGGCTTTTTTATATGAATTTTCCTTCCTAACTTTTCACACTATATAGATTTACAATATAAAGATGCAACTGTGAATGAACTTCTTCATGATTATGAGAGATAATTGTTCTAGTTTATCGTATGTGAGATGTTGCTATTATTTTTCTCTGTCAGTCATTCTAATTTAATATTTTGAGTAAACGTATAGCAAGCTGATCAAATTTTGGACTTGTATTAAGTAATATTGGAGGTTCAAAGTGAGGTTTCTAAAATTCTTATCCTCTTTTAAGTCCCATCCGGATGTTTAGCTTAGATGTTGCATATTTGCTATTATTGTGGTGGCATATATTAACGTGATCTTGTTTGCGGTTAGCTATGGTCAATTTATTGTTGGAGAGGATTTACTGGCAAGTTCTTTAGACCGTTGTATACGCAACGCGGTTCATTCAGGACGGCCACAGAATAACGCAATTCACAATTGCAGTTTACATCGCCGTTTCTATAATGTGTCAATATTTGGTGAGGCCAGAAGTAAAACTACAAACTAAACAGAAGCTGATGTTTGCTGTTTGCTGTCGTCAAAGTATCTGGACAGTGAGTTCTCTGTGACTTATTGTACACGAAAATGAATGTATATGGACATTCTGCGTTTGATTTTGTGTATCGCTATCGGTGTAAGCTATACAATGAAACTGAGCAAACGTTGTAACTAGAAAAACGCTATAAGTGTCACTGTGTGAGAAAACTAGAAGTATAACATTTCGAAAAAATGTCTCGAAACTTTTCAAGTTATTGTAGTGAGATTTTTGACTTAAATAAGACTATATATGTCCGTCATTTTAGAAAATTACTTTTTCTAAACATTTCTCATACTATTTTCATGATAGCAAAGACCTTAGTATCTAACTTTGTTAACGAAGTTAGATACTAAGGTCTTTGATGATAGGTTATTTCCATTGTTTTTTCCACAGTCTTATTTATTCATTCTTTTCTTATAGAAGAATGATCTGATTAAAGAAGGCTGTGGTTTTTTCAATCAAATGCCAGAAATTTTAAATAGATGCTTCCACCGTGTTTGTTTAAAATGTTTTAATTTAGTATAAAATCACTGTTGATTAACTTTTAAAGTTTGTTACTTCCTTCTCGCAAAGGGATGATTTTTCTCCAGAATCCAATTTAAAAGCACCAGTTTTGGTATTATTTTGTATACAATATGGAAAGATCAAGGCTACAAAGAAATTGAATACATCATGGAAATTAAAGGAGCAGCAATCGAAATATATGCAAACTTGAAATGCAAACTTAGATAACTTAGATTTTAAACTTGAGATATGCAAACTTGAAAAGCTACAGCATCTATTCCAAAGCTGTTTTTATAAATAAATTGAATAACAAAATGAGATCAAACCTATACCCTGGACCAGCAACCTTTCAAATTTTCATCAAATGATTACATTCATTTCTGAATAGAAGCATAGTGAATATTCTTGTGTAGGTAAGACGATTCATCATATATGAATCAAATACATCACATGGACTTAATTAAAATCTTATATAATTGATTTTCAAACCTACACTCGAATCGAATATTTGATACTGTGCTGCAATGCAATGTATATGGTATATATACATGGTATATGGATATACGGTCTATATCTAACGAATGTCGTGCACTAATTCAAAGTTCCAATTCAATTCTAAAGTTCACTCTTATACCAGTGTTGTAAATGTCCGGATATTTCACAAATCTGTTTGTAAGCCTACTCATAATGAGTTCCGGGTTTCAAAATTGTGATACTCTTATCTGCAGCGAAGAAGTATGATCACAGAGAGCGAAATCCTGGTGCCAAATTTGATTATTTTAAATTTGAATACTATATATAGATAATTATGTATGTTTAGTTGACAAAACCGCTTCGAAGTCTTGAAACAACCAAGAGGTGCCGCTTCTAATGGTCATAGCTAGCTATATTATACTGAGTCTAACCTGACCCTGACATCATATTGACGTAACATTAAGTCGTAACCATAATTTGTCTTGTGCATTTGTCTCTATCAAACCCAGGTCAATAATATCGTCAACAAATTCTTCAAAATGACTATCAAAAAACGAGAAAACGAACGACAACTCTCCCTAGCGACTGTTCGTTAAACTCTTTACGAGTGAACTTCTTTATCGAGTCTCTTAGTTCCAACTGCCAGCGCAAGAGGTACACACGTTATTTTCAAACAAGGACAGGAAAGACTAGTTTATTGCTGATTCTCAACGAACGCCATAGATGTAGTTGTTGAACAGCGATGCGAAGTGTGATTTAAAAAAGTTTCTCCACCGACCGAACGAATTGCTATGAAAATTAATGAAGTGCAACCTGCTAAATCCAATATATATATTTTCCTTCAATAAGTCTCACCACTGGGATGACATAAAACACGAACGCCGATTAATTATCAGCATAGTTACTTTATGACAGAAACATTGGATTGACGATTAAGTCACACACTGATATTTGTCAGTACTGGAATGAATCTATTCATTAGAAATTGAAGATGGGATTGCGTTCGGTTGAACAATTTTTGTATGAGTCTAATCTCTCGTGCATCACATTCAAGCTTCAATTTATCATTATATATATATCCATTTATTCACTATGTAAGATCGGCCATCTGTAATTTTGCTTACGATGTAATGAATGAGTAAACACCAAGCATTTGAATGGAGTGCCAATAATAAACTACTGTTAAATTCCAGTAAATCAGTGATCTTAAGATTTTATTCAAAGAAGGAAGATTTTAGTCCATTGTTGTATATTAATAAAAAGAGTATTGTGATGAAAGACCAAACCAATTTTTTGGGAATAACTATCGGCTCACACCTGAAATGAAACAAACACATTGATAAGGTTTGTAAAAATGTAGCATCTGGTTGTTTCTTAGTGAAACGTTTAATGGAAATTTGCAATTTTGACACAGCCAAAATGGTATATCATTCTTATGTACATTCCAAAATAAAATATGGAATTGTTTTTTGGGGACATTCTTCTTATGCCAATAAACTTTTTGTAATGCAAAAAAGAGCTGTTAGATATCTGGCCCGTGCGAGTTTTGATCCAACTACGCCTGGTGTTTTTTACAAAGATTCATGCAAACCATTATTTATTAAATTCAGAATTCTTTCCCTTCCTTGTGAATATTTATACAGTGTAATTATGTGTGTCATCAACAAGCAACATATGACGATACAAAATGGTGATATACATGACCATGAAACTAGGATAAAGGGAGATTTTCATACTTTAGACGAATGTTTCTATTCTGTTAATGAATTCATTAATCGTTGAAAATAATTTTCTTTGTTAGGCTTATAATAATGTTATACTCTGAAAACGACATCTGGTTTTTCTTTCTTCTACTTTTTCAAGTAAATGCATTTATGTACATTTTATACATGTATCTGACTCTGTACTGTGAATATTGTAAATTAATTATAATAATGTACAGTGAATGATTTTTATAATATTATCATTATCTAATTGACATTGACAATATCATTATGTATGATCAATCAGTCCAATAAACATATTATTATTATTATTATTATAATAATTATTATTATTATTTCAACTAAATATGTTAGTGTTGCCGTTTGATATGATAATTGTCAACGGTAGCGTAGCTTTAGCATCGAATATCGATAAAAATGATGTATCGAAATTATCAATTTTCAATCGATAATATCGGATGAGGAAATGCGCGATATTGGAAGTCATTATTCTCGAGCATATAATACTGTTTCAGTTTCAGTTTATTTTTTCACCCATTATACTATGATATACAAGATTGTATTCCACTCCTAAGATGATCAAATACTTTTTCAAAGTAGAAAGTCATTGACTATCTTGTATATCTATATTACAACAATCTTATGATGGTTATATTTGAGAACACAATTATGAGCACGTTGAGCTCTATCCACTACAATTATTAAACTCATAGCATAAACAAGAACAAAAAATAAACTCCATGCAGGTCGACATGAGACAGTGATGTATTGTATGTACAGTGTGTGAAATATAAAGTTGTTTTAATGTATAAAAAATAAAAAATTATCTTGCATTAGAAACAATAAAAAATTGATATTAAAGTTGTATCAGAAACTATAACAAGCTTTAAAAAAAAAAGACTTGAAAATTGTATTACAAAGAAGTGTATTTATACAAATGTGGGGTATTTCAACTCATGTAACCATTGGTATGAATTGACGACTTTGTTCACTTCAATTTTGATATTAGTGACTTATAGGCCTATAGATGAGGACTACACATATAAAGGACTATATTTTTAACGAGTTGATTCTGTCGCCTCATTTTGTGATTACTTCTAATTCAAGTTGACCATCCATACACTCTGATTTAAAATTATGTACAGTACATACTACATTTATTGTAAAGTTCCTTGGACGAAAATGATGAATATAAAATGATAAATATACATAGCATTACTGACAGCCTCAATAGACCGTGCGCGTGCGCGAAGGCTCTTATTAATTCAATTCGCTTTGGGTTGGGTATAGTCGCTATTCACTTCTTTTCTCCCTTGATTATTTGACTCATTACTCATTTGAGCCATTTCCGAACTTTTAATTCGATACCAACCATCGTTTCGATATCGAATTAATCGAACATCGGATATTACAATTCGATCAAATCGGTAGAAAATATGGAAATCGAACATCAACCTTACAATATATATAGGTCAGTTTTACAGCCTCACCCTACCCTTCGTCAAATTTTTCGTGATGATCATAAGTAGTTCTTTCAGAAAATTGTTTAAAACTGATTGAAATTTTATATTGCGAACAACAATTAATTAATTCATCTGCATCGTAACACTAATCCACTCTTCTACATATCTACTTCTTTTTTACCTGGATAATTTGATTGAAAAAAACGTCTAATATGCTTTGTAGGCCTATGACGTATGACAAGTATCGTATCAAATGGAGAAATGTGATGCAAATCCACATTCAGTTTGTAATTTCTCTTAATATTCTAATATTGTTTGTAATAGCTGTAGTGAGAGTGAGACTTGATTGATTGAAAGGTTGCCATCATGCAGACACACAATAACAATATAACATACAAGGGATGTAAAAAATAAATGAAAGTAGATCAAATAATATTGCGATAAAACATACTGTTGATAGCTACTAGTATTACTTGGATGAAAAATGACTTGACATGACCAATAACAAATAATGAAAATGAATCGTGAATGGTAAAGTCTATTACAAATGGTGAATAATAATGAACAATCAGTGATGAATAATGCTATTATGGACCATAATACACGAACTGTAAGCAATAAATACTACAATAATTTAATGAAATAGGGTATAAAAGGTCAGTATAGTAAGATTTCATCAAATTTTATCTATCGTATGGCGTATGCTAACTGTTAGTGTTCTTCATTAGGTCCATAATGGATATTCGATCCGATTGAAAATACCATTAGGAATTTATTTTCAAAATAATGCGGACGATTTATGCAGATATTTGAAATATTACGCATCAACATGGTGTTAAAATTCAGTAGAATAGTCAACTTCCTTGTCTAATTCTTGAGTTGAAAATTTAACATCTGGATAATTCTAATGGAGTACTCCAGATTATCACAATAATAATTTCAAAAAAGTTGTTAAAACTTCTAACAGATTTTTCCCAAAACTAGACAGTTTCAAGATGAATAAGTATGTTATCTCACCCGCAAAATGTTTAACGATGGCTAATTAAATCGTTCGGAAGCGTACATAAAAACGAACAAACAAACAAAAAGACACTTATAGTGTCATATATAAGAATCGCATGAACATCTTCGCTGAAGCTCATCTCACAAATGAATTATCATCTTCTCTATTATTTTATTGAATCAATCAAAAGAAAGTCTGAGAAAATAATTACTTTAGTGAACAAAGACGAAGTGGTGTCTCATATATATGTATATATATATTCATATATATATATATATATATATATATATATATATATATATATATATATATATATATATATATATATATATATATATATATATATATGATATATAAAAACCTCTCAAAAAACTAAACTTTCATCATTTCATACTGAATTCGATTCTATTTCAAACAAATGATATCACATCCAAACTTTTTCATCTCATCTTCTGCAAATATGATTCGAAACAAAGAAATCGAAGAAATGATACAAATTATACAAAGTGGTTTTACTATTTTAATAATTGAATTTCGAGTTCCAGTATATTCTATCTATATATATATTCTATATAAATTATATATTATTATATATATATTTTGTATATATATATATATATATATATATATATATATATAAATATATATATATACATATATATATATATATATATATATATATATTCATATATATATATATATATATATATATATATATATATATATATTATTAGATATATATTTATATCTATATATGTATATATATATATATATATATATATATATATATATATATATATATATATATATATATATATATATTCTCAGATATTCTATCGAGACGCATGTTAGACAGACTACCGAAAGTAATCGTTCATTGAGAATATTTCAAGTCAAACGTTCTGTTTTTAACACCGTTATATACTCCTGCTGAAACTTTGATGTTGAAAATCAAAGACAATTAAAGAAACTCGACTGATTTACATATTTGATTAACGGTTGTTTTCCCGATGGAAATGTGTTTTTCTTTGGGAATGTTTCCGCTCGAGAATATTATCATCCCCTAACTCCACTTCACTCCTAACTACCAGCTCTCTTCACCCGACGCTAATTTAATTAAAGCCCACAATATACAGATGTTCAATAGTTTTATTAATTAACGCATTCCAAAATGTGCTTTGAGAAAACCACTGCTAATCCAATTACATAAGTAAAATAAAAATAGCCTTACAAAATGCACGTCGGAATCAGAAAATCATATTCACTTTGAGAAACAACATGCCTTTGACTTCGTTAGGGCGGTTAGGGTTGTTTTCACCAAAAGAATCATCAAGAAAAAAAAATCGAGTTTAATTATGGAATCGATGGATCTGAAACGAAAAGAATATCATGCAGAAATCTGACTAGGGAAATGAAAATAATCAACCTCAAAAATGTATTTACGCGTATTTCGATAAAAGTCTTCGTCTTTACGAGAGGTTTTGCCAGGAGATAGAAAAAAACTCTTTTACCATCATCCGGGCCTTATCCGGCGTCGATGTGTATAGCCATAATGCTTAACATATTCGACGAGCTTTTCAGCTTTACTTTTCCTTGGGTGAAAAAATGAAGAAATACAAAAGAGGGAATAGAGAGAAGGAAAATCTCTCTATATATAGGTCTATATATATATACGATGAAAGATTAAGCGAATGGTGTTTTCGCCTACCCGCTGAACGGATTTCGATGGGCCACGCAATACATCAAATCGTATAAACGGGTGTTTTGAACGACCTTACAATCTCATCTCGGTTGAAAGCTCGCCATAACGTATTATTATATTAGAATATACCTCTTGAAATATAATAGATATCTGATATCCTCAGGATTTGTCGACAAATTCGAAGGCGATATTGGGCGGAAATCATTCCATCATTTAGCGTAGAGAAGGAAACCTTATAGTTTTATGGGCTGGCATAAATCCAACTGATACGGACCCAGAAAAATACACAATTATACATCATTTGATTTCTATGTCAAATATTTATACAGATAGGAATACACCTTTCTTTCTGTGGTTTTGACAAAACGAATACATATTTCAAGAATGATGGATCAAAGGTTCTTAAACGCATCTAACGCATCTTGTAAGGATTGTCACATTGCTAACCTTATATTTCACGGTTAATTCACTGTGATTAATTAAAATACAACCACAGAAGTGTACAGAGGAAATATTTACAAATACAAAGTGAAGAAATTCAATTAGGTGGTTATTGAAAAATTCATTTGCATGTGCAGTCAAAACGAATAATCAAGCAAAGTCATACATCATTCGTTTGAATCGAGGTGGTACCAAGTTTTTTGTTGAATTATTATGATACAAATATCTTTCAGTATGTGTTTCATGATTGCATTTATATTTACATGATCATTGAAGAGAGTCGAGGGTGTATTAAACGAGTGTAAACAATTTTGTTAAATTAGGTATTTTGGCTACAAATCTACTGAAGAGATTTTCTAGATTTTTTTGAGAATATCTAGCAATTTTTATTCTTTTACAGTTATGAGTTTTTTTGTAGTATTTTTCACGAGGTGATTAGCTCTCCTTCATGGTATTTCATCTGAATGATCCTACCGTCCAATCTTAGCTTTAATTGGAGATTTTGTTTCAAGTTATTTCGACGGTAGTAACAAAAATCATGCTTATATATACACACCATGAAAATATGTCAAACAAAATTATAATGATGTTACCATAAAATACCAGTGAACATTCTTCATTGTAGTCACCATATGATCGATCAAGGCATATATTAAGTGAGCTTATTTCTAATGAATACCGAAAATCCAATAATGAAATACGCATGCAGTTATTTGTGAGAGCTAAAGAACTTCATGATTGCTTCCCACGTCTTTGCAACCCAAGGCTGTTCATCCTCTACGTTCATACAGGCCTGATGGGCGACTCACAGGCATTCAAGTATGAAAACTTCATAATGTAGTAAGTAATACGGTTTAGGAACGTATTGATACGGTACTAAACGAATATTCTGAACGCGTTGATATATCTATCAATCGAGAAGTTTTTATAGTCGATGAACTGAGAGGTGCTGTTTATATAAGGGTGGCTTTTCAATTCATGAGTATTGGGAGACGGTCGATGAGGTACACCAAGATTCGTGGTATGGGTTATTGCGTAATTGGATGAGCGACTAGATGAGCAAATGAAAAAGCAAATGGGGTCGACGACGTACCTTGTATGATGACGGCAAACGGCACCAGCGTATAACCTGTATTGTGAAAAAACTTATTCAAAGTAATTATAATGGAAATATTCTTGATTAATATTAATGGTTTTCATTCGAATTTTACTAGGTGATATCATTTTATTTTCCTGAATATAATTTTTTTTTCTATATAATTCAAATCTTGATGATTTTTTTTTGTAGACACTCAATGATTTGCGTTGTCTGCAAAGAAAGAGTCATCAGGATTTTTTAATTGATTTCAGATATTTTAATTGTACAGCGAGCTTTGTACGGATGTGCTTGTACGGAGAGTAGGCCTATATTGGTGGCATGGATTTATTATTTTGATTCTTTCCTTCAGAATTATAAGAACAAGCAACCAAACTATGAAGGAATTACCTTTTTTACAAAAATCATGTTTGATTTTTAGTTCTCTGGTTGTATACAAGGCAAACGCGAAATATGCGTTGTAAGATGAGCGAGATATCTGAATAAGGTATAATAACAGTCCCACATTTGCTACTTTATCGACTCTGGTATTCTACACACTCTGTCCTTCATTCAATTGCTACTTTATCTTCTCTGGTATTCTACACACCTTGACGAATATGAAGAATATTTAATGCTTGCAGGGCAAATATCGAATCTAGGAAGCAGTGAATCTTGGCTCATTTCCATATATTTGATGTATGAAAACAGTTATTTTATTTTTTTTCTTCGAAACGGCTGTTTCGAATTGCTTAAAAAATTGTGGTTATGTGTATCATTTATGTTTGAACACTCGGAGAAAATTTTATTTTTTTCGGAGAGGTTTCATTTTTCCAAATTTTCGCACCCAGCCTAATTTTATGAGGTTTTTAAAAACTTTGACATGATATTTCTCAAAATCTAATCGACCGATTCATTCCAAAAACTATACAGTTTTAAGTTGTAAAAGTTGGCCCGTACAAAAAAAGTTTCATTGTGATCAGTCAAACCCTGCGACCTGTGCAGTGCCCACAAAAAAAGGCACTAAATGACCTCGCTGTCGATGCGCCTTAAAACCCTAATATTCATTCATTAAAAAAAAACCAAAAAAAAAAAAACACACAGACAAAGCCCTATAAGAGTGGGATGGAGTCTTCGCTACGCTCATCTAATTATATATAATAACAAAAGTATTTCGGAATGATTATTGATGTGAAATTATAGACAGGATTTAGTATACTGCCTGGTGGAATGATTGGTCTCACAGCGCATTTCAAACAGATTATTCTATGTACAATCTCTAGAAGAAAGTTTATGGGTTTCATAACTAAATCGCATAGAGTTTCACAAGCAGTTTGTTACCTAATACCGTACCTTGAAATATCCAACAGAAACTAATACTTTTCAACAAATAGTCTTTTAGACAGTAATACGTTTCTGATTAAACGCGTCACATGCAAGTTTTACTTTTTTGAAAACAAAATATTCAATATACCTTTTGAAACTTCTGGACATGAATTCTTCCATGTCTTTGTTTGAAAAATAACATACATAAATAATATATATAAATAATATATATAAATATATTTAATATTGTATATATATATATATATATATATATATATATATATATATATATATATATATATATATATATATATATATATATATATATATATATATATATATATATATATATATATATGATAGATGGATATCAGAAGTAATCGCTGTCAAACACAATAAATTTAATATTTAAAAAATAGTCAGAAAAAATGCTGTGAAGAATGATGGTCTCATAACTGGTACTAAAATTTTTGATCATAAGTAAAACATACAAAAGCGATTTATTATATCGATGAATTTTCTAAAATCATGAAGAATATAAAAAAAAAATCGAAGTCCATATGCGATAATACTTATTTGAATTATTATCGATAGACTTAAATGATAGTTACCAAAAAAAAAAATTCAAAACATATTCCATTTAAATTTGATATACGTTTTCTGAAACTGTGGAATATTCTTAACTTATTCACAGTAACAAGTTTGAAATATATATATATATATATATATATATATATATATATATATATATATATATATATATATATATATATATATATATATATGAAGTTATTCAATACGTGGATATATTTGATCATCTGACTTACACGAACCACGATCAGAACGAATAATGAAAAAAAACTCAAGTTGGTGAAAATATTTCTTCCCAATACGTTCAAACGTCTATACGTTTCTTGAATAACTTATTTTTTAATCTTCTCTTGTGGATTGTTTTACCATTATTCTATCTCTCTTTCGAGACAGATATGACTACATGGAATATTCGATCAGCCAACATCCTCATAAATGGATTCAATTCCAGAGATGATTAATATAACCAGTGTGTGTAGATTTTCAATAACGCCTATATGAGTTCATAACTCGTTGGTATGTTGACAACGAACTCGTCGACGGAGAAAATTGTTCGTTAGATCTATCATTTTATACGTCCTTTTCATCCAGACTTGTTGATGCCGAACCTTATGATGAAAACAATTATGTGAAATAATTCCACAGCTCTCTATTCCCTATCCCTATCCTTCCTTATTTTTTGTCTCATTTCTTCTCTATACTCACCCGTGTGCACAAATAACACACACACGCTTGTACACACAACCACAAACACAAATACATACACTATATATAATTAAAAAATAACGTATAGTATATATATATATATATATATATATATATATATATATATATATATATATATATAAATATATATAAATATATATATATATATATATATATATATATATATATATATGTATATATATATATATATATATATATATATATATATGTATATATATATATATATATATATATATATATATATATATTCATATATATATATATAAATATATATATATATGAATATATATATATATATATATATATATATATATATATATATATATATATATTTATATATATTCATATATATATATATATATATATGTTAACGCCGGTCTTTTGAGACCAGCTAGCTCGTTTTCCCTAGTTTGTCAATTGAACATGAAATCATTCTATTGCGTCATGGAATGTTGTATACTTTGCAAACCGTGTTTCTAGTCGACCTTCCTTTCTCATTGCTGGTTGGCTGGTGGGTTGTCACGCGATGTGTGCGTCCAATCACAGCTCGCCATTCTCGCGTTGCCTGACTAAGCTAGGCCTCGCAGCTCAGTTCCCCCCGATACTCGATTCAGACCGGACGTCTCGAAACGGCTCTCGTCGAGTATCCATTCAGTTCTTTTCCATACTCGATTCAGATCGGACGTCTCTTAGTCGCTCGTCAAGTGGGTGAATTCGCTCATATTCTCGACCAGCTCTTGTTGTGTGAGCATCTCCCGTCCTTCTCTACTTTGTTAGAGTTCGGACGTACTGTACATTATTTCGCATGTACGCAGTTGTTTCTTTTCTATTTTTCGTTCTTCTTGAGTCGTTAATAGGACCTCTTTCCATATTTTCTTGTTTCTAATTCTTCACATTTGTTTTGGTCTTTATCATTTACGAATTTGGTTGTTTTGTTTTCTCTCAAGCTTTTGTTTCTTGTTTATTCGAATGGTGTGCGGGGACACCACTCAGGTTTGATCTATTTTGTTTCGCTTTCTATTTATTCTTTGATTTGGTCAATAACAACGTCAAGTCGACGTAGACCAAATACGTATCGTTTTGGGGTGAGGCATAATCCGAGTTTGGATTATGCTCGCCTGATTATTAATGCCAAGTCGGCATCCGAATACAGTCCACTGGTCTCTCATCGCCATCTCTAAGATCGGCGGTAACATTGTGGTCCCTGTGAGCCAAAGATTATTTTTGGTTCCAATTTCTCGTCATTCGTGAGGCGGAATCCATCTCCGGATTCTAATTTCGTTCTCTTGTTGGAATCCATTTGTGAATTCCATTCTTTTCACCACGCGGAGTCCATCTCCGGATTTCAATTGCTTTTACTTGTTGGAATCCATTTGTGGATTCCTTTCTTTGCACCACGCGGAGTTCACCTCCGGATTCCACAGTCATTTGTGTCAGCACCCGCGATCAGGCATCGCATGGGTGACTTCTTTGTCCTCCGCACTGAATCGGCTTCCACATAATTGGGTTTCCACGGTGCAATAATTTATTCTGTTTGTTTGCGAGTTATTATCAACAATTGATTCAACTTGTTTTATAGACATTCAATTCTTGAATTTTGCATTGTTCTTTTTCTGTGCATTTCGGCCGTATTTCTCCGTGATATTTCATATCATTAGTTTTGGTCCTTGTTCTTGTTTCGTGTTTTTGCAATCTGTGGTTATTCATTCGCTACAATGGCGTCTAAAATCTCGAAACAACAAGCAGTGCTCACGGCAAAGCGAGAGCGGATATTCGCTTCATTACAACGCTCCTACGATGCTTTCAAAACGCTTGATAGTGCCAAAGCTCCGTTGTACAAACCTCGCTACGACAAACTTGACGTTTTGGAAGCCAACTTTGAGGAAGTTCAGAAAGAAATAATATCTTTGAACGCTCAGCTTGACGAAGGCGACGATGCCTTACCGGTCGACGCTGTTGAAGCCAGCTTCGAGGAAATGTTGTACGCGACTCGTGGGCTGTATCTCGCCGCCGTTGCCGCGACGACGCCTACTCCGCCTCCGCCGCCAAATCAAAATGGTTTTCAAGCCATCTCATTGCCGAAAATTGCGTTGCCGGCATTCTCTGGTGATATTACTCGATGGACGGAATACTATTCGCTATTTAAATCTCTCGTCGACGAGAACAACGACCTGAATCAAGTTCAGAAATTCCACTATTTGAGGACCACCCTCAAAGACAACGCCTTGTCTGTCGTCTCCGGGTTTCCGATTACGGAAGCCAATTATTCTGTGGCATTGGATGCTCTTGTCAGCCGGTATCATAACCCTCGGTTGTTAGCCACCACGTATGTTCACCAGGTTTTAGAATTTACGCCTCTCAAAACCAATTCACATTCTGGGCTGCAATCATTTCTGAAAGTTCACAAAACTTCGATTGAAGCGTTGAAAGCTCTGAATATCGAAGATTTGTCAGATTTTCTGCTTTTCACGTTAGCACTGACAAATCTCGACACATCAACGCGCAAGGCTTTCGAACAGAAACATTCTTCGCACAGCACTCCTAGCTACGCGTCGTTGATCAAATTCATTGAAGAGCAGTCCAGGACGATGGAATTGTGTGGTCTCGACAAACAAGCAGCTAGCTCTTCAAAAGCTATTCCTCCTTCCACAAAGCGAATCAATTCGTTGTTAGTTGCGAATCCTCCGCCCGTCAGCTTTAAATCTCGCGAGCAGAGCAAATCAGCAAGCTCGACCACGAAACAATCTTCGTGTCCAGTCTGCAAAGGGGAGCATACTCTATACTCATGTTCCGTATTTCGGCAACAGTCCGTTGACGACAAATACAACACGTTACGTCGCCTACAACGCTGCTTCAACTGCATGGGCGCTCATCTCAGACCGCAATGCACCTCTAAGAGTGTTTGCGGTACTTGTCACAGTAACAAACATCATTCGCTGTTACACACCGCACGAATCAACCCCTTGACTCGTGACACAATAGCAACCGAAGTCTCTTCTCATCCGGAGACCACCTCGCCTCATCCTCAAACTCTCGCTTGTCAAGTCAAGACAAGCAAGCCAGTGCTACCCACAGCTCTGTTGGGCACTGTTCGCGCCTTGATCCGCGACTCTCACGGTCAACTGCAACCTATCCGTGCGGTTATCGACTGTGGTTCACAAATCTCTGTTCTCACTCACTCGTTCCTTCAGAAGCTAGGATTGAAAATCAATCCTTGTCATTCCGAACTCTCTGGTATTGGTCACGTTAGTGCTCGGGTAATCGGGACTGTTCAATGCAGCATCGCTTCCCGGTTCACCCCTGCAACCTCTCTCAGCGTACAAGCCTACGTTATGCCTGCGATAGCGAGTCAACTTCCAACCACCACCGTTCCGCTTGAGGTGTTTGAACGTTATCGCTGTCTCTCTCTTGCCGACGACCGCTTTCATGTGCCCGATCAGATCGACTTTTTGATCGGCGCCGATTTCTACCCTGATATTCTTGAAAAGTCAGGTGATATTGTGATGAGTGGCAGTCCATCTGCCATAAACACGGTCTTCGGCTGGGTGGTTTTGGGTCCTATTCGGTGTTTGGATGCCGAGTTCCAGCCTCCGCTCTCTCTGCTTGCTTGCACTGGTTCTCCATTGGATCGTACTCTTCGATTGTTTTGGGAATCGGAAGAAGTTTCACGTCCTCTTCAAGTTGATCCGGACGATGAACTTTGTGAGGAGCATTTTCTTTCTACGCACTCACGGAACCCTTCCGGACGCTATTCGGTAGCACTCCCTTTCAAGAACACATCCTCTCCTCTCGGATATAATCGTGAGGCCGCCCTCCAGAATAATTTGAGTCTGGAGCGGCGACTGAAACGCAATCCTCAGCATGATGCTGCGTATCAAGCATTCATGCAAGACTATATTCAATCGAACCACATGCAACTTGCAAGCACCTCTTCGAACTACGTGATTCCGCATCATTGTGTGCACAAGATTAACAGCTCCAGCACGAAGCTGAGAGTGGTATTTAACGCCTCTTCTCCAGATGAGAGAGGCGCCTCCTTGAATCAGCTGTTACTCAGTGGTCCCAAGCTTCAGAGCGAACTCCCGGGCGTTTTAACCCGATTTCGTTCTCATCCCATCGCAATTTGTGCTGACATTCGTCAGATGTATCGTCAGATTCTGGTCCAACCATCTGACCGCAAATATCAGCACATATTTTGGCGACCCAATGCAGACTCTCCAGTAAAAGAATATGAGCTCAACACGGTCACGTATGGGCTCGTACCGTCAGCTTTTCTTGCTCAACGAGTGCTGAAGCAGCTCGTGCACGACGAAGGGGCTCCTTTCCCCAATGCTTCGCGTGCTTTGATATCTCACATCTACGTGGATGACATCGTGTCTGGCGCAGCAGACGTCGCTCAAGCTCGCATTCTTCAATCGGAATTACAGGCTATTCTAGCTAGTGGAGGTTTCGAACTCCGAAAGTGGGCCAGTAACCTCCCAGAAGCATTGAGTGCACTTCCGGAGGATCATCTAGAGACTCCAGTCGTGTTTTCGGATGACGATCAGGGCATCAAGATCCTTGGTCTGTTCTGGGATCCCCGATCGGATGATTTCTCATTCCACACCTTACCTTTCGAAGGCGTGGTAACGAAGCGCACGGTCTTGTCGTACATTGCGCGCATTTTTGATCCTTTGGGATTCCTCACCCCGCTCGTATGCTGGATGAAGATTTTTCTTCAGCAACTTTGGTTATCGCGGGTGCAGTGGGACG
This sequence comes from Brachyptera risi, assembly GCA_964007535.1. Lineage (NCBI taxonomy): Eukaryota > Metazoa > Arthropoda > Insecta > Plecoptera > Taeniopterygidae > Brachyptera > Brachyptera risi. The sequence continues at coordinate 34,994,913 of OZ023328.1, read as the reverse complement.
ACGTTTTACCACCGCTTCTTGCTCAAAGGTGGTTGGACGCGGTAGCCGAGATCTGTCTTCTCTCGAACTTCCGAGTTCCACGCGCATTTCCTGCTTCACAAGGCATACATCGACTTGTAGGCTTTTGTGATGCCTCCGAGAAGGCCTACGCTGCGATACTTTACCTTCACACAACGAATCATGCAACTTCGCATATTAGTTTGTTGCGAGCAAGGAGTAAAGTTTCCCCGGTCAAACCCTTGACCATCCCTAAGCTTGAACTCTCTGCTGCTTTGCTTCTAACGCGTGTGCTGAAAGATACTCTTCCCTCACTCAGCACTCTTGTCGTGGAGTCAGTAACCCTCTACACTGATTCGACTATTGTGCTCGCGTGGCTTGCCACCCCTCCACATCGACTGAAGACATTCGTCGCCAACCGAGTAGTGGAGATACTCGACAACTCCACTCCTACCAATTGGGCACACGTGGATTCCGAAGAAAATCCCGCTGACTGCGCTTCTCGTGGAATACTGCCTTCTCAGCTCATGGAATACCCGTTGTACCTCTCGGGTCCTTCCTTTCTCAGGAGTCCCCATGCTCTGTGGCCTATCTCTGTGCCTTCCACTGATTTATTGTCTGAATTGCCAGACATTAAGCCTTCCATGGTCACTTTGGCCACAACGGTCAAAGTAGATCCTCTCCTGGTGAATTTTCGAAAGTTTTCCACACTTCTCAAAGCACAACGGGTCTTTGGGTATGTAGTTCGATTTGCCCGTCTCTTATTGGCGAAACGATCCAAGATTCTCCCTCCTACGGGTTCTTTAAAACCTGTGGAGCTGCAAGACGCTCTTGAACTGATCATAAGAGTCACTCAAAACCACTTTTATGCAACCGAGATCAGCCAACTTGCCAAACAGGGACAGGTTTCATCCCGGATCGCTTCGCTGAAACCTTTTCTCGAACCCTCGGGCTTACTCAAGGTGGGCGGAAGATTGCGTCACTCTTCTCTTCCTGAAGAGGCTCGGTACCCAATCCTACTCCCCAAAGAAGCTCACCTCGCATCTCTCATTTGCGATGCCTTCCACCGAACGTCGCTACATTCCGGCCCGAGAACGGTACAGGCGCTGATACAGCAGCGTTACTGGATCGTTTCTCTGCGCGGTTTGTTGAGGCAGCGCATACACCAGTGCATTACTCGCCACAAGTTTCGCGCAAAGCCTATGCAGCCTCCAATGGCAGATTTGCATTCATTCGTGTATTCTTTCTGTTCAAAGCACGCATTGGTGCTTTGATCATTTCTTCATGTTAACTTTCTTGTTGTTCTCTCTTTTTTCATTTTTTTTGAAAAGTCAGCGACCATTGGATAAAATGGTTGCGTTTTCTCCTCAATGAATCGCTCGGATCATGTGCGATTTCTTTGCTGTTCTCCGATCCAATTGGGAAGCAATCCAATTACCCGGTGAAAATCTTTTTGCTCACGTTGCCTATGAAGTTACAAGGCTTCTTACGAACAGTTTGCTGTTCTAATTTCATGTTCCTTATTTTCCGTATCGTTTACCTCAGTTTTAAAATGTTCATTTTGGTGGGCGGTATGTTAACGCCGGTCTTTTGAGACCAGCTAGCTCGTTTTCCCTAGTTTGTCAATTGAACATGAAATCATTCTATTGCGTCATGGAATGTTGTATACTTTGCAAACCGTGTTTCTAGTCGACCTTCCTTTCTCATTGCTGGTTGGCTGGTGGGTTGTCACGCGATGTGTGCGTCCAATCACAGCTCGCCATTCTCGCGTTGCCTGACTAAGCTAGGCCTCGCAGCTCAGTTCCCCCCGATACTCGATTCAGACCGGACGTCTCGAAACGGCTCTCGTCGAGTATCCATTCAGTTCTTTTCCATACTCGATTCAGATCGGACGTCTCTTAGTCGCTCGTCAAGTGGGTGAATTCGCTCATATTCTCGACCAGCTCTTGTTGTGTGAGCATCTCCCGTCCTTCTCTACTTTGTTAGAGTTCGGACGTACTGTACATTATTTCGCATGTACGCAGTTGTTTCTTTTCTATTTTTCGTTCTTCTTGAGTCGTTAATAGGACCTCTTTCCATATTTTCTTGTTTCTAATTCTTCACATTTGTTTTGGTCTTTATCATTTACGAATTTGGTTGTTTTGTTTTCTCTCAAGCTTTTGTTTCTTGTTTATTCGAATGGTGTGCGGGGACACCACTCAGGTTTGATCTATTTTGTTTCGCTTTCTATTTATTCTTTGATTTGGTCAATAACAACGTCAAGTCGACGTAGACCAAATACGTATCGTTTTGGGGTGAGGCATAATCCGAGTTTGGATTATGCTCGCCTGATTATTAATGCCAAGTCGGCATCCGAATACAGTCCACTGGTCTCTCATCGCCATCTCTAAGATCGGCGGTAACAATATATATATATATATATATATATATATATATATATATATATATATATATATATAGAAGAGATAGTCGGCTTGATACAGTTGGAGCACGTTCCCAAAGAAATAGAATAATGATCTTTTCATGCGAAAGTTTAGGTATTGAAGCATATTACTGAAGTTAAAAAATAAAGGAATACAGAAGTGATAGATATAGAAGTGATTATAGAAGTGAAATTATAGTTTGAGATCCGTTTTTTCTCAAATTCTCTCTAACATTGTGATTTCAAACTCCGTAGAGTAATTTATTGAGTTCCGTTTTATGGAGAAATGGGATGAGAGAAAAATGGCATTTCCACCAATGTAAATAGGGAAGAATGACAATAAACTGGGAGACTTTTTGCCAACTTTCAGGTTTGCCTTTCACTATTGCTCATCTTATATACTCTTCGCAGATTGAAAAAAGATTTGATTGAAAATAAATAATGACTCGTTGATGTTTATCCAAGATTAACATTTTTAAATTGATTTTATTGAATACAATTTTGATTTTACATTCAACAGTTAACATCTAGAGAATCGAATGTTGATTTATACTTCTTCACATAATTGTGTGATCTACATTCATGGAACCCAAATAACAATCTTTCCTCCAATTGAAATAACAAACAAAAGATGTATGAGAAACAAGTGAAATGTAATGACTGTTTGAACAGTGAGTGCTGTAGTGGTAACAATATGTGAACAGTTGAATCAATACTCATGTTTATTGTTTTATAAATTGAGATTTTCATTAATTATATGTAAAATAATTGAACTGAATTTGTACAAACATAAGGTAATTAAACTAAGTTGTTAAGTTTCAAATAATTCACAATCACTAAACACACAATTGATCAACTAATTCATCAGAAATAGGATAATACGATTGAAAACCCAACTACGATTTCTTCTGTTGTATTGAGTTTCTGTATACAATTATTTTCGAAAGTTTATTGTGTTGAAAGTCCACCATCATCTTTCGTATACCTTAGTTAATTAGTTTTCTTTCAATATAAGACGGAAGAAATATTTTAATGTAATTGTATTTGTCGTTTGATAAATGTACATGAACACAGGTAACACCTCAACACATTGGAATGTAAATACAATGAACACAATTACTCATCTGGTTGACATTTCTATCGATAACTCAAGGATCCGTTCATTCCTGGAACAACTTCTTCTTATCTTCTTGAAAGTTCCAAGCAATCATTCCATGTGTGGACACATGTGTGCAATATAGATATATACATAAATATATTATTCTTCCTTCTTCTTCTATGCATATAGAAATATATTCTCCAACAATCATAAAACTTTCATATGACTAACAGATGAAAAATCATTTTGATATAGCCTCTTAGCGTTAAAGCCCGATTCTTCCTTATATTTGAAACTCACATGGTCAATAATGGGAAATAGATTTACAAAATACATATTATTTTCAGATCATTATCTCATGGGCTTCATTTATACTATAGTAATGTAATAATATACTTCGATGAATAATAAACCTTATTATCATTATGAAATGCACATTCTATGTTCATTCATTCAACAATCAAAATATATCTATATTGAAATTAATTTCATATAAGTACAATCCTTCATTGAAACACCTGTCCATTTTCCATAGTTTGGCACTTTCATCCACAATAGCTGTCATTTATTCAAAAACACGTTTATATTTCATTTTAATCACTCATATATTCAAGCATGTAGCTTATGTACAGTGCATAAACAAACACAGACACCAATATATTGATCACAACAACAACAATATCTACATTTTGTTTCACTAATACTTCACATTCTATATATAATATCCATATTGCATCACTGATTAATAGAAATTAAAATGTTGATCGACGTTTAAACATTTAATATTATCTAATCGAAATTTCATATTTCATATAAATGAAAAATGGTGAACACCAATACAATAATTAATACTGATTTTACTGTGCTTTGATTCCATACATACGTGAATAGAGATGTCTCATTCGTTCAATGAATTTAGGAATATATTATAATAAACTACTGATAGAAGTTTGACTGTATGTACAAAAATATACTCAATTAAACGATATTAATCCATGTTAGATTTGGATGCAGAGTAAGTAAAATCGACCTTGTTTTTTAGGTGATATAAAAAAAGCAATTAATAATAACTTGACTGGATATAATAATGGAATGTAGAGGTTGGAATAATTACACAAAGTTTATAAAATAAAAGATTGACGATCACGCTGTTCGTGCTTTAGCGCCAGCCACACCAGATTTTCACTCATCACCAAAAGAAAAACTTTCTCGAATATTGAAATTGTGTTAATCCTCGAAGTGCATTGAATCAATCCAATGGAATGAATTACGTAATGTCTAGATATGTTTGTAGGGGATTCAAAACCAATCTTCACCCTAATTCACCCTTGTAAATCATTGAGATGACAGATGAGGGGTATATACATATAATATGGAATTATCTCTCTGACCAGATTAAGTAGTTCTATTATACGACATATTGAAAATGTTGGTCGTAGTCTAGCCGTGACTCAACCCTCCTCGTACTCATATCTCCTCTCTCGTACCTCCTTGCCTTTCTCTCTCCTACACATTGTTAACAAAACTCATCCGCGTTACCTTGCGGTTTTCGCGCACATACAATTTCACTGTCCGTTTCTGTCGCTAAACCCTTCTCGTACCTTCAAGTCTTATCACGATTAAAAGCGGTCAGGTTAGTCGCCGTCGTGTTGAAACTGTCGAAAGTGAGTTGGTGAGGATGCCGTCGATATGTCGAGTTGAAGTGCACCATGGTGTGGGAGGAAGTCTCGTACATTGTCGCCGTAGACGGCATCGTACCACGACGCTTCGTTAATTGCGGCTCAACACAACAACAAAACAGATAATTGTTGAAGTGCTTACGGAATGCTCCGCTGACGCAATATAAAGCAATCGGGTTGACACATGAGTTGATGAAAGATAAACAGAAGCCGACAACGCGGAAAATGAGCCAAAAGTCGTCGAAATCCGCCAGTGCAGTGGGGTTGTAATGGAACCAGATCATGAAGATGTGATAGGGGAGAAAACATACGATGAATATAACAACGAAACAGAGAACCATCTTTCCGACTTTCTTTCTAGCTCTGATCTGTGACGTTTGTCCTTGCATCTCTCCCGGCATGTTCCTCGTGCTCAACTCAAGATGAATCGCCATCAACACGTAAAATACCGCGATGATGCACATGGGAATAGCGTAATACACCAAGAACTTGAACATGACAGTGAACTTGGGGTAATTATCCCCCAACTCGGTTGGAAAAGGATAACATATTTCAATGGTCATATTGTTTTTCTCTAATGGTATTATCCTAATGTACGAGAAAATAGCTGATGGAAGAGCAAATAAGAATGCGAGGACCCAGATTCCAAGGGCGGTCAGTACAGTGAGAGGCTTCGATGAAAGCATAACGTGACGTCTAATAGGGTTGACGATGGCACAGTAGCGTTCAGCACTAAGTGCCGTTAGCGTGAAAACCGATACTCCGGTAGAGACGTCTTTGACGCATTCCGACAGCTTGCAGATGAGTTCACCAAACGGCCAAGACTCCAGCGTGTAAAGAACAGAGGTGAACGGCACGCAAGTGACAATGAGGAGGAGATCACCAAGGGCAAGACTCAAGATATAAGTATTCGGCACATTCCGCATGTTCCGGTGACGCACGAAGATGAGTACAAGGGTGCCGTTGCCGAGGACGCCGATGATGAATATGAGCGCGAATACGACAGGGACGATGTAAGTCTCGGGACGCTCGGGATATGGCTCGTACTCGTGGACGTCTGTCGTGTCCTCTGTGACGCTGACGTTGTCGGTGTCGCTCCATGTTGAACTTTGGGAGTAGATGTCGGAGGAGGTGGTGGAGACGTTGGAAAGGAAGGTGTAGAGAAGAGAGTAGATAGGGGACGACTTATCTGCTGTGATTATATCCGCCATCAGTGAAATGAGTCTGGAAAGGAAATAAATAACATTAACAATATTAATGAGATTAATGGTGATTAACTATATAGTCGTCAATTTTGAAAACTTTGGAAAATATTTTCTTTCACGATTTTAATCTTCGTGTCTCACAGGTTGAACTGTTAAAAGCCATGTAGAATATTCTCCCCGAGAAATGGTAATTTTCAGTGAGTTCATAGCTGTAATCGAAGAAAAGAGAATGAAAAATCTTTATACATCCACTCTTATAGCAAAAAATATGCATGGGGAAATGTCCAATTGGAATAAATTCCAATTGGATATTTCATTTCATTTCTCATTACAAATGATATATCGTTAATTGTTTCTCGGCAACTTTTATATTGATATAAAGTTTTGTAAGGTATACTATATAAATAATGTATTGCCATTGTGAATATGATGAATTGTCAATGTTGTTTGTATACGAATAGATTTACAGATAAAATTTAATATGCAGTTTTTCACGAACGTTGAAGAAAGTCGCATAGTAGATATCTGATTGGTGAGACAAGGCTTGTAGATGCGCCTTCATGATAATGCTTGGCAAGATCACAAGACTTCTGCGACCAAGAGCGGAAGTAGCTCCAGACATTAGAGTGTGCATACATTACTGCGTTCAATAACGTTTTATTTCTGTTAGAAACCATGAATAAACCAGCTTTCACTAGCTTATTTACATGTTAAGATAGTGCTCCACATGAACTCTTTAAGTACAGCAAAATATGATGGATGTTAGAAAAATCGCATTTATTGGTTTATACCCATTTCGATCGATCGATTGTTTCTGAGACACTTTCATATTTCAACATGATTTCATGTTGTCTTCGGATTTTGTAAACATCCCTCTGAATATCTTTAATTATTTAATTTCATCGTGAATTTTATTATAAGGATGCGATAATGTTTGCGATATAATAGGCCTATTTCAAAATGCAATGTGAATGATTTCAAACAATTGCATAAGTTCACAGATTTCCCCAATTGTGTTTTAGATACGGTTTACTCAACTATAGTCATTCCGAAATGAAATCAAAAACCGGAAATAAATGAAAAGCTCTGAAAATTATGTGTCTCAATGTACAAGGCCATACATATTGTTGATATATAGGGCTGGCTTTGCCATGCATAGCATCCGTTGAAAGTCACCATCAGTTGGAAGATCGATACACTGTACACCTATATATGAAGATGTCTTCATTGGTTCCAACGAACACTTTCCATTACAGAATTCACTCTAGAATTACCTGAACTCGCTTTAGTTCATGCAAGCAATAATCACTGTCAAAATTTAAAATTGAATCTAAAAAAATTCCAATAGGCAAAGCTTATTATTCTTTGAATTAATATATAATATTAACATGATGACGTGAGTCCAGTATGTATTTTAAATTATACTCAAGAAATCATGACTTAAATGTAGCCCTTCTGACTTATCTTAATCAAGACGCAACTTATTAAAATTAAGCCTATGCATTGTTTCAAATATTAATTAAATGTCTCAACATCCTTCAATAACTTAATGTGATGTATTTTGTATAGTAATTGTATGTGGATCAAATAGAGACAATCAATATATTATTATCATCATTCTCATTATTATTAAGAAATATGAAATATAAGTTTTTCCTCAAAGTGAATACAATTTTTTCCCGAGCCATCATTATCATACCGCAACCTGAAACAACTTGACCCAATTTGACATAACCTATCGTGGTATTTCAAAATGAATTGAATTAAAACATTGAATTTCAGAAAAGACAGCATATTGAAATGTTGTCAAAAATATTGTTTCAGGGAAAAAAAATTGACGGTACGAAAATCGATCGATCTAAAAAAGTTCATATTGAAAAGTATAAGAATGTTGTCCATTCGGCCAGAGAGCTCTTAATAATCGCTTTTGTTATTATACCTTTATATAAATAAATGTGAGCAGTGTCCTGGAGTCGAACATTGAACGCCTGTGGGGTTCGTTAATACGTTCAATATTCGCCACTGTGGTACGCCACTAGTGGAGGTGCCGGGCAATGAAACGAAGAGGCCAGATGTAGAGGTCGGTATTACAACAATATTGACGATAGCGTCGCTGACAGCAACGTCTAGAGGAAATATTGACGTCCAAAGCTATTACTGTTCGAAAAATCTAAAAGCTAGAGCGAAGAGTTCAAGATGTTGGAATTATTGTCGGTGAAATAAAGTGTGAAGTGTTCTCAACAGAGATACGTTATATGTAATGTGTTTGGAACAGAGCCCTAGATTTTACAGGTCACAACAAAGTTTTCATTTTACTATGTGATGTTCCATTTTTATTCTCTTTGCTTCTATTGGCAGCAATTGATATGATTAAATACGTTTTTTAAAACGATGATATATAATTTTAATTTTAATGAAAAAGTAAACAGTATGAGATGTAGTTCTAACCAATTTCTCAACAATCGAATATGATAGAATGAATTCATTTAACGTAAGATGTATTAAGTATCAATTTCAATCAGGAATTCAGAGATTTCAACTTCTATCGAACAACAACAGAAAAAGTTATTGTTGTTGAGAATCGTTTTTCGAAAGCTTTAAAGAAACAAAATTGAATTGAATTTCTTGAACGTAATATAAGAAATGATCACTTATAAGTATCAACTCGCTAAATTTATGAGTTTTGAAAATGAATTTTCGAAATCGATTTCTTCGGGGGGAAAGAAAATTCCCACCAGAGTGGATTTACAGATAAAATGAAACGTCAACATTGCAAGGTATCAACTTAAGAATTTGTCGTAATGGCAACAAAAAAATGATTGAAAATTCTAATGAGTCAAATGGTATAATGACACGTATGAAGAGATTAAATATTGATCTTGGGAGAACCAGATATTCTGTGAACTATATATTTACCACGCCTTCGGATTTTAGTCTACGCATAACATAGAACCTTTAGTGTGACTGTTCATTACGGATTGACAGCATTTCAGAAAATGTACTTTTCTAAATGGTATCAATCAATTTAGAGAAGATACATTCGAATGAAAAGTCGCACGATAGTTTACTGTCGTCTATGCTGTCGCTGGAAGTGTTAAGATGTGAGTATATTTCTTTCATTCACTTCTGTAGCGTTACCAAAACTAGTGGCATATTCGATGAAACTGTTCCAAGTCTTACTTCATCTAATTACCTGAGATTATTTTGAAACTGTCAATTAATGTCGACTCCGTTCTGTAAAATTGCCGCAAGTGAAAATTCAGAATATCCACTTCTGGTTCTGTCTGTTCTTTCGAAAGTCAACATGAGATACTCAATTGATTCGTTGCATAAGCGAAATGGAGGGAGAGAGCGAGAGAGGGAAAAAGAGAGAAAGATTGAGAGAGAGAGAGAGAGAGAGAGAGAGAGAGAGAGAGAGAGAGAAAGAGAGAGGGTGGGAGGGGGAAGCTTTGATTTTACTTGCAAAGCCATCTGATAGGCAAATAAAACTTCACTGGAAACTTAAATCGAAAATTTCAATGGGCCTATAATAGTAAATCCTTTCGTCTCATGATTTAGTTTCAAAAATGGCGTAATAGAAGCTTCGTGGTGACGCGACGTACAACTGATGTATTTACTTTGAACTTATTGGACTTGAGCTATCAAGTTATTACGTAACTTTTAATATAGTCGAATAATATACGTGGAGAAACTTGCAGCATAGCTACTTAGATTGAAAAAGAGACTAAAATCGGGGTCTGTTTCATTAATATGTATCTCTATTAATAACATGTTTATAGAACATAGAACATGATGCAATTATTTTCACTCAGCGATTGTGTGATATAATGAGATGAATGTATTTATTTAAAGTATCATTAAATTCTATCAATTATTCTTAAATATTATCCATCTATTGTTTGATTCATTGATTCACAATCACTAAGGCCTATAACATATTATTGGAAATATTATGTTTTAAATTTGAGTAAAAATGTATTGTTTTTTTCAGCAGTAATTTACTTCCAACACACAGAAAAATTAACTCACAGAAGAAGTCTCTGGATAAAAAATAAATGTAATGAAATTGTATATCTTTGTATTAATTATATCAGCACTGTACTTTTTCAAAGAATTGCTTTGCGGGTCGCTAATATCAAAAGTATTCTCTCTCATTGAAAATCTCTATCGAAACAGAATCACAGAACTGAAAGAACAGAACTGAAACTTTAACCTCCTCCAATGGGTTGGTATAGGTATTTAGGATGATCGAGCTTTTTTCAGTATGGATGGTATAATAATTGAACGGGTGATACAGAATGGCCGATTGCTATTCCCGATTCACTCATGTGAGTCACTTTCTCCAGATTTTAGTGTAGTGATAAAAGTGAGATGATAAGAAAAGTGACATCTTTCAGGAATAGGGGTGCAGGTCCAACTTGAAATCAGTGTCATACTCAGTTCGTTATAGCAGACAGCTAGTCAGTTCATGGACTCATCATACCGTATTTCAAGTCCATGATCGGATAGCTCGGTATTCAGAATGATAAGTTTGGAAAACTTTTGTTATTTTGAATATCTGACTATAAAATGTATTTTCAGGAAGTTTAGTGATATTACTCATTTCATATCCAGGTTTACGACTTTTATGGTACAACAGAAGTCGAGGACGTGGACAAACTCAGTCATTCAAATCGTATTTTATTCAGATTTTGAGTGTGAAATTTGATGTAACATCACAGGATGTGAATACAATTGTGCATTCAAGCTGGTGTGATATATCAGAGTCAAAACAATCCCGTGCCAACATTTCAAGCTTCTCTTTTATGAGGTAAACTTTCATACGAACGAAAGATTTTCAAAGTTTCCAAAAGTATCACTAAAAGAATAAGATGTGTGATTGGAATGAAGAAACAATTAACGAAAATCCTAATTATTGATTGGATACGAGTGTGAAAGATTTGAAAGTCTAAGCTTTGAAAGATCAACTTTTGAGTGATATGCTATTTATTCACCAAATACATTTGTATGTCCCATCAGACCTATTGCATGCATTCAAACAGATTCAATCACAGAATTATGATAAAATATATAAATGTTGCTCTTCAGAATGATAATAATGATATTTTTTAAGTTGTAAGAAGTTTATTTGACAAGAAAAGTAACAATATAGGCCTACAATGTATTTGCGAATCTATTATACACCCGAAAAATGGTTGCAAAACACTTTCAATGGTATAAAATTTCTTAATGAATGTTTTATTGACATTTAAAAAAACATATTACTTGAATAGTTTCGTACAATGTTATATAATAATAATAATAATAATGATAAAAAGTTATGATTATTCTCTCCTATATTCCTTTCTACCGGATTTTCATTCCAGTGCTTCTAAATAGAACTGTGGTTGAGTTTTCATGTAATTACTTTCAACTTTGTTCTGAAGAGTCATACAATTAATGTACAAATAATATGAGATATAAATACTTCACCGTTGATATTATATTCATGTATATGTATAAGACGAATGTGCAAGGGTTTCTATAACAACATTACAAAGTGAGACGTCTGAAGTTCCATTCTGGTTCTATGAGTAGTAATAATTGGTAAAATCATTCTTGTGTGAATTCAAATTAGACATACTTCTATCCACAAAAAAAAAAATTCCAAGCGATATTTCCCCCCGTAAACACATCCACTACAAGCACGCGGGCGGTATCACAACTTTTTCTTGCGTGGATACAAGTACAGAGTAAATGAGCAATTACATTGTAATTGTATATGCATTAAATATTCATTATATTTGTTCATTTATATTCATTTATATACCGTATATATATTTATTTCATGAATTTATATTTCTTATATATTCATTCACATATTTATCTTAATGATAAGCACTTATCTGCATCCAAAACTGTTTCAAATGTGCTCAATTTGTTCGTGTATTAACTTTGGGGAGAGAGCCAATTAATATACAACTTGAAGCTTTTATTTTTCATTCGTATCTCTGAGGAAGTCGTATAGTTGTTATTAATTCATACAAATGAGATGAAACATCAAATAATGATCCAAATGTAAATTAATTATGATCTGAATGTATTTATTCATTGTCTTTCTGGAATTGAACTATGACCAAGTGTGATGCATGAGTCAGTATTGCTAAATAACACACAGCTATTTGGAAATGAGTCCATTTCAAGAATATTGTTTATTGGATAATGCAAGTTTGATCTTCAAAGACGGCGAACGTTCAAGGCGTAATTAATTTGATATTGATTGAAACCTCTGAACTCATATAACTCCAATGAAACAACAAGCAAGTAAAATATATCATCAGTTTTTTCCGACGAAATATTCATTCTGGAATGATACAACACCTTGTTACCGGCACAGTAGCTGAGTGGTTAGCTCACTTGCTTCGTGTGATCCGGCAGGTGAAGGGACGTATCGGACCCGCCAACGTCCATCTTTACAGGGGTTTTTCGTGGTTTCCCTCTGTAGTCTAGGCTAATGCCGGGATGGTTCCCAAAATATAGGCCACGACCGCTTCCTTCCCACTATCCTTCCCATTACCCATAAACCTTCATCTCATCATCCCATCATCTCATTAATCATTCATCCGACGCCAATAGATCTTAGTAATCATTACAGTGCGTCGTTAAAACCCAATATGAAAAAAAAAAAAAAATGGTAGATATATCATACAGTACCATACAGTACCACACAAAGACTTTGGTAGATACGTTGAAATGAAGAGGTGAAGAAACTATAAATTTATCATAGAAGATGGGTTAATTTCTGTCTTCAGAAATCACGAGCACAGTCTAAGATATTTAACTAAGATAATTATTCCTGGAATCTGACCTCTACAAAGCACCAACTTTCATTTCTCAGTGTTTCCATAACTGTTCCACTTGTGAATATATTTGTATTATGTTTTGGTTTATATATTCAGAGTTTATTAGTTTATAAGAATGAATTAATTAGCTATAATGATTGAGTAATTGAATGAGCGAAGAATACTCGATAGAGTTAGTGTGTGTGTGTTTTTTTGTTCGCGCTCTACAGATGGAACTTGCGTACAAATTCAGTTGAAACTTGGCATACACAAGTGGTCTTATCTAATTATAGATGTTTTTTTACCGTATAGTTTTAAGGCGCATTGCAATCGATAGATTCGTATGTCATACACACATAATTCGTTTTTATTATTGTCATACCATGGTCAACCGTTGGTAACCGTGGCAACCGTATTGTTGGTATAGTGGTTTTAAAACTCATAAAAAAAAATCATATAAAATATAATTATATTATGGAACTTTAACAAGTGAGTGAAGCTATAGACCAAATTTGGTCTGTGGTAGGGATAAAAATATTTATTCCGTCTCAAATATATTATTCATCCCGTAAGCCATTTTCTTATCTCTTATAACACATCAATAAACTTTGAAATGGAGCGTCATTTTTTTCGAGAAACAATTACAGGCTTAGTTCTTTGGATATAATTAATTTAATTCAATGTTGGAAGCGTAGTTTCTGCTTCAGGGAAATAATAATCTTTTGAAACGTTCATCTCTTCAATGCAATGACTTCAAAACCTTTTAAAGGAATCGATTCAAATTTTCTGTGTAGGTTTAATTACTGAAATCAAATTATTGGATGAACGATATCAATTAAGACATTCATTTTGTACAATATTGGGACTTTGCCTGCTTTGTTTGCATGCGCTCCACAGATCGCAATGCTAAGCCGTTCTACATGAAACTCTTTCAGACATTACCTATTCTATATTGCAATTTGCAACTCTATTGGAAAGCATAACAAATATCAAACTTGCATTGAATCATGACATTTTGTTAATTACAAGCTCGACAACGACTGTGATCATAAGAACACAACAAATGACCAACTTTCAGCATGAGCTGAATATTTTGAGCGTTCCAAAGTTTTGGGTAACAATCGGTCGATGAGAGTTTGAGAAGTTGATGACTTTCAAAAATGATCGGATTTCGAAAACGTTCAAACCTTGACGATTTTTTAAAAATCATTTTTTATTATTATAAAAAAAAGTTCAGATAGATATAAGTACAACAACAATTGTTGTGTTCAATATGTTTCACCAGAATCAGCTAAAGAACCAATAAATTATATGAAAGGAGCATTTATAATGACTGCGGCAACCATGTTTTTGCCAACAAAGCCTTCTTATTTCTCACATATTACTCACTATTATTTACTTTTTTATTGAATTGAATGTTCTGTTCACGGTGCGTCATTTACCGTCGACGTTGAGGTCATTTTGCACCGCGTCAATATTAATAAAAGAAGACATTAGTGAACATCGATTGTGTTATTGACAAGTGATGTATTAGAAAATTATGATCAAATGTAAAATTCATCATCACTTGCACATAACTACCGTATATTATGCCTATATACTAGGCAAACGCGTTATGTGTTTTCGCGTTGATGGATGAGCTATTTATATCAACATATCTTTGGATTGGTTATATATATAGGCCTATATATATATATATATATATATATATATATATATATATATATATATATATATATATATATATATATATATTTATATACACCTTGAGATCCAAAAAATTTTGAGTCACTGCCATCTTATTTCCTAATCAATTCCCATGATAATAAAAAGGTTTTGTTCTAATCGTTTACAGTTAATTGGTGGCATCCTGTTGCTTGAATTCAATAGGTATCTTGATAGCTTTGAGTGATTCACAAAAATTACATTATATATTTTTTTACATCAAAACGGCCAATACGATTTGAGTGAAAGTTCGGAATAATGTGTGCCATTATCATATTGAAATTTCTTGAGAATTTGAATTCTCTCGGATGAAATAATTTTAACGAATTTTTCCTTTGGGTTACTCTTACGGGATTTTTGAAAACTTTGAAATGCGTTTTCTCAGAAGTGGTAAAACCGATTGCGCCTCAAAACTATACATTCTCGAGCTGAATGAGGACACTTGTGTATGCCCATTTTCAACTGATTTTGAATTTTAGTTTGACCTGTAGGGCGCGAACGAAATAAAAACAAAAACAATCACTTTTTTCCGAGTATAGTGAAATTGAGTCTTCGCTCCGCTCATCCAATGACAAAGAGTGGACATTCAGAAAGCGGTGGAAGTCACTAGGCCTATATGGTCAGTTGCTTTCATAATGTATAGGCACTCTAGAATGGATAGGCTGTTATCAGAGTGTATATATCTCTATATTACACATTTTAATATCACCATCTCCGTCTCGTTCATGTTACAACGCATATGTTGCGTTCTGGAGAATTCAATAAAAATGATGAAGAATGAAGGGTGTGTTTTACTTCTTGAACAGTTCTCTTTCCATTAGAAGACTTAAACCTATGAAATCCTTTCATATAACAGATCTTCATTACGTATGGGTTTGCACGAGCGACAAAGTTCCCGTCATCAACTCTCTCGAGAATAAATTACGTGAATCTCTTCTAAAACATTGACAGTTGACAGTTTGGCGGTGTCAATTCGAGGCGCCATTTTGACAGTCATAAATCGTTAGTATCTCAGATGTCTACTGTTATATGTACGCGTACTGGCTCATAGTCGTCGACTTATTATTAAAGGACTCCTTTGACATCACTTCTGAGTTCACGGGTTAAGTTGAGAGGTAACTTGGTTTTTGTTGGAGAGACAGAAAGTGTGAAATTAGTTTTATATGTATTTTTTAATCTATTTCTTGCGATAACTTGTGCAATATTTATGATAAAACCAGAACAAATACATATTTATTCATTCTCATCTTTCATTTTTTTCGCCAATATTTCTTGTTAATTTCAAAATATATAAACAAAAAACAAATAACAAAAAATTATGTTTCAAGAACTATTCAACTTCAAAGTTCAAAAATTGAATGAGAAATGAAATTATAAATAGTAGAAAACTGATATACCTATCTAGGACCAGCTTTATCAAAATACTGCATAAGTTACTCCAAAAAATGAATGAAGATGGTGATGCTAGTAAAAACTCTCACACACATATCTCTCTCTCTCTCTCTCTCTCTCTCTCTCTCTCTCTCTCTGTCTATATATATATATATATATATATATATATATATATATATATATATATATATATATATATATATATATATATATATATTTAGGCCTATATATACAAGAGACAGAGAGAGAGAGATAGCGTGTTACATTCCAAAGGTTTCTCAAAAGATAAATCTTTGCCACTAAGCTGCTTTAAAGGGTTCAGCTCTATTGAATACAATTTTTCTGATGTGCATCAAACACTTCAGCAATTTCTCTTTCACTTGCAATTTTTTTCAAATATTCCAATTTGTCAATTTGAAATATTCTCAAATTGTTTGTAATATTGCGGGTTTGTCAGCGTGTGTGAATTTTGTGTGATTCCTGTACCAACAAAACATCAGACCCTGACGTCTCGGCGCCATCGACGCCCTCTACAGTTCGATAGGATGTGATAGAGAAATACTAGAATTTATTGTATGCCCTAAATAAATATAATTCCTTTCACCGCGTTATACTTTTCATCAAAAAATGGACGAAATACAAATTCTTCTCTTTCATTAATTGAAATCAATGTTTTCTCCGATAATCTTTTTTCTTGTTCTCAAGTTCTCATTATCTCTCTCAATTATTCTTTTCACTCATTTTACACCCAAGAAAATTGCGTGATACTTGATCGCTATAATTCCAGACATAGTGTGTTCGAGTTTTATTTCACAATTCCTTGACATGACCTAATTGTCATATGTTGAATTTTGAGCTATCAAGTGAATTCATGTGCGTCTAATTCTAATAGAGCTTACAGCTTGGAAAGCTTAGTCAAGCGGACTGAGATTGGATGGTTGCACGATGTGGGTTTTAACATGAGGTTAAAGGTTGGTTCGGGTTTTTGTCAAAGATTCACTTTCACCGAGATAAAACCGACGCTTTACAACTATAAGACATTTATCACGACGATTTAAATACGTCAAATATTATTTCACAGACAACTGATTCATGTTACGGAACCAATTTAATAGAACCCATTTGGCAGTATATTTTCACGACGTTGAATTCAAATATCAGCAAGAATCTGTGAAAAGAAGTAGATTTTTATGGAAAATTATTGTTTGATGGTTACAATAATAATTTATTCGAGCCTCTGTCTGATGAGACTATATTATTCATTTATATTCATTTATTTCAGTTATTTATTCTCGCATTAATTCCAACATCACTGACACTTGAAAAAAAACATGTGATCAATTATTAAATCCTCACTATATTAATCTGCACACGATTATTTCAATTCTGTCAAGTGAAATCTTGATGTTATAAGTCAATCTTTATTTGAATTTACTTACTGGTTGATTAAAACATATATTGTCTTCATTCAAATCACTAAAATTGTTGGTTTTATTGGATTTGAACAAGATTAAATATCAAATAAACTTCTCAGTTACTTATTTGTTTCATCGTTGTTTACTATTTGTTTAAAAAAAAAAATGAAATTCCAACTATTCCGTATGTGAAGTAAATGTTTCTCATACGCTTGCTCATGTTCATTTATTCAATTATTATAATTGTATCATTACAGGACATTCTCACAAAATAAAGTTCAAGACATAAAAGCAGATGACAATCTTCTCGTTTTCAAATTGGGTATAAGAGAAAAAAGTTTGTTACTTAACTCTCGCGGTAATGGATGGATTACAGTGAGTGACTATCCATGTACCATGCATATCGTATTCTGAAGATACCCGACGAAAGTACTCAATTAACGATTTCAAACTTTGATACTTCTAGTTGTGCTTTCACTTTGGTACAGCGATCTTAATCTTAATCGCTTGATAATGGCGACTAGGAACGAATAATTATGCTTGAAACAGTAGATATATCGTATAGATGTGGGGAAGGGGGTGAAAAAATCAAAATGAACCTACAAGTTCATTTGATGTTCATTTGAGTGGTATCCCAAGAGGCAATTTGAAACAGTCACCATTTTGATAACAAAAAGTGTTCACATAATGTTTATCTATTTCTAGGTCAAGCAAGAATAGTTACTTTTTAGAATAACTGAATAAAACTTATTGATATTAATGATACATCGATCTACAGTCTATTCTGAAAAACACTGGGATTTTTTTATGACACATTATTGCCCGGTATGAACGATTCCGTTTTATGTTATCCTCCCCTTCTACCAAAAGATACTTATTGATTTATTTCTATTGTCAAGTCGGAGCAGCAGTAACAATCCTTTTGAGAAAAACGTTTTTAGTTGAATATTCTAATATTCATGTAAATTTCCTTCCTCTTTGAATCGTTAATAAGTTCCCGTTTTATATATTTTCTCACTCAATACTCTTCTGTCTCTGTATGTTCTGTTGAGCGTATTGAGCCCATTGAGCGTGATTCTCATCAACGTTTTCAATCTTGCGTATTGTTATTGGCAAGGCAAGGGTTTGCCTTCCTCGTTTTTCACTCGTTCAAGTGTTTGTACTGACATACATCGAGTATTGGTAAACCAACCCTATCTTCAGTCTGATGTAATGTGCAAAGAAATCTAACCTACTCTTCTATTCCGTTCTGCGGTTGAAGAATGAATAAGTCTCGGTTTGTGTATACAAATCGACTTTATCTTTACTGGCGTTGTGTCGTGATAATGTTTACTCTCTTATTTATAGCTATTGGAATCTGTAGATTCTACAAGACAATGCCAAACACGTTATTTATACAAAACAACAATAAGCATTCTCAATGTTGATAGCCCCACAAATTGTGAACAAAATACATACAATTTAGCATTATTGCGAGAAAAAAGAGAATATAATATTTGAGAGCATTTTTCTCACATTATTGCTCGATTGTACATTTGTATATTTGATTATTTTTCATCATATTTTTTCAATTATATGGACGATCACCAGCGTAGAGCTCCACTGTTCAGCAGTTTTTCTGTCATTACAAATTTTTGTTCACGTAGTGGCCTATTCCTCACTATTCGAAATTCACATTAAGAATTTTTTCAACTCAGGAGCAATAATCTAATCTTGAATTATTTTATTCACTTCATAGACCTCCAGGGGCTGAAGAGTATATTACTTCAAATAAATATAATCCAATATTTTAAAATATGATTCAACTCAGGGAAATGTGTTAACATATGCCAGGGAAGATATACTGTCCGAAGATGGGTAGCTCTACTATGGCTCTAGTGAGGAAGAATAAGCCAAGTCGGTATTTTGTACCGTTTATTTATAATGTTCAAAACAATTATTACTTTCATTGCCCTGATCTTTCTGGTGTTGGATTGATATTATAAATAGTCTGAATATTTTTCATTGTGACGATATTAACGTCTTAGGGAAATGAACGACTAAATTATTTTATATGTGAACCTTTACAAACTCGACATTATCATCGATGATTAAAATAAGAGGATATTCAATACAGTTCTGATATTATTTGATAATTAAAAACGTAAAAATACTCATTTAAGTGGCACAACTTTCTAATATTTCATATTCTATATTCATATTATTTCATATTCTATTTCAATATTTCATATAATATTTCCAATATTTTTTATCTAATTTGACGTCGACTGGATCAACTCGTTGTTTTTGATATTGATATCAGCAGTTGATATTTAAAGTACTGTCTCTATTCGTGTTGACATCATACGTTTCTATTTTGTTATTCGTCAATGTTCGTATTGACCTGTGATTGATAATAAAGTGTATAGTTATGTCATAGCAGGATAATCAGTCAAACCATTTGGCATATGGAGTGTGTTCGGAAAAGATCAAAATCCACAGGTGTACTACGCTCCACTTTCGGGTTCGTTCAATACATACTAGGAAAACGCGGGATGCGCGTTGTGAGATGAGCTTAGAAGTATGGCAATCTAGGATGAAAAATAACTTGTCAGCTCAATTTAAACCTTGACTTACTTCGACCGTTCAAAAACCTCACCTGCAACTTGTTGATATTTATAGTAACCTACAACCTGTCGCATAAACACTTTGCGAAACCAATTGATCCAAATATTCAATAAAATGTATACGTTTATTGCGTTTTCTTTATCATTTCTCATTAGATTGTAGTAAAAATCTCTGAAAAGGTGCATAATAGTATTTTTCATATTCTGTGAGAATTTGAGAGCTTTTGAAAAATTCTTGTTTTTCAAGTATTTTTCCTCCAATTTATTCTTATGAGGATTTTCCAAACTTTCCGATTATTTTCCGGAAAAACCTTCCGACCGATTCCTCTGAATAACAATCCCAACCTATTCTAGTATGACACCAAGTTTATAAAAAGTTTCAAGTTGATTGATTCATTTCTCTGACCTGTATGCCGCGTACATAATTACAAAAAAAAAAAAAACATAAAAACGAAGCCCATTTTTTTTCAGGGTGTGAAATGGAAAGCTTCGCTACGCTCATCTAATAACATCACTTTTCTATAGAAGAAATAACCTTTATTGGTCCCTGACTACATTATAAAACAGGATAGCAATCAGTATAAAAAATACATAGAATAATATAGAGAAATAGATTGAAAATATTATATATTGATACATGAAAAGAGAACTGATCGAATAGAAAAAATGTAGAAACAAAATAGGATTGAATAAAATAATAATAAGATTTAGTGATTACAAAATCAAGAGTGATATATTGAAACGTTAATTATACAAATGATTTCTTAAAATTCTTACGGAGTCTTCAAGTGCTGACTCTCCGATTCGATATTTTAAAAAGTTACTTATAAAAAAACGTTTACAAAATTATACTGAACCTAATACATGTAGGCCTACTATTAAGACATGTACTATTGTTTATAAAGAGATCCGTCAAAAATGTTCTCATTTTGAAAATGGAATCAGAAAATGCATACTAGAACATAGAACGTTATATCTAAATAATGACTTTACTATACTATTTTAATGAATTCCACATCTTTACGCTTGTTTTCTATCTTATTTGCTCTCTAGTAATTTTAGCTACTACAAAGAAACAGAGTTTATTTCGCACTCACTTATTTATTATGAATCCTCACTTTTTCATTTCTATATTTTTTAACCTTTTCTTCATTACAATCATGCTCCATTTTCTATGTACTGTTTATTTTGGGCTTGTCTCTAATTATACTATTCAAACTTTAATTTGACATTCTATTTTGTATACATGTCGGTTTGTTTGATTATATTTATGCCACAGGTGAGCCCAAATATACTTTTTGGGGTCTATTGTAGAACACCATGTATATCATCTGTATGAAATGTCAATGAAAACAAAAACAACAACAAGAGCAACAATGAGAGAAGTGACTCCAGACGATTATGCAAATTACATCGAAGTAACTTCAGTTTAGGTAGATTTTGATTAGATGGATTAGTTTTATGTTATTTTATGTTTTTGAGGTTCATTAACAGTACGCGTACAAGTGTATACTCCGATGAAAATAGAGGTCGCACGACCTTGATGGTGGCTTATGTAATATACTCAAACATCACAAATTAGAATCTTTGGAATAGAAATGATAATTTTTCTTGGTATATAAATAGGTTGATGTATGGAATATGAAGTTGAACAAGAATTGAAATATCTCATAGAGCTATTAGAAAAGTTATCACGACAATTTCATATCTCGGGAGCCATGTTTAATAGTCACTACAAATGTTGATATACATATTTTATACATTTCATGATAGAATTTCAGGTCAATTTTCTACATTTTGTACATATTTTAGGCTGAGTGTCAAAAATTGTTAAACGTAAGCCTATCATGATGAATCACTGATGTTTCATATTGTTATTGAATCAGCAATTTAGTTAACCTTCATGTTAATTAATATTTCACTTTTGCAGTTTGTATCATAAGTTTTATAACTACTTGAAAATAGTATTTATGAATAATTGACTTCCATGCTCACTACTTTTCAGCCTTATGTTTTCCTCAAATGAAAGTAGTACGTGAGCAAGTGTCTTCAACTTTTACACAAGACAACTCTACTACACAGCACTTTCTTGTAATGTTGTTCCCGGGGGTCATACTTACTTACTCTACTGCCTATATGCGTAATTCTTTTCAAGACTCTCTTCTCAGTTCTCACAAGGAATAAACTTTTCTTTTATTTCTTTTCTATAGCCTTCGTATGACTCTCAAGGGAAACAACTCTTCGCATCAACCAGTCGTTATACATCCACCTAGCACAATGTCCGAAATCATTGAAAATATTTCTCAGAGTTTGGTGGAACTATAGTTGTTGAAAAGTCACAACAGAGTGTGCTATAAATTTGATATACTTGTATCTACGAAAAAAAGGTCTTGTAAAATATCACGGTTATATTTGTGCAGGCATTATAGGGCACTGTGATTTTTGAGTAAAAGGTAAAATCATCTTTCAGAAACTTTAAATCCATCAAGTTACAGCGATATTATGAAGTTAACATAGTTGCCATCTTTTTTCTTCGATACAAATATATCAGGAAAACGCTCTGGTTAAACGCGTTGGTGAGTGATTGCAGGTGATTTGCGATATAGACGATTTGACTGAAATTTGTTGTAATCTAATGTAAAATAGAGAAACACCAAGGTCCTTCGATAGATCTATTGAATTGCTGGTATGCTTTTTTTTCCACAATCAAGAAATTATGAAAGAAGTCCTGGTAGAAATAAGAGTGCACATTTACAACAATTACATTTGAAGGGTACAGGGAAAAAAACGATCAATCTCAAGAAGTTGATTCCATGGAAAACGAAGAATTGTATTCACAACACTATAGATTTCACTGTCAATTTGTTATTAGACTTGAGCACAAACTGTCTTCGTTTTAGAAGATCAATAATACAATTAGTGATGCTCACTAGGTCTTGCTAAAGCTATTGTCATTGGAGAACAAAAATTCATGAGTAAATGTATAGTAAGTAGTTTCAACTAGGCACTGATATTTTCGTCAGAGTTTGGAAAGAACATTTTTGATGATAGATTCGGAGTTCTCACCCTTCGATTTTTTAGTAAAAAATCACTCACATTGAAAGCATGATTCTGTTTATGACACAACAACAATGGACCAAACGGCGCGTTTCGTGACTTAATATGAACAAACTCTGATCATCGTTTTCCAGTTTTTCACTGACTTTGATCGTTCTGCCATTGGATGCAGTAATTTCAACTGGCATTGGCTTTAATCAAAATTATATGATTTTATCAACTAGCTAGATGGGTGAGAAAAAAATGCTACAAGATCCTATAACTCAGAGGTGTAAAAAATGATTTTGATCGTTTTTCCCCTGTACCCTTCAATTATTAAAAGTTATATTGTTGGTAGTTTTATTACTACACTTCTTCGGTAATATTGTATACATATAAGCGCAAGCCATAAGAGCTGATTCTGTTGTTACTTTTACTAACGAATGGAAGAAGAAGAATATCACGAGAAAGAAAGGCTATCATATATCTCTGTATCGATTCTCTTATATATTTCCCAGTTCTTTTAAATACACACAACGCATTATACGCAGGCACAAAACTCAAATAGCATAAACATTTATGAACAGACACAATTATGCCGAATATTTACAAATTTGAAATGAAGATCAAATATCTGATGATGTTGTTATGATATTCGAATGTGAATTTTATCGTGATAATTTTGCAAATGAATACAAAATCAGATGCAAGTGCCAAGAAATTTCAGCCAAGTCACTCGCTATATATGCTCACCCAATAAATGTCGTTGTAGTGAGAATTTAAGTACATCTGGTGTCAAATCAATGATCATGATTGTGCGACCATGTGCAAGTGCATGTGCATGTGCGACTATGGCAGTTATGTCGAATGCAACTTTGTTCGTTTTTAAAACTTTTACAATTGTATTACATTCTTTTTGTTTTCAGAGAGGGTGGTGTTGACCTAAATAAAATGCCTATGGTTAAGAGTTCACGGGAGTCGATTTAGCGAAATATCATTTTTTTTTGTGACAACTTTCAAATGGTATGAGATATCGAAATTCGAATACGCGAGAAACTCTATAACGTCAAGATAATATGAATTATAGCAATTCAAGTCATGCCACATAACTGTCAAGCGTATACAGCTAAAAAAATGTGTTTCTTCAGCTGTATACGCTTGACAGTTATGTGACGTGACTTAAATAATTAAAAGTTATTTAATCATGAAGCTATTATAATTATTTATAATTATTATAATTATTATGATTATAATTATATATGTTTCTAGCGCATTACAATTTTGATATCTCATACATTTCAAAAGTTATCACCAAAAAACTGATATCTCGCTAAATCGAGTCCCATGTGGATTCTTGGGGGAATAAAATGTAGGTCTACGTGTTGAAGTTCATAGCTTGGAAATCATATATATCAAAATATGAAAGAAAGAAGCTTATTTGATGTATAGAAATGAACATTCATTGTCTTCTAATTGCAAATTAGTAAGGTTCATAGCGGATGATGAAATAACCACGGAATCATTAACGATCTTATGAAAAAATAGTACAAGTTCCTACAAAGCTATATAACAACAAAAAATGTATCGACCTTTCAAAATCTCACCAATTATCAAAGAAAAGTCTTTGTCAATCTGAATAGAAATTGGTATACAAAATTATTATACAAGGCAATAGAAAATGTTTCGACTGCAAGAACATATATGTTGAAAGAAAAACTATTTGAATCACGTGTCAGTTTATCAATTGAAGAACTAAAAAAATCAGGATGATTGTAAAAAAGCCTTTTTTGAAGCCTTCAGGTGCTAAATGACCTCACTGTCGATGCGCATTAAAACCCTAATATTCATTCATTAAAAAAGCCTTTTAAAGATATATATATATATATATATATATATATATATATATATATATATATATATATATATATATATATATCATGATTTCAATCCTAGATTTTATTTTGTGGGGGTGGCGTGATCACTCATGTACTGTATACCTGTCCGATCTGATTTGCCTTGTCATTAGCCTCGACTGATATATATATATATATATATATATATATATATATATATATATATATATATATATATATATATATATATTCCGTTGATGAAAGTTATGTCAGAGTTTTCTCCGATGAATAGTTCCAGTTATAAACAATCAAGTCATAATGCGAGTCATAACAGTGATACTTAAATTGCTCTGCCCCCTTTTATTACCCGTTTTGATGATGCCCATCCTGTGTATAGGGTCGGTTGAGATGTGTGCTTCAAAACTGCGTTCAAAAAGTCGTTCGGAGCATTTTACAGTTTAACAAGAACAGTATAAAAAGTAACTACTCCACCGAGGTATTTGGTATTACGTATGGGCGGATAATATACGTGATCCTCAGTATGAACTCGGAATCGCGGTCGATATGGTTTTAACTATAGTTTTAACGAGGTAGCGTACGTAAATCGATTTGACTGTGTTGGGTTCAGTAGACCCGAGTTCGATTAAAGTCGTCAATCATGTCGAGTTAGCTGTCTTTGATTTCTTTCGGTTGTTGTTGAATGAAATTATATGTATTGTATTTGATGAAAAATGATGCCATTTCCGAGTCATAGTTGAATTGATCTATTGTCAGAAAATATTTTTCTTCAGGTTTACCTTTCATTTTATCTCTCTCAATGAGAACAGAATATGAACAAATAATATGATAATTCAACATGAAAACAGTTTATAAGTGAATGAATGAAAGTAGAACTGCTTTTCTCGGAGCAGATGAGATCTAAGAGCGCATCAAACCTGATGAGTTCTAAAAGCGAAGTATATTTTTGTCATGGCGTTTCATCGATTTCTGATGAATTTTTGAAAACAATTTGAAAACTGTTCTGTTTCTACGACACGAATACAGTGTTTCTGAATTGATTGAATTACGAAAAATAAGTTTTCATTTGTTTCTACAATTGTTTTTGTCGAGTACTAGGGATAAAGAGATTTCTCATATTGGTAGATGAAAGAGTTTGTTTCTTCCAATCCGCATAAGGTTTATTTTATATATCCAATATATTTTTTGGATTCACAATATCACTTGAAATCGGGATATCTGTGGATTCACTCTCACAAAGTAGAAATATTGGCACAAATCCAAAATTGTTGTTGATAATGTGATTAGGATCCCAGTATACAATTTGGTGTACAAGTAAACAACCCTTAGAAGTGACTTTAAAAATGGAACTGCATTTCCAACTATATTGCACTCAATATCGAGAACGTTATTGTTATTTCTTTTGAGGTGAGTAAAACCATATGTCGATTCTATAACCATCTCTCAATGGAGTGTATTCAATTATCAATGCGAATAGTTCAATCTGATTTTATGAGCGAAATAACTAAGCTCAGACTCAATACACGTGTAATACATATGATAGATTTTCTAGAACGATCTACACATTTTGTATTTCACATTATATTCGTAATAATAATTCCTCCACTATATACCAACGACTGAAAAAATAGATTTAGAAATTACAACCACTCCAATATATAACCAATCAATTAGAATGGTCGTTAGCTTGAAGTTTCGTTAATTTTGATAAAATCTAGGATTTATATGTCTGGCCCTGCATTGCTCGGTACTCGGACTAAATGGGTTCTATCAACTTTTAGTTCAGCTGCTAAACACTTTCCTCATCCCTCAGAACAACACAGCTGTAACATATCTTCAAGCTGCGTCCATGCAGTGTTGCAGTAATCTTTATGAAATCGAGAACAACAAAATAATTTGAATAATAATTATTCTCAAAACTTATGAAATAATATTAAGTAGGATGAAGATGAGCGCAATATGCAAAATATTTTCCGCACCTGTGAATATTCTTTGAAATATTACAAGTTTGAAATAAATGGAATGTATTATAATATCATCATCTCAATTTGAATGAATTCATCAAATACCAAAAACGTGCAACTTTTTGGTAGACTGGAAACTTGACTTTTAGAGTTATAACTGATTTCTGTTTCAGTTTAGTGTAAAAATCATAAAAAAAAAGAATATGGTACCTTCTGAAGTTTTCAGAAAGTACTCTGCAATACTGTGATAACCAAATCGCTGTTCCAATGATAGAATTGTCACATAACTTTGATCAAGTCTATCGGAGTATAAAAATACATGCAATTTTGAACTGTAACCAGATTACTATACGAAGGCAAAATGAGAAATACGACTATCTCAAATCGATTAAGCCAGACAGTTTTTCGTTCTAGACAGCTTATATCAGAGGAAAACCGTTTCCTCCACGATTTTTACTCGATATCTGAAATAAGTACACATCTGGTATGTCAATTAGTATCAGCGAGGTGTGAAATGGAAGCCCTACTTTTCATTGATCTTGCTGGGATCTGTTGAAGAAACATTAAAGACAATGTAACCGTGTTAAATTACTGTGAAAACATGAAGCAAAATGAAAAAAACTTCGTATTCTCTGTCGCTCTATATATATATATATATATATATATATATATATATATATATATATATATATACATACATATGAATGGGATGCTATAGTTATGTTGAAAAAGATACGCCTCGACCGGGATTCGAGCCCGGGACCTTCTGCTTGCCGGGTAGGTGCTCTACCACTAAGCTACCAAAACCTGATTATAATATCTCGGTAGCTTAGTCGTAGAGCACCTGCCCAGCAAGCAGAAGGTCCCAGGCTCGAATCCCGGTCGCGGCGTATCTTTTTCGACATTACTTTAACATCTCAAATATCGAGATATTGGATCATATCCAAGAAGATTAATTATCATATATAAATATATATATATATATATATATATATATATATATATATATATTTATTCATTCATATATATATATATATATATATATATATATATATATATATATATATATATATATATATATTTACACGCATATTATGTGGAGAGATTTGTATTTCGTGGTGAACATGTGGATTCTTGAAGAAAATAAACAAGCAAAGAGAAATTTAATACCGGAAAAGGAATTGGTATAATAATATAGTCAATAGTTTCACTTCGTTTTGTTCTGTATTGTCCTATTGGAGATGGTTATATTGATCACTCAGCTATTCCACGGACTTATATTCAATGTATTATTACAGTTATATGTTTGATACTGATTGTTTCGGAACATTGAGTAATTTTAATGTGTAGGATTATTCACGATTTGCTTGATTAAGTTTTGATACACGATTCAGGTAACAATTGTTATTTGAAGCTATAAGATAATAATGGGACCCAATTCAACGACATGGATTATTGAACGAAATATTCCTAATGATGGTAATTTTGAATATTTTGGCCACTTTCAGTAAATAAATTGAACTTTTTCACAAATAGAGTAGATTACTTCTGAGAAAAGGGAAGGGCAAGCCAGTATCGAAATTAGATACAATCCGGACATTGTCACAAATATTGCACCTTGATTATAGAGATTTGATATGAAATGTTCTATATTATATTAAAAAAAAATGTATTCATCCAACAGAATAATTATATAACTATTTCCCACTTTCGTGTACTCGTTATGAGAAAAAAAGTGGACTCATTTCAATATTTCAGTATATTGTTCATAAATAAGCTTTTCTTGTCAAGTTTATGATGTCACTGTCACTGTCCCAACCATCAGTAAAATGTACATCACGTGAATAATGTCATTCAGTTACTACAATCTGATCCACGTGAAATCTCATTTCACATGAAATTGGAAACGCAAATGTATATATTCGATTAGTTTCCGAAATTGGAACTTCAGATTTGGAAGTATTACGCCTATCTGTAATTTGTATTGGAATCAACTTGACGGTATTTATTGATATGGCTTGAGTGAGTTCATATTAAATTTATGGTGGAAAAGATGGAGAAATATATCAGAAAAATGCTATCAGAAAGCAATAACAATTTTGAATTACAATACTCGTAACCATTGAAATGTTAATTGAGAGCGAGAGCGATAGAGTGAGAGAGAAAGAGAGAGAGAGAGAGAAGAGAGAGAGAGAGAGAGAGAGAGAGAGAGAGAGAGAGAGAGAGAGAGAGAGAGAGAGAATGATATAATAATGAGCGTATCCCTTATTGTCAATCCCAATGTATTTTATCGATATTTACATGATATAATTCGTAGGAAAAAAACGAATCAATTCAATCAAAAACGTGAGATATAATGTTCAATGAATGCTATTATAATATTATATATACGTGTTTCAAATCAGGCTTCTCTTTTTGCGTGCTTCCAAGTATTTCGATTATTGCCTGAATAAATACGATACCTGTTCATATACCGGTACATAGAAGTGATTGTCATTACAAACCTCCAAGTTTCCATGAACTTTTTATTCAATCCAGCTAGAACGGTCAAATCAAATGAATTGAATGCCAGCCAAATTTGTTTCAATGTTCATTAGTTCTGTTTTGACACATAACAATAACTATTTTCAATCATGAGTTATAACTGTTTTCAGATTCATACGTGTAGACGATATTGTTGTCGTGGAGATAAATTTCTGATAAATATATTTCACGAGACAGTTTACGACTTTTTGTCGTTTTATTCATACGGGAATAATAATTCTCTCATTAATATAAAAGTATCCGAACCACTAATCTGTGCGATCTCACTACTTGAACACATATGAGCCTTTGTTTGATATGAAAACCAACACAAACCAAAGAAGTCAATTAGCCTAATCAGACAATTAATGTTAATACCCCTTTTTTGCTTTGTGTTGTCCTATTGTAAGAAGTTATAACTATGATTACTAAATTCCGCACACTGTATGATATATACATATATATATATATATATATATATATATATATATATATATATATATATATATATATATATATATATAAACATATGTATATATATATATATATATATATATATATATATATATATATATATATATGTATATATACATAAATATATATATATATATATATATATATATATATATATATATATATATATATATATATTATATTGTGTCTCATTGTTATGTTAGCTCTATAACGGTATATCCGCAGCTGGGTTTCTTGTGAGGGTCAGAACCCTCGAGCGGTAATAGACGTTGATAACCAACATTCTGATCCAGGCAAGCACCATGTCGCGTCCCATGCCATTCAGGAGAGTGGGAGTAACAGGGAAGCCGTAGGGAAGGGGTTAAGGAGCGAGGAGAGCAGGGATACGAAGGCATGGCAATGACAGGGCGTAAAAACGAATAAATGAGAATCTTGGCGAATAGTTGGCATCGTTCTTCATCGATATAATATTATTATTTTACAAGCAATTTAAATACCTCGTTTTGTAGATCGGATATCAGCAAGATGTCAAATGACAAATGATCTGTCAAATTGCCTGAAAATGAAATGGAGGTGACTCAGTGATAACTTCAGAAAATTTAAATATGTAAGATTGGTTTTACCATATGCATTTTTTTCAATCAATTCAAGTTTATTGAGCTGATTTATAGCTTATATAGACTCAATTACGCAGAATATTTCATACGTACATCACCGTAATACAGAAATATAAACATGAACGTATTGTGATTAGAATTTCTCGTCAACATTCGATCAACAAGATTACTTCTTTTCTTTGTCCAATTGTAAAACTGATTTCATCATGGCTCTTGAACAAATTTTAAACCAATTGTCAATAATTCCGTATAATTCAATGATTTCAGTTGATATTCACATTATTATTGCAATTCAACTTTTCACTAACGTGTCCTATATGAGTAGCGTTATAAGGTCCCCCAGGACTTTGACAATGGATCTAAAGTGCATATTTCAAGTTCGCATGTTTATTGGAGAGTGAAAGAACTGACAGACATACAAATGACGTGAAACCGATTTTGCCATTTTGCGCATATTTAACTCTATACAAGAATCTGAAAAGATGAAAAGTCGTGCATGTTTTCTCTATTATTGGTTAATCACAGGCAGTCCAACTTCCTCATATTGGCTAAGTGGAGGATATCGTATTTTTATAGCAGACTTGCACTCTACAGACGAAAATCGATATGTCTTTACACAAGCAATAAGAACAACAATTATAGATTTCCAATCTTCGATAACTGAGGGTAGAGACCGACTCACAGTATAATATGGAGTGTGAGTTTACAATATATTATTGTATGTAGTGCAAGCTCAAGTTCATCATCAAGAAACACATTATTGTATTCAGAATCTTTATCAATAAAGATACACAATAAGTCACAATATGTTATATTAGGGACTATTAATTTCATCTGTGGTAGAAATTGTACTATCACTGTATATAATGTAATTTCCATCACTTTTATTTTATCATCAATATTTTTTTTTTTTTTTGTACCCAACTCTTATTACCCCTATATATTTTTATTTTCAATTCATCTTCTATTCAAATTTTCAATTTTTTTTTTTAGTATTGGAATGGTTCCCTATTGTCAGGCCACGACCAACTCCTTCCCAAATCTGAACGACTATATCGTAAACTTACCCATTCCTTAAAATATGTAATACAGAAAATCACCCGGAGGTCATGAATGATCCGAAGATTAGGGAAGACAGTTGAAGAAAGATACATGAGATAACTTTTTGTGAAAAAAAGTATTTTATAAGATGTATGGAAACCATGTTATATAATTTTTACAATAATGCATATTGGATGTAGTTGTGAAATTATAGAACTTAAATGTAAGCATTGCATTTTTGCATATTTACCATCTTGTTATCGTGTAGAAATGTAGGTACGTTTTTTTGTGAATTAAAGTTTTGTAATTTTGTATCTTTCAAAGATGTACGTTAAATTAGAATATTTCAATGTATCTAAATGGGTTGTTTTCATTTGTGTGGAGTTAATGGTAATTCATGAATAATGAGCCATTCTTATTCCGGCTTAACATTCAATCCTGTCAAGAGATGAGAGTCAGATATTTTCCAAAGGTACGAATAATAGTGGAACGAATAATAACGGAATAATAGACTGAGAATGATTTCATGGTACAGTGATAAAAGCTTAAAATTCCAAGATTCAGGCCTATTTGGAGAGAATGGCTGATTACATTAAAAAGAAAAGGCATTTGGAGTTGACACCCGTTTGCGCGGAGAAAGGGATCGAGTATGAAACATTAATCGAAATTGGTTCCGATTGTGAGTATGTTTTTCCACTCAACATAATGTTTGTGAACTACATTTTCAATATTCTGAAAACATTATCGAACTGGACCACTCAATATAAGTGTCTCATTTTCAAATTTCTTATCATGACTAAATATAGGAAAGTATTATTCAAGTTGCAGTATTTATTAGAGTAATTTCAATAAATATAAATGTACCTCACGTACTACACATTTCACTCGCACACATATTCATGAGTGGGAGATTAAAGATATGACAATTAGGTCGACTGTTCACTTACAACAGTCATATGACAGGCCCCTGGTCTGCAAGAATACTAATTTACAACTTGCTCAACTTGGATTAACGGCTTGAGTGAATTCACCTTGTATTATGAAGCGTGAGTAAATGCACTTGAACGCGCCTCGAGGTATCATCTCTGTTGGAAACGACTTAACACATTCGTCACTCATGATGCAAGGTCCTAATTCGAATCCCGGCTTCTTGAATGATCATAATGTACATAATCCAGTGATGAACCGTCTCAGTTAATTCATGATTAGTCAAAGTAGGTGTCTATACAATACTTGATTAACATATACATTTATGAGCAAGGTTATTGTTATCAAAACTTCACTAACAACAAATGGTTTGATGTTATTATGTATATTATAAAATTAGTAACGGATACCGGCACATTTAGTTCAGTTGCTAATGGGCTAATTGCTTTATGTGATCCAGGGGATGAGGGGTATACAGAGTCTTGGTTCGATCCCCGCCACCATTTTCACCTTCACAGATTTTTTTCGTGATCAGTTATAATATAGTAATAATAATAATATCAATATAATAGTAATAATAACAAGATAATAAAGTGAAGTTATATGGTTTTGAATTACATAGTATAGTGGGCCATATAGTCCTGAGTTTTTGATTGATATAATAACGCTTGAAGATATGTTTGTGGGGATAATTTGTTTAATCAACAGTCCTCTTTGGTCTGTTGGAATAATGAAGAAACGGTCGTGGCGTGATATTAAGGATTCATTACGTAACGTGAAGTAAGCACAAATATTAAAGATGAACTACGACGGCAGGAATCATAACTCAGTCTCCTGAATAAAAGTTCAGCGCGTTAGCGACTGATCAACCTGTTTCATTTAATACGTAGCAGGAGAGTGTATACATTCGAATAGTGACGATTAGAGAGGCTGGACACTGGGTAAGAGAGTGGCCAACTTGGTGACTGTTTTCTATTGGCTACTGAAATATCTCTCGTATGGACGCCATTTTTGGTCCATAATTCATGTAAGATGTTTGAGAACGTGTGTCAGACTGAATTACACTGGTTAGAAAACAGCTTGAATTTACATTTCTGGCATCTTATTGACCAACTGGTAAGTTTACGACACGTTTGGGCAGAACATTTGGACTACAAAAGGCGTCCATCTGCGTGGGAGTTGGCCACTCTCTTCTCTCTTCTTTTCTCTCTTCATGCCTCTCAGTGACGATAAGTAATGAATACAAGAATGAACATCGTGAGTATTGTTTGCGTATAGTTTATAATGTTCATTATACTGATTACCTGTTTGATTGTATTTATGGCTGTGGAGGATTGTTAAGATTGTGAGTGAACTATGCTTGATGAATTATGTTCTTGAAGTGACCATGTAAGTAACTCTGACTTTTCTGAGGGTGATGATGAACTATGTTATTATATAAAAATCAATAACAGTTTCATTCTATGATCTATAAGAAAAGTTGAACATATCTGTTCGTAACATATCGACATCATTAACAAAATGTCTTTATTATATTCGCACAATATTAAGTAATGTTTGATTTGCTAAAACTTGAGTCTGCACTGATCCACTGAATTTAAATGGCCAACATCTATATTTTGAAAAAGTGATAGTAAAGTTTATTGCTTAAAATAGGCTCATATCTTCAATTATTTCAATAATGATACACACTTCTGCTCATCATTAACGAGATACACGTAGAGTATTTTCTTTTCGCGTATTTGATATTATATAAGTTTCTGAGGTAAAGTACGGTAAATATGGTTGTTCAACATTCCATTTGTTATCTGAACGATGTAAAAAAAGATTCGATCACTCTGAGGCAAACATTTTCAGTATTAGCCGAAAGAGATTTGAACCATCCAACGAGGTACAACTCGATACATATTTGCTATGCATAGTATTCGAGACCAATCGGCTTACCTCTTGTTGATAAAATCGAAATTGAATTTTGAAACACCATGCTTAATCCAGTGAAAACTCGGGAATATTCCGCTAAAAATTGAATTCTCTTTTCTGGTCGTACGAAATGAATCATTATAATTTAAAGGTTCTCTTTCATAGAAGGATAGAGGGATAGAAAGAGAGAGAGAGAGAGAAAGATAAAAAATTATTCGGAAAAAATATTCAGTGATTGTCATTATAATATTATAACATTACCATTCTTCAAAAAACGCTCATGATTAGTATTTTCCTCCATCCCATTCATTTTCTATTCCTCTAAAATCTCCTGTCTATTTATTCAAATAGAATTAATGTTTCACAAAGCCTTTAAGTTATCATATTACCCCCACACGTATATGCATCAAAGAGTTGTTACTCAGAAAATTACAAGAACGAGTTTGATCGTCTTTGAATTAGAGCAAACCCGGCACCTCCACTAATAATACCTAATTTACGACGCTAACGCAACCGTAACACTTGATGAATATTCATTCAATTTCAAGAAAAAGGCAAGAATAATCTGCTTCAACCTTGTAAATATCCATTTTTGTGCAGCTTGATTATGGAAAGAACTACGGACACCCGTATTTGAAGTTCTTAGATAATGAATAGGTATTGAAACGACATTTTTTCTCAACATGCACAAAAAATGTCTATGGGATTATTGACCGTCGCCAAAAAGATGGAAATATATAAGTACGTCTATGGAGAACGTGACGGCGCTTCTGTATATCTTGTAAGTTGAAAGCTGCCATTTTGGTGGTAATGCACTAGATTTCCTATGGCCCGTCTTTCGTTTTTTTTTTGTTCTTTGGTTTGCTAGTATCAGCGTACCTGCAACCATTAAAGCTGGACCCGTGAAGCTTTTGGAACCAAAATAGCAGCCTCGAAATTAAAATCATTTACCTGATATTTCCTTATGAATTAGTTGGACTTTGATCGACACAACTGCATTATTTTTTCTTTTGTTAATGTATATCGTCGAATTATTCAAACAGTGAATATTATTTCAGATCCATAGTTGTTGAAAAATGAGTAGAAACTTTTCTAAAATATTTTGATTATTTTATTCTGAACATGACAAATTAAATTTTCTACATTTACAATAACAAACATGATATGTTTGCCAATTTATGACGACACAATTGTGAGTGACGGTGATGTGGTTTATTTGTGTTTGTTGATTACTTATTGGAATAGTAGTAATGTGGATCAATCAGGGTTTATGCTTGTAATGTAGTAAAATAGCACAGCAAACTCATCCTCCGCTGCGACTGATTGCAACTCATAATGGTTCATGGTATCATTTCACAATATTGCACCACCATCAATATGAATATATTTGATGAGTTATCTATATTCTATAACATTTCATTCATCTTCTTCACACATAGCTATGTATTTGATTTTTTTGTAACATTTATTGGTAGCTAAGAGCGACAGTAAATATTCAAATTTTAAATATACTGCAATTTGATTTTTCACCACCGGTACTCGACATAATAGGTATTCCCTTTTATTTCGGATTTCAATCGTCCGATCATGTGGAGATGATCACACTCTATTGTTCAAAGCGCGTTCAAATTCAAATTTTATTTGTGTTTCATAAATGTGATTGAAAATGTGATTTCATTCTTGGAAATTCACAAACTTCTATATTGAATATGAAATATTCATATTTCATATATGAAATACATATATGAAATATTCCGGACTTTCGGAAACTGCAAGACTTTTATCTGCGGCGGAAAGTCATGGTCACCAACAGCGCAGCCCTGGTTTTGAAGTTAATTGGTTTTAAATAATTAAAATGGGGTGGTAAGATCGCCCTTGTGGTGCCCCGTCCAAACGATTCTACTTTTCATCCTTAGCCTTAATTGGGGAACAATGATGTTGTATCAAGTTTCGATGTTATTAAAAAAAAACATCGATTTATATTCAACACCATCAATTGCCAATCAAATCCGCAATGTGCAGAATTATACGTTGAAAATGATTTAATATCGCATCAATTCATAATTAATTTCATAATTTGGATTCATTTTAGCAGCTAATGAACTATTGGGGTCAAATTTGAAGATATAATTCCTCTCTTATATATCACGTTTTCACCTAATGTTCACACGACACAAGAATAAAATCTGATAGCTACATTGTTCTACATTTGACGATATGAGAAAATATAAAAAGTATAGTCTCAAGATTGAGGTCAGTACAATCTTTGAGGTTATGACACTGACGAGACGTCATATGGGAATACGATAGTTACGACGTGTCATATCTTCTGTCATCTCCTTTGAAGCTAATTTGAGTCATGCAGTGTATAATCTATGACAAGACCGACATTGGAAACCACGGAAGTAGCTGTAGAAGTCTATGAGTGTGACACTTGACTTCTGGGTGAATGGAAACTATACAGACTTAACCCTAACTGTGCTGTAACAATACACTCGAACTAAAACTGTTACTATGGGAGTTGATTTTGAGGCGAGTAGGTATACAACAGTTCAGAGTAGTCGTTCAGTGCAAACGGAAAGACATATAACTATTTTAAACTCTCTAAGCTTTTCATTCAAGCTGTGTATATCTTATCTATATGAGTTGTATAACTTATTGGTAAAATAACATTAATACGAAATGGATGTATTTTTATAGGAGGAAAGTTTGAAAAATAGCCACAAGAATTACCTGAAGGAAAAATACATGGAAAACGAATATTCTCTAAAGCTTGATTTTCACAGATCAATTGGTATCAATCAAGGGCTTGAAATATGATATTTTTTTATTTATTTGATATTGAGCTCTGATATTTTCACCGTTCATAAAAAAAACATCATTCGTGTATTCAGTAATTTTCACAATAATCGGATGAGAAATAACGAAGAAAACTCTGAAAAGTATACATTTGATTGAATACCACGATTGAGAAGTGTTCATTTAGCAGGGCACACTTTATACAATATAACAGGCACCAGGTATTTTACTCAGGTATACCATGTCTTTTAGTATAGCTCAGTAAGATGGGTCTAGGTCAAGACTAATATTGGTCCTAGCTCAGTAAGATGGTCCCTACTTAAGACATATATTGGTCCAAACTCAGTACCTAGTATACCTGCTAAACTATGTATAATACCTAGGTGTAGTATACTATGCAGGTACTCAGTAAAGTTTTTAAAAGTTTGAAGTGATCCAAGGTCTGTAGACGTAGAATGAAAGGAGGGAATACTAGATTCTCATACTTATAAGCTCATCTCACAACGTATATACTGTGTTTACGTAGTTATAGAATCGTCAAAGTAATAAATGAATGCAAAAACACGATATTTTACCATTTTATCTCCCATGAGCTCGTGAAACTGAATTTGTTACGTGACTTTCAAACGTCACCAGCTCAAAGCTTAGTCAAAGCTTCGACTAGGATAACGCAGCACATGCGTTGTAGGGTAGGCCTGAGCCAGTTTTATGTGACATCTGATGGAAAACTAAATATACACCTCGATTTGGAATCTTTCAACTATATTATGTATTCACCTATATCGATTATTTCAATCGCTCTATGATATGATTGGTTTCATACGTTACATTATTGTTAGTCGAAGATAATAGTTTTAAAAATAGCTTCAATTGATGTACAAAATTACATCATTTTTTCTCTTCAATACCGCTCATCTGATTCATGTAATACTCTGGAATCATATGTAAAATATAGTTACTCAGATTCCGTAGAAATTATAATTCATTCAACATTTTTTTCTCCACATTTTCCTTCCTGGGTTATTTTTTTTTTCAATGTTCGAAATGATTTTTCTCATAAGTAGTCTAACTGATTGCACCTCAAAACTATACTGTTTTGAGTCAGGTGATAACACATGTGCCTGCCAAGTTACATCGGATTATTTTCCTTTGAGAACCTGAGAACCTGAAAAAACGTATACTTCGAGAAAATTAGAATTGATTCTTCACTTCGCTCATCCAATAAAGACGAAAACCTGACCATCCAACAAAAGTGAAGACCGTTGCACTCTTTCTTTCAAACTGTTGGTAAATCGTCTCGAAGTTTAATGTATTTCATTGGCTCCCTGATGGAAATCTAAAATATGTGAAGTAAGTGATAGTTACTGTTGAATGCATCATTAAGAATGTGAGGATGAGAAATAAAATAGTGGACGTTTGCAGATGAGATTGAAAACATTCAATATATCTCCAGAATTGATTTTGTGTATTGATATATTTATTTATTTATTTACAACTATCAATTGTTCAAATTCTCAAAGAACAGTGTACCTCAATCCGTAACACAATACTTTCCAGGATTAAATTCTCTATTATGAATGTTTTTCAAGTTCAACTTCTTTCTTGATCCTGCCTTCTCTTTTTCCACTGTCTTCGATATTTCCGCTATATTTCTCAGAAAATTACATTTCCGCTGCCTCTATTCGCATTTGGTCTCTCCATATATAGTTCATTGTCCAAGACATTCATACATCAGTATTATAACTCATTCATCCTGACAGTTGGTTTCAGCGGTTTCCTTTCGAATTTCAGTCATTAAAGTGAATACCAAAATGTGAAATCCGGTTACAACAAAATATATGATCATATTTTAATAAAATAAATATAAGAAATAATATTGAAAACAATAGTCGAGCGGAATGAGTTGAACAAGAGAGGAAGCATTTAAAGAAGAACAACTCATGGAAGATGAAGACGATATAACTTTCGACTCACCTTGAAGTAGACACATTTATCCTTGACTAATCAATGCATGCATGGATTGATGAGCAATTCCCTTAGTCCTTAATCTCCTAAAAATTTAAAGATCAATAATAACATCGAAGATTCGTTTCCCAAAACAAATGAGTGACTTGCTCACTATTCCTGAATTCATTCTTTTTTATATATATATATTGGGTTTTAACGACGCACTGTAATGATGACTGAGACCTATTGGCGTCGGATGAATGATTAATGAGATGATGGGATGATGAGATGAAGGTTTTTTGGGTAATGGAAAGGATAGTGGGAAGGAAGCGGTCGTGGCCTATATTGTGGGAACCATCCTGGCATTAGCCTAGACTACAAGGGAAACCACGAAAAACCCCTGTAAAGATGGACGGTGGCGGGGATCGAACCGGGTCCGATATATCCCTTCACCTCCCGAGTTCTACGAAGCAAGTGCGCTAACCACTCAGCTACTGTGCCGGTAATCTATTCTATATACTATTCCACACTATACAGTTTGTTAAATAAGTTATATCAAAGTTGGATATCTCCTCATAGATGGTATGATCACCCTCACGGTGCCTCATCCGAAATATCTTACCTTGTATATTTTATTGGGGAACAATGATTTTTGATAATTTTTCGATATCAGCAAAAAAATGATATAAGTTCGAGTAAATTATATATAAAAAACCCTAATTAACCTGAATACATGTATTCTGTGTTTTAATCCCTGTGGTTGCGAGTATAGAAACAACCATGTCACTGTAGCTTCCGTAATGTAGGGCCGCGGATCAAACGAAAAGAGCATAATGATTTACTGCTTAATGGAAATCAGGGATATAAAAAGTTTATGCCATTTCTAGAGAAGTATTAAGTTCTTTCACTTGTTTAACTATCTTGAAACTACTATTTACTTCATATAAGATTCGATCAAGTTAAAACTATATATTATTGAAGGTCCTCGTTGATCCTGTTTTACGTATGATAGTTATTAAATAAAGAAGTAATCTCATCAAACTGGAGTCATTAATGGACTCACTTTAATGGAGTTCTTGGGTGGAAGCGAATAATACATTTAACACGGCGTCTTTATGGCAAAGTATCAAGGTAAAATGTAAGAAATGTCTTCCTATATACCATTTTATATTCTTCCTCCATTCGACATTCTCACTCATTCTTACTTATTGAGATTCATCTCTAAATCCAGTCATTTATTGTCATACTCAGGATTACTATCAAGCAACTATAAAAATTTCATTCGATCGCTATTTGTTTTGATACAAGTCATCAATCAAGTTTAAAAGTATGTATTCTAGATATTAAAGAGAAGAACAAATAAGATAACTAGCGAGATATTATTATACCCTAGTTCTAATGGGTAGCCACTTGGAAAGAATGGAGTAGTTAGAGGAAACAAAAGAACTAGACGAAGCACCTTAATACAATAGTCAGGGTAAACATTTCAGTATGGGTACACAGTACACTACTTTTAATCTGATTTACTTACAATATAAAAGGTTTCGAGAAGAATAAAAACGTATGAATGAGAAAAGAAAAAAGATGTGAAGTATTTTTCTGATTGGTTGATTTTGTTCTGCATATTTATGTTACTATATGACGCTTGCATGAGACACCTCGATTGAAAAATATAATTTTTCAATTATGTGTTGCAATCTGAATGCAGGGTATACCTAAATTTCAATATCAAAACAGTGAATGGTGATTGCATGACCATAAAAAAATTGATCATGACGATAATAATTATTGTTTGTTCAACTACCCCACCAACAGCTGTAGGCTATTTGCACATTTTCCATTGAATCAACATATTTTCAACCATTGACAATGTCTGATTACAATGATTTATCATATATTCTCCACCTGGTTAACGTTATTCAAATTGACGATTAGTGATTGACACGCCCACAAACTTCACAAAACAAAACATTCAATCGAATGGACTGTTTTTTATGTGAGAAAATTGGCATTGTTCATCAGAGTATCTCTGAATGCCCACATGAAGTATAGATCAAGGTGGCCTGCCGATAAGCCACGCCTATCACTATTTGGTCCTTTGGTGCCTCGTCCAAACGAGCCCACCTTCCATCCACAGCCTTCATTAAGAAACAATGATTGTGTATCAAGTTCCGATGTTATTAATAAAAACAATGGATTCATTGACCCACCAGTTATCAGCAACGTTGATCGAGTGAAAAGCTTGTTTGATGAAATCAGAAATTTTATCTAACATCATGAGTTGGGGATCGTCAAAGTATTAATGAAATTAATAAGATTGTGGAAATCAGAATAATTGATGAGCGTAGCGAAGTCTCCATCCCACTCTTATAGGGCTTTGTCTGTGTGTGTTTTTTTTTTTTTTTTTGTAAGCACTCCACAGGTCGCAAGGGTTGACTGATCAACATGAAACTTTTTTGTACACGCAAACTCATCCAACTTAGAACTGTATGGTTTTTGGGATGAATCGGTTGGACCGATTTTGAGAATCATCATCTCAAAGTTTCTAAAAACCCCATAAGATTTGGCTGGGCAGAAAATGTTGAAAAATAAAATCTCTCCAAATGAAATGAAATTCTCTCTAAATGTGTATACATGGATTTTACACATTATTACGATTTTTTAAGCAATTCTGATCAGTCGTTTTGAAGAAAAAAAATAAAATGACTGATAATATTCATAAAATATATCATAAAAATTGTGACAGAATCAAGTCAGAGTCGATAAAGCAGTTCTACTTCATACTTTATACTTTAAACTTTATACTAAGATAACTGCTTTATCGACTCTGATTAAGTTGTCGAGATTCACTGCTTTCTAGATTCAAGAGTTGACCAACAATGAAGTATTTTTTATATGCGTCAAGGTGTGTAGAATACCAGAGTCAATGAAGTGGCAAGAGTAGAACTACTTTAACAGCTTATTCAGATATCAAGGTGTGTAGAATACCAGAGTCGATAAAGTAGCAAGGGTAGAACTACTTTAAGGACTTTTATACCTTATTGAGATATCTCGCTCATCTTACAACGCATATTTCGCGTTTGACTAGTCATAATAAATGGTGTTTCTAAGATATATCCTTGTAATATATGTGAGTTGAATATATCGATGAATATTTTTGAAAACATGAATGAATAGTTATAAATGAGAAATATTAAGTAATTGGGTGGGCTGTGAGCAGATGGCTTTCAATCTGTTGAAATGTACTAAACGTATGTTGATTATATGAATAACAATACCAATAAAAAATACCACCTCATCGTGATATGTAATATATATAAATATATATATATATATATATATATATATATATATATATATATATATATATATATATATATATATATAACTGGAATTTGAATTATCCATTGTAATTCAGTCCTTCGGGGGAGTAATAAAACAGTGTGAATGAAAAGAAAATATATTATCGCCAACTGAAAACTTTATGCGATATTTTAGTGCCGTACCATACTTCGTACACTCACTGATATGAGTAATTTGCATTTAAAAATATGCCATTACTGAATGTTTCTCAACCTATTCATCGCTCAACTAAAAGTTGTTGACTAAGGTCCAGTATTATCAAGCCCAGTTAGTATTTATCTGATAGTTGGTGATAACAAATACCACATGTAACCATGGTGATAACAAGTTTGAACTGTCAGATAAAGGCTAACTAGACTTGGTAATACCGGGCCTAATAATATGAGGAGGATAATAATAAGATAACATTATAATTTCATTCACACTTGAAACCCATCGAATAAGAGCTCGAATCCATTTCCGTCGCTATCCGCCGTTCAAGTAGTTTCTCAACAGTATAAGCCAAACGGACGACAATTGTGACTCATTTTATCCTTATGTAACAACGTGTTTCCATGTTCCATTTTTTTTTATATTCTCACAACAGCGATAAGTCTACTGCGAACACGCGTGAAAAGAATGATTGTGACTTTATTTTTCTCGGTGGTTACAATGAATGTTGGTGGAACGGAGTAAGATGAATAGTGAATGGTTGTGACGTAATCATTTCTCTTCATGATTACCTCTTAACTATTCGTGACTTATGAAAAGCAATTTACTCGTAATATTTGAACGTCTTTTTCAAGTTTGATTACGTTCATTCAAGAATGATGTAGCGTTTATAAGATCATATGGTAATGCCACTTGTAGCAATCATGGTTGCGATGACAGTTATTTCCATTTGACTTCTAAAACGGAATATATTGATTATTCCATATAAAATACCATACTTACATGAGCTCATGGGATACATTAGGATGTTGATGGAACCATCCCATCCCTTTATCTCATTAATCATTCATCCGACGTCAATTGATCTTATTTATCATTACAGTGCGTCGTTTAACTCAATATGGAATAAAAAATCAACTGGATCTTGATTCAATGATAGATTTTATAATATTAATAATTTTTCCTGCAAAAAGGCATGATATCGCTCACTACTATTTTCAAATTTGGTGACTGTTATGAAAAATGCAGAAATATTTTATTTTCGTTAGTCGGTTCAAGACTGTATAACATTCACACATGACACATTACATGTGTGTACTTTCAATAGAAGTCAACTTGCAATGTCCATAATCGGTTGTTGATTTTTATTAAGTCTGGAAGATGGGACATTAAATTGTGAAGGATAGGTGAAACCATGTTATCATCTTCCGTCAAATTGCTATGACTTGATTATAAGTCCCATGGGAATATATTTTATCTTTGGAAGATATTTCTCATGAATTAGTACAATTTTTATTATTGATAAATTTTTGATGACCCATTTTTTTTTAGAGGTGGCTCAACGACGCACTGTGATGATAATCTATTGACTTCTGATAAATGATTAATGAGATGATGGGATTATGAGATGAAGGGTGAAAAGGAGAGATGAAAGAAAGCGGTCGTGGCCTCTGTATTATAGGAACCATCCCGGCAACATAGCTTGGACTACAGATGGAAACAACGAAAAACACATGTGTAATGATGGATGGTGTCAGGAATCGAATCGTGGCCCGAGATGCCCCTCACCTCTCGGATTCGAGAATGTTTTGGCAGGTCGATTTTTGAATGAAACTAAAAACAATAGTTGTAAGTCGAAACATCTGTGTAGGTATATTTTCGTTACTATGGTCAATGTGATAAAAAGTTTAACCATAACCTTGCGTTAGAGACAATAAT
The DNA here is from genome assembly GCA_964007535.1 of Brachyptera risi. Taxonomy (NCBI): domain Eukaryota; kingdom Metazoa; phylum Arthropoda; class Insecta; order Plecoptera; family Taeniopterygidae; genus Brachyptera; species Brachyptera risi. The sequence continues at coordinate 34,950,201 of OZ023328.1, read as the reverse complement.
CAATAATTGTTTTTTTGAAACAAACGTTACTGCGCCGGGACTCGAACCATGGATCATATGGTGCTAGCAACTGAGCTAAATGTACCGGTTCTTACCTAACTATATCAATTACAATGCAATTCTATGTTTTCTTCATTTCACTTCATCAAACGACGCTCGTGAACCACGACTATCTCCAAAATAGTGAAATGCATTATAAAAAATCTTTCACCGGCACAGTAGCTGAGTGGTTAGCTCACTTGCTTCGTGTGATCCGGGAGGTGAAGGGACATATCGGACCCGGTTCGATCCCCGCCACCGTCCATCTTTACAGGGGTTTTTCGTGGTTTCCCTCTGTAGTCTAGGCTGATGCCGGGATGGTTACCACAATATAGGCCACGACCGCTTCCTTCCCACTATCCTTCCCACTACCCATAAAAAACCTTCATCTCATCATCCCATCATCTCATTAATCATTCATCCGACGCCAATAGATCTTAGTAATCATTACAGTGCGTCGTTAAAACCCAATATAAAAAAAAAATCTTTCATCCATAGCCTTAATTGGGGAACAATGATTTTGTATCAAGTTTCAATGTTATTAAAAAAACAAAAAAAAACAACTTATTTTAATGATTTGAATGAAAATTACCTTATTTCAAATGAAGTTTACAACCGAAAAACATACTTGTTCGCATTATCTACTCAGTTTCTGCCAGAAGCGTATCCTACGTAAAATGTGCAATGAGAAATGTTTCACCTTGATAATTAACAGAAATCTATTTGGCTATCGATTCTATTGAGTTGAACTTTGGTGCCAAATTTACTTACCCACAAAATATGACTTTTTTTTAACTTAGAAACTTGATACGAAACCATTTAATCCGATCAAAGCTATGGATGGAAGATGGGATCGTTTGAACGGGACACCAAAAGGGCGATCTTACCACCCCAATAAAGATCATGTGTGAAACTAACAAAAAAATCGAACATCTTGATGATATTATTGAAACTCTTCTCATTAGTTCTTGTACATTTTCATTCGATTGATTCAAAAACACTTTAAACTTCATTCACAGAAAACATATATATTCAAATTAAATGCTTCAATGGCAAAAACTATGTTAAAATGCTCTTAATGATTAGGCCTAGTATGAATCCAAAACTTCAAGTTTCCAAAATTTCAGATTATGGATTATATATTATGCATTTATCGATCTACACCTAGTCGGAGGCCAAGTGTAATCAAATTTAATTTGATTTGAATTTAATTTGATTCGCTATCGTTAATTATTCTACGGTTAAATATTATCAATATGCATGCACATCGAGGCATATTATGATGGTACAGGGATTTTTCTGTCTCTTATTATTCTTATTATTTTCTTATTATTTTTCTAATTTTTTTTTGTTCACCTGATTACAGCTAGGGTATTTTCACTGTTCAACAACAATAATAGATGAATGAATGAATAGATGATTAAAAATGACATATGTACGCATATGTAAACACTGATACATAAAACCAAATTATTATCCAATATAAGAAAATGTAATGTTCACCAAGTAAATTGCATATCCTCCGATTCTAAATCCTCTTCATATCCTTCTTCCAAAAGTTGAAAATCATTGTCATAATCGCCCGCAGCACTGCACCAAAACTTATTATATGGATGGGTCGACTCCCGAGAGGTACGCCAAGTCTTACATCACAAGTGGGCGTCGCCTATTCCCATGTGCTCCCTTTTATTCCCATGTATTCTCACGCAAGGACGGCGAGACTCACTTGGGATGCTAATAGTCGATTTATGTATAAGAACAATCCCACTAGCGCAAAATGTAAGCCAAGTATTATTATCAAAGTGAAATATATTATTCTATAGAATATAAACACATGTGTCCCATGAGACTTCTATTACAGCCTACAGGTAACACCAGAGTAAAACATTGAAACTTGTTTCTAAATGATTGTTTTCAACTATAGCTTACAATGGCGTGATGTCAGACCTTTCTCATTGTTGTTAACTAACATGAATTATGTTGACGGAATATGATAAGAAATTAATCGTCGTATTCAACATTTTTAAAATTATTTTTCATCCATTAAAAATGTATATTATTACAACATATTTTTCACTACCGAGTGTCTTCAAAACCCATTGAGAGTTTACCTGTGGGATAAAGTTATAATACTCGTCTTCTTTTATATAAATGAATAAAATCTAAAAAGCACGTTCAACTAGCAAACTTACATCAAATAAAAATGCAATACAATACAAATAAACACAATACAATTCAAATACAATACAAATGAACACGCTACAATAAAAATAAATGTAAATGTCACAATGAATAATTTACCAGAACAAAATACACGCAAGCTTCACCTATAAATCTCGCATGGTAATTTAATTTATCAATTTATTAATTTAATTATTTAAAAATATGAGAATAAAAACGTGGTTGTTATAATATTTTGACTAATATTTGGGTACGATTTCAAGAGATGATAATTAGTGAACTGGGTAGATTATAGCTTGTAATCACCCTTGATTACGCATGCTATCTATGTTCCTTCTATAATAGTCAGCTAATTAAAACTTAACTAGAAGTTCGTAAAACCATCTCTTCATATGATATGAAATATGTAATATCATTTAATAACAGAGACACGTTTTCATTTGTTTTTTGTCATCTTGACAGTCACGGCGTGTATTATACCCATAACACTCTGACTAGTATATGTGAGGTTTCTGGATATTAATATCACTCTATTGGTACATAGTCACATCCCTCAAGGCGGCTATGACGTCAGTTTCGGGAAACAAGTGACATCTTGAAGAGCGAGAGTATATTTGGAAGAGTGGAATTGGTTTTTAGATTAGATGAAAGTTATCGTCACTCATGTTTGTATATAGATATACCTATATAGATAGGTGACTTCACATATGCAGTGGGGGGGGGGGGGGGGTAAGTAGCGTCTCTAATGTTGACGTGGGTACACATGAAGCTATAGGTAATTGACCATTGTAGATCGTCCGCCCTCGTGATGTCACAAAATATAAAAACCAATCAAGTGGACAGTGAAGCAGAGGAAAATAGGTAAATAATCAATCAAGGTATCAAAATTTCCCCTGCTTCGTATAAGTCACGCCCATCTTCAATGGTCAACTGTGCATCAATAATTAGACGAGCTTTAGCGAGGATTCAATTTGACATACTGAAAAAAATTGGTGTTCGTTTTTATGTTTTTTTTTTTTTTTTTTTTGTTTTTTTTATGTTTTTTTGTCGGTTCTCCACAGGTCAAACGGCTACAGCTATCAACTTCAAACTTTTTTTCGTCATGGTTCCTCATCTAACTTAGATCTGTATAGTTTTGTGGCATTATCGGGTGGTAACTCTTTTTTTTATGAATTTTAGAAATTTCAAAAATCCCCGTTAGAATAACCCGGAGGAAAATACTTGAAAAATCAAAATTTTTCAAGACCTCTCAAATTTTTGCCGAATATAAAGGAAACTATTAAGCACATTTTGAGAGATTTTTCGCATCAATCGGATGAGAAATAACGAAGAAAACGCATTTATAAAGCATTTTCCCATCAATTTGGGCTATTACGGGAACCAATTAAATCTATAGCAACAAGTGTCACCAATTAATTCAAAACGATTGAAATGAATGAAGAGGAAGGCCGTGACATAACTTTTTCTCGTAAGGTTTTTGAACGTTTGGAGTGATCCAAGGTCTGTAGATGTAGATTGGGTTGACAAATTATTTTTCATTCTAGATTTCTATACCCCTGAGCTCGTCTAACAACGCGCATCCCGCGTTTTCCTAGTTAGGTAATATCCAATTTTGGGAATGTGACTTCTTGGAAGTAAAAGTACATTGTTGAAAGACCAACTTTGAAAAATACGAATTTGCTACAGAATAAAAAAGTTCATTATAAAGTTCAATGAAAGATGATACAAGCTACTGAAATAGTTTTATTATTAGTAGTCGGTGAAATAAAGGTCAATAATTGAAATCTCATTCGCGTAATACTGAATATGTGACATGTTCTAGACTCTCATACAGTCTCTCGAGATTAATTTCAGCCCAAATATAGTCAAGTATCAAAAAGAGTGAAATCACACATAATACAGCAAATATATATGGACAAGTTTTCATGGTTTGATGTCAAAATAATGTTCATGTACCTTTTCATTTTCAATAAATGATATTTCCAAAAGTGGCGTGTCCAAAGTGAACCTTACTCACCTTCATAATGAAGCCAACGCCTCTAACGACAGATTACTGAAGAAAGAAGTGACGCCTAACTTTTATAAGCTTTAATTTCACATCACATCCCAATCAATTCACACATAAATATTGGAGAATCGGATACGATCTGAACTCACTACAACGGTTGTGGTGGAGGTGCCATTGCTGTGCGATGTTGTGGTGGAGGTGCCGTGTTGTGGTGGAGGTGCCATTGCGGTGCGATGTTGTGGTGGAGGTGCCGTGTTGTAGTGGAGTGGTAGGTTCACATGAGATGTCCACAATCTTAACCGACACTAGAGGATTATGGGAATTAAATTCGAACTTGAAGTAGTTTTCCAAGGGAATTCGTCATCACAAAGTTGTTTGGTATATAATGAACCAACAGCTGGACGTGTATTAGAAACAGGATTAGGAGTTAGTGTAGGAAGACAGTTTGATCTCGACATGGTCTACGATGTTTTATGTGCTATTGTGTTATCCACGGTATTCAGTCGGTGTTATATTGTTATAATGCACGGTTCAAGGCTTCAAGCAGGAAACTCGTTAGCAATACACTTGAGTTGGCTTAAAATATGGTGCGGTATTGTTATTGTCAACTGCATGGCGACGTTAAATAGGAGCCTAGGATCGTTCATGATCCGGACTTTCTATCCGAAAGAATGACAAACCGCATTTCCTTAAAACGGATGCAAACTTTCACTTTTACTCTCAACAATCTTTCAAGCATGAGTCCATAACTCTGAAGATCGTCTTTGAATATAAAAAAATGTATGTGAATAGAAAAATGAGACTGTTATTTCATTGTTTTGGTTTTCATTGGTTTCAAGTTGATCTTATAGTATTTCGTCATGTTGTAACGTTTCGTGACCTGCTGGGTGATGAAACAGGGTTCATTTCAAGTTATCTATTTTATTTCTCGTGGACATGTGACTTAATTTGCTTCAATATTGTACCACAGGTGTTCCCGGATACTTGACTTTTCCCCTTTCCCATAACACTATGAGTGAATATATAGTAGGATCGTTTAAGTATCCGGTGGGCGATCCTGATGTCTAAATCGTTGTCAATATGTTGTTTCCAGCTTGGATGATGGAGTTTCAATATTTTGAAATAGTTCTGAAAGTATTCCTTTTTTTTCAGATAACATCGAAACGTGATACAAAATCATTATTTCCCATCTGAGGATATTATATATTAGATTTAACGACGCACTATACTAATGGATACGATCTATTGGCGTCGGTGGATGATGAATGAGATGATGGGATGATGATATGAGAGGTTATTTCATTAGGTGTTTTGGATGGTGGGAAGGAATCGGTCGTGGCCTGTTATTGAGGAACCATCCTAGTATTGACCTGAACGACAAAGGGAAACCACGAAAAACCTCTGTCAAGATGGTCGACCATGGCGGTAATCGAACCCCGGTCTCCCGAATGACGGTTCAGTGTGTTACCACTCGGCCATGCGTCTCGGTATATCTAAGGCTATTGATGAAAGGTAGGATCATTTGGACGGGATATCAAAAATGTATATAATATTGGAAATATATTACCGCTTAGTATTATATATAGTTATCAATTTGAGGGAAAGACATGAATGTATGTTTTTTTAATAATGAGAGAAAATATATCCTAGTCAGTTTGGAATGCAGTGAAATGAACGTTATTTAAACTCGGTACCACGACCACTATTCTGTCTTGCCAAAACGTACACAATTCTAGCGAAAAGGAATTACTCCAACATTCGGATTTCAATATGTTCTCTGTTTTTCTATTGTCAGATATGACAATGACGTATCTCTCAACCACACAAAGGTCATTCTTCTTCTGTAGATAAATCTCGTAATCTGTTAACCTCTACAGAAAAAACCTATCGATCTTTTCTTCAAGTTGTTTGAAAAACAACCCTGGTATCAGTGTCAACAAGTGTTTTTTGCGTCAGATAATACAATCCAAACAAAGGTAGTTTGATTCAACACCAGTTGAATGTAGTGAGATTTATTAAATCGTAAATCACTTTGTTACAACGTCATTATTTCAACCAGTGAATGGACGTCATCCCGGCTTTTATTTACGACTTTCATATTCCCTTAAACCTCCTCTGAGGTTTATAAAAAAGATAAGTAACGAGGAAGTATATCGATATTTATATCACTGATTTAATGTTATAAACAGAATGATTCAGAGAAAAGGCTTATGGAAGGAGATTGGCGATTGGTCACGTATAGGAGCACTCTTGGCGGGCAGAACAATGATCCAGTCACATCGAAAGATACTTCAATTCCCTGAATGCTTTCTTGTCGATGGATTGACACTCGAGAGAATTGCGCATTAGGAATCAGAAAGAAATAGATTCATATACACCGGCACATGTAGCTGAGTGGTTAACGCACTCACTTCATGTGATTCGGGAGGTGAAGGGACATATCGGACCTGGTTCGATATCCGCCACCACCCATTTGTACAGGGGTGTTTAGTGGTTTCCCTCTGTAGTCTATGCTAATACCGGGATGGTTCCCGCAATATAGACCATGACCGCTTCCTTCCCACTATCCTATCCCACCTCTTCACGATAAGAGTCATACAGATACTTGTAAAACCCACGAGGTACAAAAAAATGAAATGAAGATTATTTTCACACATGATTATAACACATGGAAAAATCGAATGGAAATCCTAATTTATCTAACCATAGTTCTAATTGTGTTCATATTCTTCGAATGTTTTCTTCGTTGTTTCTTCAACCTCTATTTCACCAGAAAAAGGAAAGTAGCTGTTCATTTTCAATGGTTCAAAACAACCGATATACATTATTTCATTGTATCGATTTACATTGAAAATGTTCTCTGTCCTCTTCTCTTTTCCTCTCTCCTCTTTCTATCCCCTTGAAAATACCCTCACATCATCTCCCCCTCTTCTTCACTCCCTCCATTCCGTTGATTTGACATCGAGGTGTATTTCATCGGAGGCATCCATGAAATGACTGACATGGTGACATTAACATAAAATCTGTTCGACGCGCTCGATTCCATGCGGCGGTAACTGCTGGTACTATTTCCAACCTTGTAACTCTACAAACCATTGAGTTATTATTATTGTACACTCAGGAATACATAATACTCTGGTGAGAAACTTCCTGTTTCAGAATATTTACGTCCAAACTAATCATGAATGAGCTCCGATGCATGAACTTGAACTAGGTCAATGTGTTATGTCATTTCACGTTTGAATGGACGGTTACGCTTATCTACGTTCTACTTGATATCAATATTGCATCACCTTTGAAGCTACTGCCAGACTAGATATCATTTTTTTGAAAGATTATATCACTCAATTTGGTGAATTATCCATTAGTCTGATCGTCTTTGAAACTCTAATCACTAATTACCATACCATCACGTCGGAAAGAATGTTAATTTCATTGATGGTTTGAAAACTAAAGTGTATCTAAACTGAATATATAATTCTCAAACTAATGTTGTCAACTAAGGTTGTCGTGATAATATTAATCGTTGCAAATTCCTAACTACGTTAATTTGTCAAAAGTGAGTTAGAGATGACTATATATATATATATATATATATATATATATATATATATATATATATATAATAATTAAACTTCTTGGATACGATCCAATATCGAGATATTTGGGATTTTATAGTTATGTCGAAAAAGATACGCCTCGACCGGGATTCGAGCCCGGGACCTTCTGCTTGCCGGGCAGGTGCTCTACCACTAAGCTACCGAGGTATTACTTCTTCGACATAACTATACTTAGACTCACGATACTTTATACCGATACACGTATAAAGTATATATTCGGTATATATACCGATACACGTATACACTTTATACGTGTATCACGATACACGGGCTCGAATCCCGGTCGAGGCGTATCTTTTTCGACATAACTATAAAATCCCATATATATATATATATATATATATATATATATATATATATATATATATATATATATATAAATATATATATATATATATATATATATATATATATATATATACATATATATATATATATATATATATATATATATATATATATATATATATATTTATATATATATATATATATATATACATATATATATATATATATATATATATATATATATATATATATATATATGTATATATATATATATATACATATATATATATATATATATATATATATATATATATATATATATATATATATATATATATATATATATATATATATATATATGGGATTGTATAGTCATGTCGAAAAAGATACGCCTCGACCGGGATTCGAGCCCGGGACTTAATCTTTATAATAATCTTTTTCGACACAAATATACAATCCCATATATCTCGATATTGGATCGTATCCAAGAAGTTTAATCATCATATATATATATATATATATATATATATATATATATATATATATATATATATATATATATATATATATATATATATATATATATATGAGCTAAAATCTAGAGAAAAACTAGATTTTACAATCGTTAATTATAACTGGAAACATTTGGTGAGTTCCAAGTGATGACTGAATTAGCATTGAAGTGTTACTTGCAACCTAATGCATACTCAGATGTTGATTTTGCCACCAGTCGGTTGTGCCAGTAATGACTTTGATGAGAGACAATATTGCTAATAATTTGATATCGAAACAGTTGTAACAGGCCGGTACACAAACTTTAAAAATTGATCCAAATTCTTATTCAATTATAGGCCCATATCGTAGTAGGCCTAATATATGTGTTTCTCGTCTGAATACGTCAAACTGGCTATTAATATAGTTTCATTGTGGGTTCGATTCTGGAATGAGAACGGGATGAGTTTACAATAAAATATATTCTTTGAAGTCACAACTGGAAAAGGTCTCCGTAGTGAAATGGAAGAATATACAAATAATACGGTTGTGGTGACTTCAAAAAAACAATCTGTAGTAGGAGCCCTTTTTCGAATTGAAAAAAAAATTGTCCAGTGCCGTGAACACAAATTTCTTTTCACAGTTCTCAATTCCACAATCATGAACGAAGAAAATATTTTTTACTCGTATCTATATTCAAGTTCAGATTCAAGTTCAAGCTTATTCCATTGGTATTATCATTGATGAACGGCATTAATTATGAATAAATTCAGAATTACACTTAAAAAATGAATTGACAATAATTGGACCAAATTAATATATATATAGAGAGCATGAAAATTATACTATCATTATTTTCTTGATAACACACGACAAAATCAAGTCCTCACAATTCCCATGAAACCACCAAAGGTGCTTGACTGTAGATGCACCTAAATAAAGGTTAATATATTGTGACTGCTCCTAATAATAGGTGCTATATAGTTTTAGTAAGTATCATTTGATTTATTCATTAATTTCGACATTTCGTTTATAATAATAGAATGAGAATGGAATTGAACATTTGGAGAAGAGGGAGGAAATATCTGTTCCACCCGCAAAAAACAGTTTCACATATGATTTATCTTATTTGTGAGGAAAGTTTTCAATTCTCGTTTTACATCACGATAACAACTCAAATTCAGCGAACGTAACGTGAATCGTCTGACATTCCATACACACATGAGTTATTTTTATGTAAGCTCACTTTAATCAATAATGAAAAAAGAAGATGAAACTCAAGTCTCTGATGACTCCGAGACAGCAGAGATTCACGAGTCAACCTAATCGCATAAAACTGATGCAGCTATTTGACGTCTCATTACTTTATCAACATGCCTCCATCTTAACGTTATTATGATCTGCAACAAAAGCTGTGCAGCTATTTTCTAGTTAAAATCTTGTTACCTGACCTTAATATCATGTCATAAACACGTCATAATCATATGCCATGGCTTGAAGGAAGAAACAATTTATGGGAGAAATAGCAAACCTTTGTTCTTCAGTTTCCAGGAGGAACATGTATGTCGCGTAGCATAAAGGATATGAATGAAGAAAAAAAAAAGAAGTATGCGTTATTCCTTTGAACGACTGAAGATAATAACAAAAATAAAAAATCATCATGAAAAAGGACAATATTAATTATACAACATATATACAACCTAATATAACATTGTTGTTGTTGTTGTTGTTTGATTTTTGAATAACTCAACATCTCTATTCGAATATTCAACAGGAATTGCCAACTGATTCGTGCATGTACGATTGAAAACAAAACACAGTCTGGTCCAATTATTTTAGAATATCTAAATTTAAAAGTGACTTAAAACATTTTCTCTTGAAATCAATTAGTCAGATATCTTCAACCAGCTTATGATAATGTGATCTAGATTGGATGTACTTGGATTTGATGTAATTGAATTCAAGATAATGAATACATTCGAACTGCGCACTCACTGATTAAGAGTAACTAAAAATTATTTTGAAAGTATAATTTTTTCAAACGATACATAATTCAGTAGGTTACTTTGCCAAGTATGAATTTAATCTAATAACATTCAACTCTTGAGTAGCGTTTAGTTGTCTTGTTCTGTTAATGTTTAGCTGAATGAAGATACGCAGTTTAGGAAGTGAAGCTCAGCTCAAGAGAAACTCACTTTCAGTCTCAAACAATATTACTCCCCAGCTCACAATCTCAACTAAAATGTTTATCTTTATCAAATTATTATTTTAATGAAATTTTAGACTACCTAATAAATTGTTTCTTATAATCACTGTTCTGAACTCTTAGTTCTGATACATTCTATCCAAGAAAGTGTCTTGGAGTCTAATTATTCTCTAAAGAACTCACAAATGGAGTTAATTAAACACAGATGCTGTCATTTACAATCACACACACACACACACAAAACTATAGCAAGAAGGTGTAATGTGAAGGAATTCAATGTATAATGTAGTAATTTAAACATTTAATGAGTTTGTGGTTACTAAGGAACGACTCGGGTTCCTCACTTCTTATCACTTGGTTACAGGAATATTCAGTGCAGACAGAATCTCTACACTTTACTCTTAATGAAAAAAACACTGTATAATAAAAATGTAATATATAAGTTTATAAACTTGTAGTTGGCAGAAAATCCCTTGCGGGATTCGAAAATGCAGCCGTGTACAACGGGGGTATCGTTTATCTATAATAATTGACATAATGAACTCCCTTGAGCTCGAAATTGATACATGTGAGCATAATTGCAAGTAAAATAAGTCGAAAAAAATCAGATTGTTATTAGCACTTCAGTATTCCCAAATGTATAAAACTGGCAGATACACGATAAAGTGTGAACTTTATAAGATGGTAAATGAGGCCATACTATCATGCTATTACACTACGAATAAAGCCTCTTCGTGAATGAAGTAGAACAATGAACAATAAATATATATTCGAATACCTAATGTGAGTTTTCACATCTCACCCCCAAAAATTAGGTTTTTTAAATAGAATAAATACAATGTAGACTCCACGACACAATTTCGGAAATATAACCTGTGTGTCTCAAACTATGCTTCTTGATTTCATCTAGTTACAACTGTTATAAGAAATAACAGTTGTAACTAGAAGCATAGTTGAAGCATAGTTTGAGACACACAGGTTATATTTCCGTAATTGTGTCGTGGAGTCTACATTGTATTTATTCTATTTCATTCACATTCAAAAGATAAAATTATGCATGGTATAATAATACATCATATATAATACAATTTTGTATTTTTCTTTTCACACGAGTTCGTAACATAGCTAAAGTTGAGAGACCGTTTGGAATTCTCTTTCGAGCGATGTGGGAAAAGCATACATAATAATCAAATCAAACAATTTCAAAGTTGATTGAAGGTCGCTATAGGAACTAGCTGGTTTGTTTCTCGACGTGAAGTTAGTTTCCGATATATCATTGTTTATTTTAAAACACTTGGTCGTATGAACAAGCAAAATCTTGAATGGAAACTAATTGAATATTGAAACAAAAAATTAATATGTGATATACAAAGTGAAAAAGTGAAATATGAATGTAAATCTGAAAGCCGGAACTAATGAAGAGTATTATTAATTTTCCTGAATGAAATGAATATATACATTGATAACATTAAAACCAAAGCACTGCAGTTGCTATTATTAATTCGATCATTTCAAAATAGACTATCAACGAGCGCTAACACTTCCATAAATCATGAACTTGAAGTTTCTGAACTTAATGACGCGTAATCCAAGTGTTAACGAAATTTCTTCTTTGAATGAAACAATAAATTATCCACGTCAACCACATTTGTTACTCGAGATTTTACGGAGATGGACACCTGATCGATAGTGGTAATGACTATGGGAGACGGGCGATCGGGATCACCATCGTTCGAACTGTATCCATTGAACTTTATCACATTTTGTAATCAAATCTTTAAAGGATGCAATATATTATAATATATCCAGATAGATGAATTCAACCATGCATGTTGCATCTTTAAGATGTAATTTATATTGTTCAGAAAAACGTTCTATTCAATTGGTTTAGAAGGAATAAGAGAACATCTATCAATGTGTACATTAAGAGAGAACAGTTGCAGTCATGGGGTGGTTTGGCGGAGAGGGAGGAGGAAAACAAACTGAACTCATGTATGTGTGTAGTGTGAGGCAAATCAACTCTATTCAAGCAATCACGTTACAGAACATATCAGTTAACGACAGAGATCAGTTGTGTATAATTAGTCTCTAGTTAAGACACTTTGAAATGTCTTAATTAATTGTGTGCTGTCAATTAATTGGGAACGGTATTTAACATTCAGTCTTGTCACCGATTACCTTCCTAAAGTTTCCTACTGAATGTAAATTTAAATGGGAGCGTATATTAGATTTTACGTATTACACATCGAATTTATCCACCATATTTGCAGTTTGGTGGGTCTAAACTCTACAGTTATATGCCCACTGAATATAATTATAATGGTTGTGCATTATGGCAATAATTAGATGAGCAAATGCAAATACCTCTATCCTGCTTTTATGGAGCTTCATCTGTATTTTTTGTGAGCACTGCACACGTTGCACTGTTTGATTGATTGACATTTTATAATCATAATTAAAATTTTAATCAGAATGTCAATTATGTGATTATATGATGATCATATTCATTCAAATCATATCATATTATTTATGTGATTATGTGTGATATGATGATCATATCATATATTATATAATTATAATATATATAATTAAATAATGAATATATATATATATATATATATATATATATATCTATCTATCTATATATATATATATATATATATATATATATATATATATATATATATATATATATATATATATATATATATATATATATATGTATATATATATGTATGATATTTATTATATATATATTTATATATATATATATATATATATATATTTATATATATATATATATATATATATATATATATATATATATTCAATTGAATATAATATAATAATTTTAATTACATAATTAAAACCGGTTTTGAGAAATATTATATCTTGAAGGTTCTGAAAACTCCATAAAATTAGGCTGGGCAAGAAAATGTGAAAAATAAAATCTCTCCAAGAAAAAATTCTCACTCATCATCAAATAGATAGAAATATAATTATGGCATAATCATTATGTTGCCAAGATTCACTGTTTTCTAGATTCGATATTTGTCTGATGAAGTATATTTCATATGCGTCAAGGTATGTAGAGTTTTCGATTATACTTTATATAGATAACTCGCTCATGTTACAACGCATGTTTTGCGTTTTCCTAGTTACTTTATATGGCATTATATTTTATCGCAATTTCATCATTCAAATGCCATAGAAATATTCCAGATAATATTAATTTGCAAAACAGTTTTGACAATCGATTCTATATTTGTATAATGCGTTCTGCATTTCAATGGGAGTTTTCACATTCAGAGAGATGCAATTTCGTGTGCTATTATTATAACAAGATCAACTTCAAATATTGTCGATATAAAAATCACTCAGAAAGCTTTGCAATTGATGAAAAATTCTGGAACGACTTGAAATATTAATTTTATTGAGACAATGAATGAAAATCTAATAATAATGAATATCACAATGATATAATAGACCTTTGCCAAACTGAAGGATGTAAACTGAAACTTTAAAAATGTTTACGAGGTCAATGCTTAATATTGTTTAATATCGACTATACATGGAGAATGTTATTATCGAGACAATATAATTATAATCGAACTTCCCAGAAATGATTGAAGCAGTTTATATTTATCATTTTCATTTTTAAAAATGTTTCGGAAAATTCTCATAGTATCTAGAAATGGAATGATATTCGTTATCGCAAAACCACAATCTGATATTCTAATGACAAAAAAAAGCAGATGAAATCGCTAATTCACCGAATAATAATTGATCAAGAGTCGTTTGAAAATTATACAAAAAAACGTGTGATATATCCCACAAGCCCGGTGTCGAAACAAAGCGGAACCGGAACCGATCCGATGAGTTATGATTTATGAACATTCCGTCAGGCTGTCGGGTGTTATGGCGTCCAAAGCGGGCTCATTGCCACGTAGTCGGTTCATCCATCAAAATGCATCCGCGCGAATAAATAGGTCCACCCACGCATGCCGTTTTGATCGACAGTCCGACTAATGCGTTCGCTGAAAGTCATAATGCGGCAACACAGTAGACGTTTAGTGAACACGCTTTATGTCAGCTGACACGAATATACACTCACTTTCAATACAACATCTTTCAATCCTTGAGCGACATAGAGGCAGGGGAAAAGGAAAAGTTCCTGTGGGAAATTAGGGAGTACAAACATTTTCAAATTGGAACAACGTAATATAATTTATCTATCGATATACTTGAAACATGAGTCAGGATTACAAATTTTCTAGATCATGAGAATAATATGATTGAATCAATACAAAGCGCAAACCATTATAATGATAACCATTAAATGCCTACTATACTCCCAGAATATATAAATATGTTCTGGGATTATAGTAGGCATTTTCCATATCCAATAACCAATGGAGGATTTCTTTGAACTTTTGATATTATACAGTGAATTCTTACTTGAAAATGTTCGTTGAACTTTTGTTGAAAATTGTTGAAATCCTCATATACAATACTCTTATATGACATGCGGTTATTCTTGGAACAAATTGATGTAGTTATGAAAGGTCTCTGCCACATTCCCAGAAACAATCTGATTATTGCTTGCTCAACGACCCCACCAACTGTTATACGCCAAATGAAGATCTTCCAATCTCGACAAAGATCACGAATTCTCGTTTTTACAACGCGACAAAATTCAGAATACGTATGATAAATTGTATGCTTTCCAAGTGACTATATGAGTTACGGACATAAAAACTTCGTTTCGCACAGTTTCTTGTTTCATAGGAAAGCGCGAATATAACTTATGCTTTCTCACACTATTCATTCTAATGCGTTTATCATTCGAAATGTATTATGCAACTGAATAAGAAAGTTTACAAGGTTCGAAACTAGTTTGAATGGATTGGAACACATAGATGTGGTTTCCGTAAGCCGTGATCAACTTTCAAAGTGAATCGGAAAAGAGGGAAAAATCAATAAACCTGGATGATGGAGTCATGAATGATAATGGATGATGGAATATACAAATTTGAAATTTCGAGATGGGGATGGAAGTGGCACCTCCACCAAATACGATAATCATTTTCAACTAACCATCTTTTTATAGAATACTGATCTTCAAATTCACAAACACTCCACACATTCCATCATTGATGTATGGACGTGGAATTATACGGCACATTCAACCTGGCACTTCCACTAATATCTCAGGGATGTTGTGATCAAGGGGCATATAACAGTCTTGCCACGTTATATTCAAATAATTTGTATTTCATTTTATTGTTCGATGAGCATGCTTTAGATTTACATGATCATATGAGTTATATCTAATATACAAGCTATTTTCAGAAAAAATGGTTACACAATTTTTGATATAGTTTATATTCAACGGTATAGGATTCCGCTTATTTATCTTCATTTTTTAAGATTATGTCCTATGAATAGTATACGCCTAATCAATTAATGTCAGTATATCACAGTGAAAGACATTTCCGTATATATATATATATATACTTCTATATTATAATTGCATGAAATATTTCTCTATTAAATCTTGTACATCAAATTACGTTATACTACAGCGCATTAATTACTCTAATGCTTCCACACGTACACAAAACGATTCACATGCATTTAATTCTCCTATATACGTTTCCGAACTACATTCGAAGTAGAATAGCCAACCTAACAGATATATAACCCATCGGGACTTGTTTTTATTATAACTCAACGAGTTGTGAAAAAAAGTTAATTTGTTTCCGCAGAATAGACGATAATTTCCAGCAAATAATTGCAAACAGAGTCGACCAGCTGTGGTATGTATATTGGCCATGCCGCGTGGAGAATCGTACACGGTTGACTGTCGGCGTCAGTAGCGGGGGTGGGGGCGGCGGTAGCGGGGGCGGGGGTGGCACCGCTTTGGACAGGAAACATGGTACCAACACGTTACCGTGATATGTTTGGCAGATAGCATACATAACTGCTAGTAGATTCATCTCGTCAACTGACTTCATCAAACTAATATAACCAATACAAACCATAAAATGTGCTAAATTGGTAGCACTCGAAGCAGTTTTTACCCATTTCTAACGCAAATGTCACCCAATTGGCGAATGTAGGCAAAAGTTTGGCAAAGAAGTCGACATACTATTACTTTCCGCTCGTCTAACAACGCGTATATAGCGTTTTCCTACTGGTAATTATAATTGTAACTTGCCACCCTTGGTAGCTCGGTCAGCTGTCGAGGCACCGCTTCAGAATCTGAAGTCACCGTTGGGCGTGGATTCGAATCCCGCATAAGGCATGGGTTTTTGTAAATGACTTCTCACTAATCATCACTTCATACATTCATAATCACCATCTCATCCGTACCCCCGTATAACCTAGCTGTTGATGAGGTCGCTAAGCAAACAATAATCATCGGAATTGTAACTTGAGTAGTGTACCGTATTCATTTTGTGACGTATACAATTTCAAGATATTTTCTAATGATTCAATCACGTGTATCAGTTTCTATTCATTGTGGATTGTTTATAAACAATGGATGAAATGAGTATATCGCAATGTATTTCAAATAATTTGCCAATATATTTTGAACGAAGCTTAAGATTTCTTAAAGTATCACAAGTAATTTTTCGTATCTGTTTCTATATTCATGTTTTTTATTCTCAAAATTCCCGTGAATAATATGTGAATATATATACTCATCTAAATCGCAATACACGTCCTTGTCCTTATTAATATTCTGTGTATTACATGTTTCGTTTGGTTTTTTTTCGTTGTCAACTGTATTTCATATTTTGTTTACACAATATTAGTCAGCCCGCACACAAGAACTTCAGTTCTTACGCTGGTTTCACATTATTATCTTATAATCCTCTCGCCAATAGTTCAGCAAACCTAAATTACAACTTCATACTGTTTATTTCCATTCGGTATATTCTTGATCGTGTATGTTTTTACTGTTCGTGTATGTATTCTGTTTGATTAAGGCCCAGTATCACCAAGTCCAGTTAGTATTTATCTGAGAGTTGGTGAAAACAAATACCACAGGTAGCCATGTTGATAACAAGCTTGAACTTTTAGATAAAGACTAACTAGACTTGGTAATACCGGGCCTAAGACGTGTGAATAAAATGATTTAAAATTTAAAAAATTGAATATTGTATATTGGTTATAAACAGTATTTCTGAAAATTAAAGCGAGAATACAATTGATATATAGCTTTAAATTAGCTCTTTTTTGGAAGCATCTTTTCACGAGTCTTTTGAATGCATAATGATCTCATTTCAAAGATTAGCAAAGAAAATAACAACATTTTTTCATCACTGTTGTTATACCACCATGCCATCACGATCTGTTCACATTATTCATGGATTGTCTATCTCATTGAAACTTCCATACACCTCAACTCTCGAGTTTATATATGATCCACAATAAAGTGTGTGTAGTATAAAATAAATTACCTTAACTACTAATTAAACTCCAGGGTTATGATGTGCCTGGAATGATTCTAAAATTCACATAGTGGAGCTCGAAATGAATGAAAATTCAAGTCGTCACCTTTCTAGCCAAGGTAGCTATAAGGTGGTTTTGTGGAATCAAATTTCAATTTTGCATTGGGTTGTATTTTCAAGTCTCATTCATCACTTTCTCATTCGTACCCCTGAACTATCTATCTTGTGGTGGGGTAGTTGAGCAATATTTAATTAATAATATATCAAGCTGGTAGCAAATGAAGCGTAATGTGTTAGTTACATACGCTTGAAGGCCCTGTAAACTTAGACGATAATTCAACTATCGTCCATGCATCAAGGCATGATATTATCATTTGACAAGATACAACAATATAATTATTGACTCTCTTATTCAACTCTTGATTATAGCTATACCGACGACAGCTATAATCTGAGCCTCAACATGGATAACCAGGCATTGAGAAAACAAGCACAACACCAACAAATTTAAATATAGCTGAACAATTTTCTGCCCAACTCAGAGTTGAAACTTGAATGCTGAAGGTTTCGTTTAATTCACCAGACTAACATGGCCTTGAGGACAGTTTTAGAGGACAGTTTCTCGAATCTATTCAATAAAACAGTCATTTAATGGCTAACTTGGGGGTAAATGAGATATTTCCACGCAATATAACCTCGTCGTCGACGCTCTGTTAAACTTGAAATTATTCACTATGGATATACATTTCTCTTTCTATTTTCAGTTCATATGAACTATTTGTGAACGGAAAATCTAGTTCATTTTATACAAATATGATAGTCTCAATGTTGAATATATATATGTTATAAAACTCCGCAAATATGATAAGAAATAACAACATTGATGTAAATACAGAAACAGCATCCGAGTAGACGACCTTTTTACAAATCGGAATTATAGTTCGCTTCACATTTTCATTTATATCATGATGGCAACAACAACAAACTTGAGCTCATGTATTTCTCAACAACAAACATCCTTCTCTGAACGCAGATGAGGCGAAAATGAAGCGGCGTAACGAATCTAGCGCATCCTCGAATAAAAAAGAAACATTAAATGTTCACATATCAACGTTCTTTTTTTCTAGAAAAACAAATCTATCCGAGAAGCGCAATAACACTCGCTTCCGCAAGACACATGAGATCGCGTTTTTTCTCGAATAGACATTCGAGGGGTAAAAAGCTTCTGTATTTTGTCGTGAAAGAAATAATACAAGTCAATGTGTCGCAGGCCAAATAAAAAGCGGGAAATGGTGTATGACAAAATGGAAAAGCAACACTTGATAGACAAAACCGATTTAGATGGAATAGAGAAAAGTGTTCGTGATGGAACTATCAAACACTCGAAGCCAATATGATACAGCAATCAGTCATTCACCCGCCCAGACTATTTTACTCCTATTGTGGTGTATAATCAGCTTACGTATCACAGCTTACGGATTATGTTGTTATTGAAATGAAGGCATTATCGTCATCAAAGTCGAATGTTCAATTGAAGTAGCGTGAGGAACGCTTTACACATTATGATTGAACAATATTGAGGGATTAAAGATAATAGGCTATATACATCAAATTCATAGCTCAATTCAATTTCAAAATAATCTAGGACCTCAGGATGTTATTATACATACTAATGTATGATGATGTATTATACACACATTAAATCTCTTCCTACCTAATACATTCAAGACGAGTTGTGCAAGTGCTTTTGTTTCTCATGGTATATGTTATTACGTGGCTGAATTTCGTAGTGAGTAATGTTACGTTATTCCATTGCATCCATTGTTGATAGAAAAATACATAATTCAAAAATAAATTTGGAAGAAATATAAAAATATTCTGGCTCCTTCAACTCAAGGTCGTCGTATCGTCTATTTAGTTTATTTCTCTTTCAGTCTCTATTTTCGTCTTCAATGTGTCGCGAAAATTCACTAGCCATGTTATTCTAGCCACTTCATACAAAATGACGATCAACCTTGTGGAGATGGGGATGGGGTGGGGTTGGTAGGGATTATGGGGAAGGCTCCATGGGCACGTTCAATTTACCTCATACCGTATATTGTGTCTTAAACTATACTCTAAGACAAAGGCGTGGGCACGATGGTATAACTGGTATACTTCACTTTTGTTCAAATCTTTTGTTCTTCGCGACATAATCGAGCTCGTCGTGAATTTACTCATGACCGCATTATTACTGTAGAAACAATGTGATTCTATAGAAGATATTATTTATCGTTTATGAAATTAGTATTCCTCGACAGAATTCGATAGGTGTGAAAGTTTTATTGATCAACGCAATCCCTTCAGGTTTCAAGAACTATTTTGGAATGTAGAGAAATCAACTGATATACTGATCGACTCATTTGATGTTACATGGATACAAAATATTAGAACCCAAACTACAATAAAGACAAAATTGTCGAATACAATCCACATACAGATGCACAAAAAAATGGTGAATGCTCATTGAAACAAAATAGTGTAATTATAAAGTTTCAATTGAATCTCGCATCGATGTGAGTGATCAAGTTCATGAAATAACATCTGAGAAAAAACGTAGTTGCGTTTCTCGAGAAATCAAAACTGTTGGTCGAGTCAAGTTTTGAGTAGGGTACCAGAATTGTAATAATATTCATGAGGTAATAGGAAGTTGACCAATATTTTGATTAATATTTCGTGAATTCGGTCCTGAATGAACTTGAGGTTACTAATAATTTATAACTAGTATATAGAGGTTGATCTAGGGCATTCTTAGTGTGAAAAGTCGCAAATCGTGGGTTGAGTTGGGGAATGGGGAAGTACTTTGAGAAAGTTCAGTTTGAATTTTGTGGACAATTTTGATGAATTAAAATAGAGAATTCGGCCAGAAAACTGTTCTATTTGTCAGTCAATTCATTTGACCTCAATCTAGATTGAACCAACATCAAATAAACAGAAAAAAATGAACAAGAAATTTCAAACAAACAAACACGGAATGACTAGTTAGAGAAGGTAGAGAAACTACAGAATCAGATTTACCTCTCTTGAGCTTCACTTTTATTTGTCAAAGTTAGTTTCACTTACTTATAATTAAGTTTTTTTTTTAAATACGTATGATTTCATTGTTTGTAATTACAAGACAAGCTTCATTAATGTAAGAGACTGAGAAGTCAAGAACACTCATACGTTTTTTATCACAATTGTATGAATATACATGAATATGAATATATATATATATATATATATATATATATATATATATATATATATATATATATATATATATATATATATATATATATATACACACACATATATACATGATTCTCGAGATTCTTCAGATTCTTGGAAGCGGCACTTTCGAGAAAATACGGCATCGTCAAACAACATTTCATTTTCATGATTAGACAAGCAAGAGAGCAAAATCAAATTACTCAATCCAACGTTAATCGAAATCCAATCTCGATTTTTCTGTTTACTTCTATGCTTCAAATGGTCAAGTAGGTTAGTGAGCATCAACAGTTATAGCTATAGCAGCTACCTCCCATAAAGTTACTCTGTTTTCGAGACATTTCCCAGAGTTATTTTCTGAAAGGAAAAATCGAGAAATGAACTGAATCTGTAACTGAACTGTAACGGAAAGATTTTCACGATTGCTCTAGAAATAATTCAAGAAGGGATTAATCATTGGAAAACTATCATTATGCCATTTAAAAACCAAACCCCTTAAATTGTTCTCTTGAATCGCTATGTAGGTTTATATACATCCCACCTCAATAAAAACAAGAATGTGAATGAGACCACGTGGTATAGAAACAAGCACTCCCATAAAGCGTACTTCCTCACCACCCCATAGCAAATGAATAAAATCGTACATAGAAGAGGTTGTAAGATGTAAATTGGTTCCATCCTCCCGTATTATTGGTTCGGAAATTAAGGGTAGATCATAGTATACAATGGTTATACATTATCATTCTTTAAAGTGACAACGATATTCTATGAAGTAGAGGCCTGACCATTGAAACTAATTAAAGAATAGAATGGAATTGGAATGATTTTTCTAGAACACCTATAGATGGACACATACTTAAATACCGTTTTTTCACTGGTATGAAAATAATTTCAAATTGGAAATACGAAATACAAATGTATTATTTTCAAAGTTTCTATGCAAGGTCTACGGAAGTTAGAGTCTTTTGATGGTAGAACATTATTTACCTTCACTTTTGGTATCAGGTTCCATTGCTTAATTGCTCGTTCAAGCAGGGAGTATAGTGCAAAATCTCTGTTTGGTATCGAAAATGATTGTAATCAATATAAATTCCATGAGATTAATATTTTTCACATATTACATCATTAACTACTGTTATAGTACAGAATTGATTTATTCAAAGGTATTGGATTAGTTTCTGAAATTTCCGTTTACAATTTTATTGCTAACTTCAGTTGTAGGCCTATATTTGTACAATTGTATAATTTCAAATTTGTTCTCCGTTCTGTGTACAACGCAATAGCCGACTCTTTGCTACTGTATGGAATTTGTTCTGGAGTAATACAATACGCCTGGTCATCTAAATGAATTGATATCAATTCAGAACAGATTAATTTAGATACCTGATGATTCAAAATGCCCGTCTCTTGCCTGTGCCTTAACTTTATAATTACCGTTTAATATTGACATATTATTTTGATAAAAAATTCAAATCTGAAATCATATGTTCAGTGAATACAAGGCCACAAAATCAAGCTCTTCATAAAGTACCACGTTACATAAATGATCACGGGAAACGTCAGCTATGTGTGCAGGTGCCAACAATCTATAATACTCTTTCAAACTAATAAATTAACCTAGATAAATATATTATAGTGGAACTTGATTTAAAACAGTGGTTGCTGAATAATTCGAGTTGATATGTTTTGAATCTCTCCTCGTTCATGTATTAAATTTGTCTCCCCTGTAATATAATTCATGTTTCAACTTTGTTTTTCATATTTCTTTTCTTCGTAAGCAGTATTTCTGTACATTTGTGTGATTATTATATATTTTTTTTTGCATTTGATAATTGTCAGTTGATTAAATGTAGTATATATTGTAATTATTCATTGTTCACCACTAGTCGTTTGTGTTTAGTTAATTCTCTATATCATTTCATTATTCTACAGACAAGCCTTTTAAAGGCTTTGTAGATGTTTTTGAGAGTGTTTATGCATTTTTTCTCATTTTCTTGTGACAAAATATATGAAAAAAGGTAGAAGATTGGAAGATTGAGTAAATTCTATCAGTTTTTTACATCTAGGATCACAACTTTCTGCGATGGATAGACCACAATGACATGATCAACAAAGCTGTTTGTAAAAAGTTTGTAAAAATCTTGATTTGAAGATTTTTTTTCCGATTCCGTCAAAAGTAAAATTGATAGTTGCAAACCGAGGCATGTGCCACAACGTTGAAGTGATGTTTTTCGAGCATGGGAGAGCAATATCTGAAATCTCATCGAACCAAATGTTGATCGGTTCACTGGAACTCGAATTAGAGGGATGCGAGATCGAATCTCGAAAAATGTTGAAATCGGACAAAAATAGTGCGGTCGTGGTGACTTGGCGAGCGCGAGTGGTGAGTCGACGCGCGCGAGTGGCGACTCGGCCCGGAACGAAAATCTCGATTGCCGCAAAAAAGTTTGTAAAAATCTTGATTTTGAAATTTTTTTTTATTATTTTGTCAAAAGTAAAATCGATAGTTGCAGACCAAGGCATGTGCCACAACGTTGAAATGATGTTTTTCGAGCATGGGAGCAATATCTAAGATCTCATCGAACCAAATGTTGATCGGTCTACTGGAACTCGAATTAGAGGGATGCGAGATCGAATCTCGAAAAATGTTGAAATCGGACAAAAATAGTGCGGTCGCGGTGACTTGGCGCGCGCGAGTGGCGACTCGGCCGGTAACAAAAATCTAGATTGCCGCAAAAAAAGTTTGTAAAAATCTCGATTCAGAAAAAAGTAGCATTGTGTTTCTGGCTTGGCTGATGATGAGTGGTGGTCGGCCGTGAGAATTTTCGACGACCGGACTTTTTCGATTCTACATTTTTTTTCGATTTCATCAAGAGTGAAATCGATAGTTGCAGACCGAGGCATGTGCCACAACGTTGAAGTGATGTTTTTCGATTAACATCAAAAAGATGATATTGAGTGCAATTTTGAATGATAGTTGAAATGGTAATAAGAATTTGAAATATGAAAGAGAATAGATTGAATTCAAACTAATCATGAAGTATAAGTGGTTATGACGAATGAGTTGAGATTTACTTCATTGCTTCAATCAATTATTGCGGCTTAGCGTCTGACAAACTGTCCAAATCGAATTTCAAGCTGACGTCTTTACCCACAGAGTTTCTGATGAAGTTCACAAATAGCTTGATTTCAAGACGGCACGTAGAAGCAATGTGACACCCTATCGCTGAGTATTCCAGATATATGCTTTGATTTTCGAAAAGGCGCACTCTCTCTTCAACTTTTCTTTGTTTTTGTTCTCACGATTGCCCACAAGACGCGTTTTCGTTTGTTTCCTTCTCTATTCCTCAATCGCTTGTTATTCTGTTCATTGATTTTTTTGACCATGATTCTTTTTTTCTCTGTACTTTTTGCCTCTAATTATCTCATTTTGTCTCATTTTTCTCCTTAACTTCCATTCTATTATTATTTTCACCTTTTTGTACCTTTATGTAGGTCCTTTCCTTCTTTCTCTCCTTGAACGTCTGTGCACCCTATTGTATTATCAATATTTGACCACATATTTTTCTCATATCTGCATTAGTTATATTGCCATATAATAATTCTGGTGAAATGCCCGATTATGGTCAATACATTCTCCATATTTTCAACAAAGAAGATTGAAGTAGATGATAAAAATACAAAATCTAGTTCTTGGTATAACTTTTCTTCATTTTCTCGGAAAGAATAAAGTGATGCAAGTTAATCTTAGAAACTGATTCCACAAAATCGCCTACAAAATTGTAATCAATACATATCAAGTTCTACAAA
This sequence comes from Brachyptera risi, assembly GCA_964007535.1. NCBI lineage: Eukaryota > Metazoa > Arthropoda > Insecta > Plecoptera > Taeniopterygidae > Brachyptera > Brachyptera risi. The sequence continues at coordinate 34,924,848 of OZ023328.1, read as the reverse complement.
ACGTCAACACTCTTCTCATACTTTTTTTTTCCAATAACATCGAAACTCGATACAAAATCATTGTTCCCCAATTAAGGCTATGTATGAAAGATGAGATCGTTTGGACGGGGCACCACAAGTTTGACTTACCACCCCATTTCAATTAGATAAAAGTATTTCAGTTTCCAAACGTCCGGAACACATTATTACTGTTTCTGTGATATGTACCCGGACACAAAACACACGAATGTTAATATCTTCCACTTTCAAGTAAGTCTCTTGGGCACTGATCACTTTTTTACATTAACAGCAGATATAAAGTTTATCATCATACAAAATGGACAAAGAAAAAAATGAGTGATATGCCTATACATTTCATTATACATTTTCTTATACATTTTCAATTTCATTTCGTCGGAGAGTTCCATCAAACACCAAATATATTCATATATATATATATATATATATATATATATATATATATATATATATATATATATATATATATATATATATATATATGTATATATATATATATATATATATATATATATATATATATATATATATATACACATATATATATATATATATATATATATATATATATATATATATATATATATATATATATATATATATATATATATATCATTTCGTTGCCGAGGGCAACAAACGTTTCCACCAATGAAGTGACTATATGTCTTTGACACACTTATCCTCCTTTCGTCTGTTCCTTTCTTTCACCTCCTGAAATTCAATCAGGTTTTTCAGATCAAAGAAATGCTCATCACGGGCCCACTGAATATAGGCAATCGCGTTGGACTTCTGAAACTCAATTCGAATGATTGGCTAGAAACCTTGAACAAAAACTAATGGCCTTCTGGCCATGTCGAAAAATAAAACTTGTGAAACTAGAGTGTGTGGATAAATCTATATCACTGAGAATTCGCTGGTTGAGGCGATAAAATGGTATATTAACTGATATAACTATACCCCTGAAAAAGAGAAAGATCGTTCACCAATGTGATGAACACAAATATCATCTTCATATTGAATTAGAATATAGCTGTCTTAATTTTGCATTCAATGAATTTTCAGAACGAGATTCAAAGTTGGGAGTACCCAGCTACATCGAGTAGCGGATCTGTAATCGAGTGCATCCACGAGGGTTAAATATGCTTCCAGCTGCAGTGAGTATATCTCCAATTACCGATGTTTCCACAATTATTCATCGAAAATCAAAGTAGGAATTTTTCCGTGAATACATGTATTTAGGAGTAACAGAACAAGTTATTGCTATAAACAATATTTTTGTCTCCTAACTAACAAGACGTTTTTCAAAATTTGACAAACCGTTTTTCAAAATTTGACAAACATTACAATGAAAGATTTTCAATTAAAACCAAAATGATTGAAAAATGTTTATTGACTTTATACCTGTTCAACAGTGCAGTCTTTGCCCGCAAGCACTCTAACGTTCAATAAGGCTACCGATATCTTTTGAACACCAAAGTTCAACATCTTTTCAAGCGGAATGTCAAGACAAAGGTACAACAAAGACATTTTCAACGGATGTGCAAAGAATTCGTACCGCACACACGTATCGCAAACCAGATAGCAACCAATTACAGCCAACCATCACAAGGAACAAACTCCTCCTATCAAAAATCTCTTTGTGGAGTAAGAACGAGAAAAGTCTTCATTAACGTAAAGTTTCAAGTAGTGAAACTAAATTAAAATACAACTTTTCTATTTTATCTTTGTGTTTGTTTCTCGTCGAGATTATTTCGCGCTAGAAGAAATGGCTTATTTCACTGTATTTTGTAACACATCGTTAACCAATGACATGACACTGAGGATAAGGATTAATCTGTTGGCTTGTGAGACATGCGTAACGGTGACAGGTCGTTATGTACGAATTATATCATTATCTAGAGCTCTGAATTGAGTCTGTGTTCAACAAATACAGAATACTGTCTGTATTGGCACAAGACTAACAGGACAGTCATGTGTTTGTATTTAATATTTACTTTAACCCTATATATAGAGTTCTCGAACGCAATACTGTACTTTGTCCTGTCTAAATGAGAAGTGGTGCGAATAAATAAACAATCTTTTCACATGAATACATAAATAATTGAATCCGTTCCGTTCATTTTTTTAAAATTTCAATTCAAGAATAGGTGAATAATCCTCTGACTATTAGAACAAGAATGGAGTTGATTAACAAGCTGAACAACAACTTTATTCATGAAAAAAATCGAAAAACATTCACAAAATCGGATATTGGTGTTGATTGAATGTTTGTGAACATGCTTTTATAAGAATATGAGGTTTATTACCACAATCTGAGATCATCAACATTCGATATAAATAAATTTTACGTACGTAACCATTCACAACAATTCTCTGAGGCAGTAAAGCACTAGCGATGTTAGAAATGTGGTAAGAGTACTGTTTTTGCAATCTACGAACATTCCTGCTGATTTTACATCGAACTGTGAGTGCCCGACAATTAGATTACAAACTGACCACAAAAAGGTGGATCCTACAGTAGTCACTTAGATCAGGTACTGCTATGAACAAGCTATCTTGATGGCTGACTTTTAATGCTGAATTTATCGTTGTGTATAACCATGAAAACTGCCTCTTTCAGTTAAATATGAGTTTAAACAATCTTGGTTGCTATTATTCTATTCAATAGATTATAAAAATTAGTAGGACCGTTCATAGGTTATGTTTAGCAGGAAATGACGTCTAGAAGCAGAGAAAAAATATGTCAACAGTGAAGTGATGCGTTGTATCTTGGATTATCGCTATCTTACCGATGTATTGCAACTGCCCTCTAGAGCTGTGTAATCGGCGTATATATTAAAAACAGAAAAAGTTACAGAAATCACTACGCATTCAATGCATAGTTGAAATTACATGGGCCTACATCGTTAACTTTTGTGCATAAAAACAGAACAAAATGAATACGTGTACACACATTTCTTGGATCAGTATTTTATTCTGTCTACATTGAAGTCTTCTTTGAGAACATATCTCGCAAAAATCAAGACAAATAGTACTCGATGAAGATTAAGGACTTTTTTTTAGGATTCAAGAACAATTTGAACTTTATTCACCGATTGAAAGATTAAGCAGTTCACCTTCATATTTCTTAGCTCTTAAGAGTGTCTGCATTAGGAATTAGCATGAGTTGCGTATTAGCATGGATATAAACCAAGGTTTTTATATAACCCGGCACCTCCACCAAGAAGTACACATTTAGAGTTACAAGTTTGCAATGTTTTGAATATAACGATGGTGAGAACATAATTATTTTTAACTCGATTAATGATGATATACTTGTATTCACAAGTGAGTGAGCCGAGAAAAATCCGTGTTCCAGTAGTGTGGGTTAGGGAAGATAGTGGAACGGAATCTTCTTCTCTCGTGGATATATATATATATATATATATATATATATATATATATATATATATATATATATATATATACATATATATATATATATATATATATATATATATATATATATATATATATATATATATATATATATATATATATATGTATGTATATATATTCAAGTATCGAATATTGTCCAATCATCGGTGTAACGTTAAAAGTCAAGAGTACATTTCATGAATGAATGAACATTTTAAATTAGTCGAAACTTGAAACTATTTAAAATTTACATCAGTATTATGTATGATCACTCAATTAATTTCAAATAAATCAGAAAATTTCGAAGAAACATCTTTTTATTTTGAAATCTTGATATTGTAACATTTTGACATCATTTTAACATCTTTTTAGATCTTATCTTTCTTCGCGCTGATGAAGCGGTATGTTCGTGTAAGTTATATGAGTATGTATTTTTTTCATGTACCAAGTTCATTGATCCGCGACTTGAAGTTACATTTCCAAGTTGAGTTTCAAATTTACTTGAATGTTTGTTCGAGAAAATTGAAGATCATTAGAAACTGAACTAAATCACGAAAAAAGTATATTTTCCTAGGGAAAAAAAATCATTCTTGAATAATTAAACTGTAGTATCAAAGTGGGAGAGTTTAGACTTCGTAATTTTTTATACAATTACAAACCAGTTCATGTGAGAGTCGAATTTACATCTCCACTTAATTACCTGACTGACTGAAAGATTTTCTTGAATAGCATTTATAAGAGTACGTATCACGTGGAATGTTCAAGAAAGAGATTTCCAACGATGAACTGGCACGAAGCAACTAAAACAGCTATTCATTAAGCCGACTGCCGTAACAAAATGTAAATCAAGATACCAGGTTGGTGGATCGATACAGTGGACGTTTAGTGCTAATTGATAGACGAGACAGTCGATCTGAATTACTTTTTTCAGCGTTTTTTACACAGAGGTTTGTACAGTGTCGAAAACCACAATCGTATTTAGGATGTACAATCCTTTATTCAGAATTTCTGCTAGATCATTGAGTTGCTTATTGGCAAAGAATTGTATACAAATGTGTTATATAATCTATAGGATGAACATCAAAACGCAGTCCAATGAATAAGACGTAATTGGCGAAAAATCAATATAAACGAAAAATAACAAAATAAAGCTATTGAATTGAATTCTAAGAATTTGAATCGTTTCAAGATGGATGATGCAATTTTTTCACTATATTGATGTTTATCTTAGAATAATAACTCAATCATATTTTCAGATTGTTAGCTTAGTGCCCAAATGACCAACGCGGGATTAGTTGTAACTGGTGGTTTAGGTTTGTCATCACCATAATATTTGGTTTCGTTACCTCTCAGATAAAGGTTAATATGCCTGGACTTGGTATTACCGGGCCTTGAACAATTAAATGATATTAGTGCTATTTCTACGGATAAACTGCGTTCATATGTCAACAAGAGAACATTGAAAATGTTATGGTCCATATTAATCAATTAGTAGATTCGTTCACGCTCCATATATAATGATCTATTCAAACAACTATCAATTAAGTCAAACTTCAGCTAAAACTTTCTTGAAACTATTTGAAGCATGCTCTATACTATGCTACAGGAATATATCTTCAACTCTTTCTGAGTGAATATGTCAATGTTTGAAAGCTATCACCAAGCATTGTTTTCTCTCGAATTTTCATTAACCAAGTTCCTAAGTTCCTAAGTTCTCAATTCCTAAGTTGTTCATAAATAAACATTGAACATTGAACATATTTAGATAAGTATGTAGCAAATTGAGGTCGATTCATCGGGGTCAGTTCACCTCCTTCTCCTCCTCCTCCAGCTCGATTTTTCGTATCAATACTCCATCATTCTCTATTTCTTGGTTCTAAACCCACTCATCTCTTGTCTCTCTCACTGTTTTTCTCAATCTCACATCTTCCATTACTCATTCGGTCTTTATAATTTTCTTTAATTACCTTATATAATCATCATCTCGTATCCAGTTCTCTGTTTTGAGCCATTCGTTTTATCAAGTATCTTTCCTCAAGTTTATGCGTTCAGTTAAAATCGATCATTTGTATCTTGTTAAATTGACTTCTAGGTCATTTGACTGGGTTCTGTCATCACAGAGTTTGTATTAAAACGAGTTTATTCAATCCAAGTGTTTGTATGTAATCATATTTGCCAATCTAATATAATTACGAGATCAAAGAGTGATTATTAAATTAATTTAATGAAAACCATCTGGCGCATGTAAGCTAGATTTAAGCAATTACTCGGCAGATTTTATGTTCAAAGAGAAAATGTTGATATACGGGATTCATAAGGAGTTTATATATATATATGATGATTTTATTACAATGATTCATAAATTGAATCCAGAATCAAATTAAACTAATTGATATTAATAATTATCATTTGAAATGGTATTAAATGTGGAATTCTGAAACAGTCACAGAGGAGACGCGAGCGACATTACATTATAGGTAATGAATGATCATCATTCAAAAATCTACAAATACAAAGATTTTATACGTAAAACGTGAATTCAAATACTAAATATGAAATAGTTCCGCAATTTCTATACAACTTTCTAATTTACAGTATATCCCTCAAATGGATCAACCGAATTCTCCAATAATTTCAAAATACGTACCTGTAGGTTTAACTTCATTAACCAACTCTTTTCAAAATGCATAAACATCTGTCTTGAAAAAAATTGAAATTTCCATTGGCTGTTTACTGATATACTTAATTGCATCTTCATCGAATATAACCATCCACTTGTTGCCTGTAGGTATAATTCAATAAAAGCTCCGGTGAAATAAACGTCCACTTTTTTAGCTCTAATTATTCATATAGTATCACAGTAATTTGTCTCTGAGACTGATTTAAAACTGGCTTATGAAATACTGAGTTTCCTCCCTATTATTATCATCTCCTGTATCTTCACAAACGAGCTTCGATGACAAAAGATATATTCTCCATAATCACCACCGTGACGTCACGTGATAAACAAATCACGACACAAAAACTCATATTAGAGCAGAGAATAAAAGCCAGATGACGAGCGTTTCAGACTTGCGTTTAACACAAAAATTACCACCCTTCTCAGTAATCAATCTTATTTTTAGTCTTCTCTGCATCATCGTCACCGACCTCCTTCTCCATATCATCAATCACATTATTCCCCTCAACAAGTCAAAGTGGAGCTGTTTTTACGAAAAACAAATACTTTTTATTGAAACAGAGTCTATAGATTGAAAGGAGTACAAGTTGATGTGTCTGATGTTTCGAGGTTTATGATGGTATATCTTCTATAACTCCCTATGGAGAAGACGATAAGCATTGTGAGAGGACACACATTGATTGAAAATTGAAATAGCTTGCAGCTTCAGAATACATTGCTAGTAGTATGAGAATATGAGAATAGACTGTATAGAGTAAATATGATGATACATATTCTTGCCGTTTAATATTATGGTGACTGTCTTGCTTTGTTAATTGTTTTGGTCATATTTTTTGCTACAAAGAGAAGTATATTTCTCGATGATAAACACCTTGATGGTGCGTATAATCACCTTGATGAAGTGTGAGAGTGAGTTGTGAACCCAATCACTCAATAGAACTATGCATTGATGAAAGAGATTAAAAATGAATACGTGTTGGTTTATGTGTTTTTTTTCCATCAAAGAAAAATACAATTTGGTGAATAGTAAGCCATAAGCAATAACATAAGTGTTGGAGGGCATGTGGGAGTATCTCTTCAACATCTTTCCTTCTCCTCTATTTCTCTATTTCTTTCTCTCCCTTCCTCCTCTCTCCCCACTCTCTCTTCTTCTCTCTATATCACTCTCTCTTCTCGCTTTTCTCTTCATTCCTATTCTTTTTCTGTATCTGTCTTTTTCTCTCTCTCTATTTCTCTCTCCATCCTCCTCTCTCTCTCTTTCCCTTTCTCCTCTCTTTCGCTTTCATATCCATCTCCTCACGTATATGCAACGTATACAAATTAGTGAAGATATATTATAACTAAGTAGTAATAAAATACGACTAATTAGTCCTATATGTAGTCTGAGTACAAAGCCTAGTATGCTCAGAGGGCCTCAAGCTTACAACTAAAATAGGCTGCGTTCGAAGATATAAAGGATAGTCTTATATATATTGCTCTCTATGATGCATTTGGTGTTGGCCACACATACATCATGAAGTACATATGTACATCATGAGGTTCGTCTCTCATTCACTCACCCATATTCATTGCTCACATCTCTCACTCATTGTTGTAAGCGAAAGTCGAGGTGTCCTGACTAATTGCGTCATAACGAAGGAAAACGTGCTTTGAATAATTAGGAGTTGGAATCTCAGTAATTCAATAGCGTTGAATATGTATTATAGTAACAACATTCTCTACACCATAGGGTTGTGCACTCTGTAGACCCTTCATTTAGCGGAAATGGTCAACTCTATAATTAAGGGAGATGGGCTAACATTTTTGAAGAGTCAACATAATATTATATCGTATACTGGCTTTTCGTTTGAATGCATTGTGATGAAATTTCTTCATACCGTTTAGAGAAGTATCATCTAAAATGCTGGCGAATCATAATGAACATTCACATTAAGATACATGTAGTATTACGATCCATGATGGAGTGAGAATAGTAGTGAGGTAAACATATATAATTTTACCATACAGTAGGCCTACGTTTTATTTATGGACCTACTATTATAAAATTTGACTCATTTGCATTTTCAACAGATATTAGCTACATCTTGTGACGTATTTTTCATTTTAGTCCATAGTTACCTTTGATCTTTCGTAAAATAGGTATCTTGTATCCTGTTGGTATCTTGTGAGAAATTTTCACTCGGAGATATAGGATCGTCGTCGGTCTCAACCATATTTAAGTGGAATATAAAATGCAATTTTATTGGAAAAATGTTCAATTATCATTTTGTTGGACCTAATACTATCTCAGCACATCCGAATTAACTTAGATGTTGTAAGTTGTAACACATATGTTTATTCATACAAATTTGGTGAGAAACTCTATGTACATAGGCCTATTAATTTTTAAGGTGGATGAAATGTTTCCATATCATTGTATTTGTATCATTACAAATCCAGCTCAAAATCCAGTCGCTGGCTGGAAGGAAATCAATGCAATTTTCAGCTTTTCGTTTATCTATATCGCTCTGCCACAACCTGGAATCGTTCAACTCTATATCGAGGAACTGTTGTTTATCTTTTGAATAACGTGCCGTTTTCACCACTTTTTAAGTGCACTGCAGTGTTTATATAGATCCTTTCATACAATATTGATTCGGTGAAAGCATTTTTGTGTCTTGGCTATTTCACAATATTATTGTTATTATTATTATCATTATTATTATCACTATATAGAGAATCACAGTAGGGTAAATATTGGGATTATTCGCCTTCAACCTCACAATGTGATTTACTTACCGCTCGTATTTATCAATTAGCTTGTTTAGCTTATTTTTTTTTGTAAACATAATCCTAGTTATTGATGGGATTCTGAAGCAGACAATGATCATCGTAATTCCAATTTCATTTTTTAAACACCCTACATAGTACCCACCGATAGTAATAAAAGTAATAATAATTCAGAAAAGTTTCAGTCACTGAGGTTTTACTCTGTTCTTTTAATTAAAATTAAAATTAAAATGTCACTTCGAAATTATGTCAAAGAACAACCAAGTTTCGAGTTTAATTAAAACAAATACTTCCTCAGAAGTAACAGTAGTTATATTGAAGAACGTGGAGTGTAGCTATTTTTACTTGTAGAACACTTGAATTTCAGAAATTACTGCTGACGTTCCAATTTTAAACCATGCAGGCTCGTTGAGCTTTTATAGGGGCTGTGAACTGAACGATGGATGGGGGGATGTGGATTAGCGCACACTATACTCGAACTCTAAAGTAATTTAGCTTCCGAATGATAATTCTGGAGGACTCTTCCACACTGCGTTTTATCGTGTATTATATAGCTATAGAGATTTGGCGAGTTGTGCAATAAAAGTGGGAGAGCAAACAGAGAAACTATATTTAGAGAACTACGTGAGAACATAAACATGCCGACTTAAAACGAATAAAACAACCGCAGTGTATTACTGTATCAATCGAAGGTCAGTATCGATGTGGATGATGCTCATTTTTTTAATCGTATTGTTCCCGCAGTTCAACTATATAAAATCACGTGTCAATAGATGAACGACGAATTAAGTGGGTTCACTTTTGTTTGAGTATGATATGCTTTTGTCGCATCGTGATGACAACGAGAGTTAATTATGGATCATAATCTTGGGCAAGTCATTTGTTCTACTAATTATCATTCTATCAACAATAAAACAATAATATTCTAACAAACAATTACTATAATATCAACAATATATTATCAATTAACAATGTATTTCGGAAGTTTCCCCATTCCATGAGTTGACGAAAACAAATAACATAACACCCACAGTCAATACAGCGCTCCACTGATATACATTTAGTGTGATTCCTAATGTCAGCAATTAGTTTGAATGATTGTATCTATTCACGTTGTATTTCAAATAAATGACGATGATTCGTGTAAATACTAAAACGGTCATTATCGATCACTTGATTTATGTGGAGTGATTGAGAGAGATCATTTGAATTTAAATTCATTATCAATTGGCGATTGAATGATTCAACAATACTTGGACGATGGATTACCAATCGTTTTCAAGCATAGCAACGCGCACACGCACGATTGTTCTGAATCAGACTGAAATAGGTTTAAGATGGATTGAAATAATGATTCTTCAAAAAAGCTTCAGGTGTTAATATTCCAGTTCTCATTGCTTTTATTAAACTCTAGGTTGATACACCCGATCATAAAAGAAAACGTATATATATATATATATATATATATATATATATATATATATATATATATATATATATATATATATATATATATATATATATATATATAATATATGAATATATATATATATATATATATATATTATATATGAATATATATATATATATATATATATATATATATATATATACATATATATATATATATATATATATATATATATATATATATATATATATATATATATACATATATATATACATATATAAATATATATATATATATATATATATATATATATATTTATATATATATATGTATATATATATATATATATATATATATATATATATATATATATATATATGAATATATATATACATATATATATATATATATATATATATATATATATATATATATATATATATATATATATATATATATATTGGAATCTTGCTGATGATTCTATAAGACAACAGAGGTATATCAGCTAATTGTAGATGTCTTTCTCTATTAAACTCGACGCTATCTTTCTCATTGAAAGCAATCTAATCGATCGACATGAATGAAACGTGAAATATATTTGAACATAATATTAGGAATGGGAATGAGCTGAATCGATCGCTGCATTCATCATCGAATCAATTCTAGAGTGAATCTGAGTAAACATGAGTGATAATGCATCATGCTGAAGTACAAACAATAATGGAGTGGGACAGTTTATATATGTTTACTTCCTCTGTTTTCTTATATGATTTTTAACAAGATTAATTCTATTGTTCAATCGTATTTAACACCCTGTACATCTTTTTTTAGATGACGCTGTGCATTGATTTCATGTTTTCAACAAATTACTAATTCTAATGGTAGGTGTTGAAGATCCATATAATTACCCACATACATATATATATATATATATATATATATATATATATATATATATATATATATATATATATATATATATATATATATATATAATAATAATAATAATGATAATAATAATGGTTTTATTTCCTTTTGGATCATTACATGATATAATGGAAAGTTATATAACAAAAATTCAAAATATTCAATATAAAAATCTCAATATGAACACACTTTAACAAAACTCATCTAACCTATAAAAGCATTTTTCAATCAGATATATATATATATATATATATATGTATATGTATTCTTATATTTTTTGCGGTAACTTGTGAGATTTTACTGATAAAACTCAATTAAAACAGTTCTATGCTCGCCAACGTTCCATGTTTATTGCAAAACACATTAATTCACATTGTTTTGCAATAAACATGAAACGTTGGTGAGCATAGAACTGTTTCGATTGAGTTTCATCAGTAAAATATCACAAGTTACCGCAAAATGGGAGAAAATATTAATACTTGTGAAAACTTCCATACCTATATATATATATATATATATATATATATATATATATATATATATATATATATATATATATATATATATATCTATATATATATATATATATATATATATATATATATATATATATATATATATATATGTACATACGGGTGTGTGTGTGTGTGTGTGTGTGTGTGTGAGTGAACCATCTGTATAATATCTTCAAATTGGACCATTTTTTGTTTTCCTGTAATTTTAGATTGTGCAATGTACAACAAGAAGGATACTGGAGAAACAATATCGATTACAATGAAAAAAAGGCTCTGAAATATTCAAATTATTTTTTCATCGTTGTTTAGTGTCAGAGTTTTCTTCTTGTTCAATTCTCTGGATGTTTGAATATATTTCAAACATATTTAAGTATTCAAGTTTGGAAAAACTTTGAGTAATCCGAAGTATAAGATTTTCAATTTTTACTTCTTTATTTCTTCATTTATGAAATACATTCATCAGCGATTCACTCTACGAAACCACAATCTTCATAGTACATGATTCAAACTCTGAAATATCTTCAAAAGTTATTAAAAGCACTGCCCAAATAATATTATTAGCAATATTTTAACAAATGGAGAAACTTCTCTCCATTTCTTTCCAACAATAAAGGAAATAGGCCTATATTCATAATATGGTTCAATGACTAGAATGTACTTACGCCCATTTTGCAGATTGAAGTATTAAAAGAATGAAATTCTTCTCTTACTTCAAGGGGAACATTTCTTTTAAAAAACGAATTTACTTATTCAAATGCAATCCTGAAAATCTGCAGCTCGTACTTCTTGGTAGATTCCAGGATTCTTCGATTTTGCTGTGGTTCTAGGATTCATATTCATATTGAGACTAGATTTCAAACAATATACTAAACCTTTATTTTTGATATTTCACCGATTTTAACTAAATCCTTGAAACTGAAGTTATTAATGTAGTAGAACGCATTTGAGGCGAAACATTCTCTCACGTAGAATTTACGGATGAATTTGTGCATAGATCATTCACAGTTTCATGATCAAAACACCAATAACACACTATTACACCTACTACTGCAGCAGTTGGGCACCAAAAATAATCCTCTGCCAATTTATTTTAATGAAGCGTTTCATAAAACTATGCTGAAACTGAGTACCGGAATAAAACATGTTTTATTGAATAACAGCAATATAGCGTTCCTTCATTTATGAATGATAATATTCTCATTTGATTATGATTGTTTAGTGCTGGTAAAAATGAAACAACTCTTTTCCTAGAAAGAAAATACCTGGAAAATAATCGGAGCAGGTGTTTGGGGATGGAAGATGGGGGGGGGGGGAGGATTGAATAGTATCACCTTAGAAATGTCGATCACGGTCTCGGGCTGTGTCAGACATCAAGTATCATCTGCTACTGAACTGAGAAATGGTCTAGATATACTCATCATAGTCGTAGTAATTAATTCTTGCTTCTCACGTTTCTGTTCGTGACGTATATAATAGTCACTCAAGTAGTTTCCTACTCCAACAGATTTATAATGTATTGTTCGTTCTTTAACAGAGTGTTTTCAAAGATAAAAAATATGCCATAAACAGACAAATCATTAGTACGTTGTTGACATTTTCTTGAGAATTAAATTTCAGAATTTGACCACAAGTTATTAAGATGGAATAATTATTGTTCATCAACCCGACTGATGTTGGATATAGGGTAGAATTTCATTCAATATTCCATGAATGGATGAATGTCACGCATTTAAATTTTCGGTGAACATCTGCTAGAAATCAACTTCATGTCGCCGCAACCTCAACATATGGAATCTCGATATACGGAGGGCTTCCAAATCATATATAATATATATATATATATATATATATATATATATTTTTTTTTTAATAACATCGAAACTTGATACAAAATCATTGTTCCCCAATTAAGGCTGTGGATGAAAGATAGGATCGTTTGGACGGGGCACCACAAGGGCGATCTTACCACCCCATTTTAAATGTTTATAACCAATGAACTTCAACACCAGGACTGTGCTGTTGGTGACCATAAATATATAATATGGAGAATATATTGAAATAGCAATGATATGATAATTTACGTTATCGATTAAAATTTGTTCAGATATCTCACGCTCAAATGATACCAAACTGAGAATGAGTGGCGCATTAGGATTCTGACAGATGCCACACAATATGAATCTCTTCATACAAATCCACCTCCAGATTCAGAAATCAGAATGATTATCCGAAATGGTTATCAGAATAATCCGTATCTGCATTCATAATGGCACATTATAAGTATTTGAGATGGTTCATTACGAAACGCTTTTTGTACATTAGGATTTAGCGGAAACTTCTTATGATTCTCATAAAGATAAGTACTAATGGAACAATAATGACTTGAGAACCAGTTTTGAACTTTGTTAGACATGATAACGCAAATGAACGCGAATAGCATCAGATTTTGAATATTGAAATAAGGGATAATGGGTTAACTATTATTTTTATCTCACAATCAAACTTTTATTATAATTCCATCATTATTTGATCTTTCTCTCCCAGAATAAGATTCATCAAATATCACTGTTATTGTTTTGAAAAATTGTATGTGCTGAATTATGATATTCTTTTCATCATTTATTTTTAATGTATATAGGCCTACAATCTATGGTCCCCTGTTCGTGACTGCTTTCAAATGACCTCTGAACAATATTTCTCTGACACGAGCAGACACGAGCAGACACGAGCTGATAAGAACACGTGCATCTCGTGCTAATACTTGTGTTGAGCTTTATTGGTTAATTAGCAATTTGGCATTCAATATCCAAGTATAGGTGGAGGTGCCATGTTTGACAAGCAATTTCAGATGATATAGAGTCGAACGTTGTACAGAATCTAATATCGAAAAATTCTCTTTCATAACAAGAACCATGAGTTATTGGAATAGATTGAAATCAGAATTGAGACCATGTCCCGAAACAATACATAACCTTGAGAATAGGTTTCGACTACGATAACTACCACCCGTTTCAATATAGCTGCCCACTTTCCGCAAATAGTTGATTCAATTCAAAATTAAATGAAATAAAATGAGTTATTTGTTATATGAAATGAAGAATTTTTGGGATTTACAATTTTGAAACTCATTGTTATGACGATATATTGTATATAAAAGCTATGAAATTATCATCACAAAACAACTGAATTATAGATTTTGTGTACTCGAATAATTACGGTACCTATTACAAGTGATGGATTCTAAAATGTGGAGCTAGATCATGAGTTAACCAACTTGAAGCTAAATTTTGAGTATATTCGCTCAGATTGGAATTGTTTTCCAAAAATTCATAATGTCACTTTGGTCAGAGAATGGCGTTGACTTTCATTTTGTAAAATTTGAGTAAATTCATATATGATAAGGGCATTGCGTTGCATATAATTTAGCATTTTACATTTAATCCAATTGAAAAAAAAACTTTTCACGTAATTTAATTGTTCTAGTACATATATTTCTAAGAATTTTGAGAAAATCAATTTGACCGTTTTTGAGAAAACACATACATTTTGTTTAAAATTGAGAACGTTTCGGAACAAATTTGGGTTGTTCAACAGGTATGATTCAGAACAAAGACTGTGAGTGTACCTGATAGTTTCAAATTGAATTCTTGAATATAACTTTCCAATACATTCCATGTGAATACCTCACTCATCTAACAACGCAAATATTTCCTAGTATATCATCCCACGCCGGCCTTTAGTTTCAAAGTGACTGAAAGAGTCTATTCAACATCTAACTTATATATGACCGTTTGATCGTATCGTATGGAGTATTATAGGCCCAAGTGGCAGTGCCATTTTGTCAAGTAGAGTATCATACAGGTAGTTGTATAATGTTTGACAATCAAAATGAAACATTTTTCCATATCTACATGCTCCAATGTCAAACATATTGCTATATACATGTGTGTGTATATATATATATATATATATATATATATATATATATATATATATATATATATATATATATATATATATATATATATATATATATATATATATATATATATATATATATATATATATATATATATTTATAATTTTATTTTCTTCTAGAAAATTACAATACTATACTGAGAAACAAAAACCCATAGACCTGACGTTCGAGTCTTATCTTTTGAAAGTCAAAGGATCTTACTTTGCTTTATGTTCGTCCTTCTATTTGTCGGGCATTCTGTTCATCGTTCTCCTTCTTTGAGGTCCGTATAGAAATATATTCGAAATATATTTGATATTTGTAATTGATACATATGATTGTATATATTTTCATCTTTTTTCTCTTTTTCCTTTCATATTTAAAGCTTCAGACGGACTATTTTTGTGAAAACAATTATATTAGTTTCATTCAAAGGCCAAGTCAAATTTCAGGCAGTATTAGAATAAATTTGAAGATACCAAAATTAATTAGTGCTGTATTCTTTTTCACTCTCTTCCATTCTCTTTCCTTCCAGTTTAAAATATACAGTCTCACACAATAATCCATCGCAGTTAATATTGACTCTGGTTTGCATTTTGATAGACGATGTGACTCACTGACTGCCTTAGGCTTGAAAGTTCTGAAATAGAAAATAGTTCTCGAATGTAAACATTTATACGATATAATTTTGCAGCCTTGTTCAAGATGAAACGATTGAAAGGGGGAGGGGGGGGAGGGTTGATGAGTTCGAGATTTATATTTTGCAAACATACCATCATGTCAATACATTCATGTTGGTTTGGGGTTGAAGAAGACCTTCATACAATAATTGAATATTTAATCATGGAGATCAAGGATGTTGTAATTGATAAGTGAAGTAAAGGGTTCATATTTATGTATGTAGGCGTCAGTGAAATTGTACTTGATTTTATATGATTTGAGTGATTGACCCGCCCATAAACGTCAAAGAACAGAACATGGGCTTTGTTATGTGGGAAATTTGACATTTACCTAACAGAGTATCTCTAAATTCCCACATGAAGTATATATCAAGGAGGCCCTGGCGATTAGCCACGCCTATCACTAGTGGCCAATTAATGTGAAATTGATACGATACTTGATGAATGATATAATGGTTTGTTCAAGAATTCATTATACTATGGATAATTATTATGAACTATGTCGATGAATAATTGATGAAATTCGTAGCGGCCTGGAGCTTCCAAATGCTCATGTCAGAACTGTGTTTGAACCATGCAGACTCACGATCGCAATCAATTACTTATTGTTATAGAAACTCGCGGATGGAGATGTGTAATTACTGGAGGTAAGAAAGAAAGTATGTGTGTGTGTGTGTTTTTGTGAGAGAAAGAGAGAGAGAGAGAGAGAGAGAGAGAGAGAGAGGGAGAGAAAGGAAAAATGAAAGGTAGAGAGCGAAATAAATAGAGAAATTTCAATTAATTCAAATCTACAGCAGATTGAATTTTTAAAACTTTTTCACCATCGGATTTTGTAATTAAATAGATGGTATTATTGCATGAGTAAAATCGAGACTTTTCACCTTCGGTCGTTTTAATGATGGAATATGTAAATGTATTATCGTCGTGAGAGAAAATTGAGATTCGTAAATCTGATAATTGGAGAAATATTCCATTTTACAAGTATAAGAAATCTGAGAGTTTCTAATAAAAATGTTAATTAAAATCAGCTGCATGAAATTTCGATCGTTTAAATTATCGATATCAAAGAAATTATCGGATTTATTCAACTAGAATCAAGTTAATAGTGAATTACAAACTTTATTAATGTAACGAAAACTTCTATTGGACGTGAAAGATAATCATGAGTTCATGAACATACGCGAAGCAAGTGAGAGAGAGAGAGAGAGTGTGAGTACATCGACAATTTTCAAGTATACCTTCCCAAAATGAAAATACTGAACATTCAATGAAGATATTCAGACATTTCAAAAGAACAGATTTCACGATGATTGTTCGACTCATCTTATACATATAAATCAATCCGAATACAGCGTTTTCTAAGGTTCATATTATTATTTAGTTATAATTCTGTTATTGTTATTTAACAATGCAACATGATTTCAGGTGGAAAAGTTTTCTTTGATAACTCTATTCCATATTTTATACTGACATAGCTGATAAAGTGGCAGCAACAAAGTTTCCATAATTACTTCTATATAGTTTCTCACTACTCGTTACACGGTTTCTGAATAACAGTCGGAAACTTGTTGACAGAAGTGAAAAGTAAAAAGTGGAAAACTGGTAGTTACATATGTAGCTACACGTCAGAATCAATCGTGCTTCAACTTATTCAAACTGTGTTTGCTCGTAAATAATTGACGTGTCATTTATTGACGTGTCAATGTACACGTAATATGTCAAACTAGTAAAACATATTGGATTTTTTGGGTAGAAAAAGTATTCCTATTGGATAGTCGAGTGTTGTTATTTATACTTTACTTATTCATGAGCACAGATGCAAACGAGAATGTAAGAGTCTGTAATCCGGGAATGATCAATAATTCTATGTTTGATGTCTCCAAATTATCACAGCTCTCAACTATTCAGAAACTATTTGCTAACCTCATCAATTCGAGTGATGATTTATTCTTTTCTATTCTATTTCATTTTCGATAACATTGCACTTGTTGTATCTCATTCGAAAGATCATACCTTGCCAGCCTTATCATTTGGTGAACAATGATTTTGAATTATGGGAAACGTCAGTTACGTATACATATGCCTACAATATATATTACTCTTCTCAACTCATTAATTGACCTAGATGAATATATTATAATAAAACGCGATTTAAAACAGTGGTTTGCACTTTCTACTGGTTTTCACGTCTTTCTAGTTTGAAACGATAAAGGAGCCGAATTAACTTTCAGTATTCCCAAGTTTTATTCCCAATGATAGATACACAAGCTCTTCAATTTCATCCCAACTTTAAAATAGAATATCTATTTCCATCAATATGATTAGGGTAATTAGAAGATTTAATATTCAAATTAATTCGATTTAATTATATTAAGAATTGAAGCTAGAGCTAAAGCCACTCTGTTATTCCATCTCATCATCTTGTTCAAGTTGTTATCCATTATTAATCAATGATTAAATCATAATGATATAATAATATGATGTTTTTACTTATGATTGGCAATATATATGAACTGATGTACGTAGCAGAACAGTATGAACCTGAGAAAATGGCGTTTATCAGGCAAATTGCCATTCGTGGAAGCACGCACCACAATGAAAGGTGAAATGTAACCTTCTTTGTATATTACACATGCCAGAGATGGGACCTTTGTGCAATTACTCACATGGATATACGTTCTTCAAGTTGTAAAACAAATGGGAATGAACGATCTAACGTATCGCGAGAAACGGAATTAAATGATAACAACGTGAACCTAGATCAATACACGCTAAATGTATAGATATATTCCATAGTGTCTTTTATTGTGGATAATATTTGGTTGGAATCTTGGATTATTCATTTATTTATTCATCTATTCATTTATTTATTTGTATTTGTACAACCTCAGGATATAACACTCTCCTAGGTGGTTGTATAATCTATGGTGTGCATTAAACAATAACATATTTTAAACAATTATGCATAACTAAATTATTTAATACTGTTGGCTAATAAGCTAACATCTGGTTGAAGTCAGCTATATTTTCAGTCTTCTCTATTGCATCTTTTATAACAATGTACAAGACTATTTATATTGTTATTGTTATATCATTATAAAATTACATATATTATTATATTTTAATTATCATCAAATATTACTATGCCATATTTATATCATATATTATTATATTGTGTTATATTATTGTATTATTGTATATGTTAAATAATCAAAATGGGGTGGTAAGATCGCCCTTGTGGTGCCCCGTCCCAACGATCCTATCTTTCATCCATAGCCTTTATTGGGGAACAATGATTTTGTATCAAGTTTCGATGTTATTAAAAAAAATATATATATTATTGTTAATGTTATATATTTATATTGTTATATTATTATTATAGCTATCGTCTGTTGAGACAGACATTTTTTTTTATCTTTTTGTTTGTAGTTTTGCCTATGTGGTGTACTTTGCGAGCGATCTTACATTGTTATTTCCAGAGCTGGTCTCAGTTTGAGGAATAATGATTTGTGTCTAGTCATAAAAAAAATTTCAGTCAAGTGGAATCTTTCACGAATTCACTTTCACGACAGTGCCATCAGAATGTGTTGTTGTATTTGAAGTGAATTCAACGAGAGGAAGAACTGCCAGAAATAAGATATAAGATGAGCATATACTTCCATGCTACTAGTACTTTGTCTGTTTTTGTTTTGTTGGGTTGTTGGTACTTACTGCATAGGTAATACGGTTGATATGATCAGCTGATTACTTCAGAGATGAATCATCTCGAAATTTTGAAAACCAGATAAGATTAGCCCTGGCGTAAATATGTTGGAAAATGAATATCATCTGAAAAATTCAAATTTTGAATTCAGTAGAAATGTGCTACACATTTTACGAATTTTCATGAAAATCGGACCAACAGATTTGAAAAAAATAATTCTCAAGTGAATGAATTTTCATCAAATAGCTAGAAGTAGTTGTTGATCCTAATTCAGCATCTTGCACACGGCGATTAACGGCTTAGTGCACTTATTAGTTTCAGCCAAAATATGTCGAGTTCTCGAGTAGACGTCATGCAACCAACACGCAAATGCATATGCTAGGTTTGCTTAGTATTGAGAAACTGATTATTCACTTTTTAATCTATTGTCAAACTCAGATTAATTCGCTTATTCAGCTGATTGAACTTATTGAAGACAACCTCTTATTCAAATTATTCCACTCCAAATATGAATGCTTCGAGAAGTGGTTGTAAAATCGGAATATATATATGGATATGTAAATATGTGAGTTTCCACAAGTATGAATATCTGGATACGGTTTTTTCAACGACTTGTACATTATATGTGATGACATATTTCACTGAATCAGTTCATATTTATTTCAGTTTGATTTTCGTCTCTATTGAAAATGATGATCTCAAGGCTTCAACAAGAAAATAAATATGTACTGGAGTATGCACAATTTTGAGGAAGAATAAAAAAGTAACATGGTTGTACAAACCTCACTGCTACATCATCATTCTCTTGTTGAAGCCTCAACAAACCACGGGGAAAATAAAGTGATTTGCTCGAGTTTGATTACATCATGATTCAGTTGATCTTTTTCGGTATATATTGCACAATTGAGTTACCGTGAAAAAAAAAAATCATATATATATATATGGATATATATATATATATATATCCATATATATTTATATATATATATATATATATATATATATATATATATATATATATATATATATATATATATATATATATACTTTTTTCAAGACTTCCATGGGTAATATTAGGAGAAATGAAACGATTTTCGGAAATACCTTTAGCTCTTATCTTTAGTTCATTTATTCGACCACCTGAATAAATCAACTAAAGAACATGGTATTTCCTAAAATTGTTCCATTTCATATATATATATATATATATATATATATATATATATATATATATATATATATATATATATATATACATATAGATATGTATATATATATATATATATATATATATATATATATATATATATATATATATATATATATATATATATATATATATAAATATGTATATATATATATATATATATATATATATATATAAATATATATATATATATATATATATAAATATATATATATATATATATATATATATATATATATATATATATATGTGAGCGTTCTTTTTCGGATCAGAACTTTTCAAAAGATACTCCTCAATGGCTTTCAGAACCTTCAATAAGTTGAAACATATTTCATTTCGACACCCAGACGATCGTACGTACCTAGACTGTATTGGGAAACAATTACTTTTCTCAGGTTTCCGATACGAGAGTGAAATAAGATCACGCTGTAGCTATTTCTCAAATACAACATTATTCTTCTTAAGAGAGTTAGAATCTTAGTTCAAGCATAAAAACATCCGAAATGAATATTTGCCGTCTGTTATCTCATAATAATTTCATTTAAAATCCTGTTTTTACAATTACCAAGCGCGAACAGGAATTAAAATATGAGATAAATATTCATGGTAGTGATTGATCTACATTCATTTCAGACACAAAATAAATTATCGTTCATCACAAGTAGATTGGTGCTATAAGAACGCTTTTAACGAATACTGACGTTATGTTGGGCGTGGATTCGAGTCCCGCTTGAGGCATGGGTTTTTGTAAACATCCTCACACCTATCATCACGTCATCTTTTCACCATCACCATCCCATTTGAACCCTCGTGTAACCCAGCTGTTGATAAGCCCCAATAAAATGAAAAAATGAAAAACAGTAGTCCTTTAATATAATATATAATACTACCTACCAATAGAATGGATCTGAAAATTAATAAGTAGAAGTACAAATATATTTGTAGAAGTATCTTTTTCATATTCATTCTAGAAATACTTAACAATACATCAGATATGAGAAACTCTTGTCAGGTATTTAATTAAAATCTTCACGACATCCCTGCCCCCTCCTTCATGACCCTGACAATGTTCCCTACTGCGTCCGGGACGTCACTGGCTGCCCTATAGTGTCTACAATACGCTGGCAGTGAGAAAGAAAATACGCGAGAATATATGAAAAGAGTGGATCCGAACAAAAATACTCGCATCGCTTCCATTGGAATCCTCACAGCAATAAAATAGACTACTTCAACCAAGGCTTGCATACTTCGAACTTCCTCGGTCTTCTCGTATGTTATAGCACGCATCGGCTCTTCAATTTATTGTAGCTACGGAGGCTGCATTGCAAAAGAATGATAAAAATTCAGATATGGAATATTTTGACACGATAAGTGAGTCTACAACCAGGAATTTCACCATGGCAATTTTTTAATTGAAAGTGTACTTAGTACTATTGAATTTGATTTTAAACTATTGTAAAAATATGACAAAATTATAAAAACATTTTCAAATATAATTTGAAAATGTTATAACTTTTTTCTCAATTTGAAAAAAAAAATCCGAAGAAATTTCAACATATATGTTAGCAAAATTTCAATAGTCGAATAATAATTGAAACAACATAATACTTTTTTATGAGATGCTTCTGCTAATACCTCTGGCCTGAGTATAGTGAGTAGTTTGAAATGCTTTTCAATAACGGTCAATTTCTCTTCTAGTCCAGGTTCTCGGTGTCACTTGCTTTGATAATTTGATCCTCAAATTTATATAGCTTAATATATAGCTCCGTGTAATTACAGGCCAATTAGTCTTACCTCCGTGATTTGTAAGATATTAGAAAAGTTATTGGCGAAATATATGAGAGATATATTAGAAACAAGTGAATGGTTCACCAGTACACAACATGGATTCCGAAGTAAGCATTCATGTGAGTCTCAGCTAGCAGCCCTAATTCAAGACCTCTCGGAAGTAAAGGCTAAAGGAGGAAGAATCGATGCTATATCCCTAGATGTTAGAAAAGCTTTTGATACTGTCAGCCACAAAATGATAGTAGAAACACTCAAGTCACTGCCACTCGACAAAAGAGTTGTTCGATGGATTGGAAACTTTCTCACAAACAGGAAGCAGAGAGTCAAAATAGGAAAGTTCTTGTCCTCACTTACAGACGTTACATCAGGTGTGCCACAAGGCAGTGTACTTGGCCCGCTTCTTTTCATTATTCTGACAAATAATCTACCGGTAGAAATTGGATCCGTAGTGAGACTGTTTGCAGATGATGCAATTATCTATAAGATCATCGAGACAGTGGAGGACTGCGTGGAACTTCAAGAAGATGTAATAATGTATGTCAAAAGATTAGCGCTAATAGGTCTGAAAATAAACAACAAAAAAAGTGTTGCAATAACGGTGGGGAAAGGAAAGGGTGAAGTAGATATCTTCGAGTATAAGATTCAAGGAGAGTTGATAGAAAGAAAGAATGAATTGAAGTATTTGGGAGTAATCATTGACTCAGGTCTGAAATGGGCCACGCACACAGACACTATCATCAGAAGAGCTAATAAAAGACTATACTTTTTGATGAGAACTCTTAAGAATAGTAGTAAGGAAGCCAAGGGAAAAGCTTATACGGCACTAGTTAGGCCAATACTTGAATATGCCAGTGCAATCTGGGATGTTAACAGAAGAACGGACATAAAAATGGAGAATATTCAAAGTGAAGCTGCCAAATTCGTTGGTGGGGGAAAATGGGTGAAGGTAGTAAAGAAGAGAAGATTAATTAGCGAGCTAACAAAAGCAGAGCTTGGAGAAGAGCTGAAGAAGCGAAAGAAGATAACAGCTGGTAATAAAGCTCAGCTTGCTCAAAATATTGAGAGAATGGCTGCAGAAGAGGGAGAGGAGATAGGGTGGGTCACAGTGACAAGTTATGAGTATAGGAGTGCTACGGCAATGGTGAAGGAATTGAAATGGGATGCACTGAGTAAGAGGAGGAAAGTGGCAAGATTGGTTGCGATATTCAAAGCGTACAGAGGGGATAAGGCATGGAAGGAAATCAGAGCCAGATTCGGAACACCGCATTTTCAGGGTAGGAATTACCACCGCCACAAGATCACGGCGGTAGGATTTGGAAGGCGGAAGCAGGTTGGAAACATATTGGTGGATAAGGGAATCGATTTGTGGAGAGGTTTGCCTCAGAGCGTGTTCGTCAACTCTCCATCAATTAATTTATTTAGGACAAGACTGTTGGAAATTATTTAGACTCAAGTTTGCTATTTATTATTATATATGTATATTTTTTTTCTCTTTCTTATTTAAATATATTAATGTGTTATGTGCCACCGGATCATGAAATCCAATGCATAAAATAAAGTTTCAATATAGCTTATATAAGCAAAACGTACGGATGAATCATCAAGAGAGTTTTCAATTATTTACAACATTGTAATTGCATTACCACAAAAGTACACAATGGTTGTGTTGTTGATGGATTAAAATGACTGCCGGTTATTATGTCTCGAAGATATATTTATTGAATGTCTCTGAAATTATATTTCTGAACAATTATAATCCTCTCCAGATATTTGTTGTGGAGTAGATATTAAATCATGCATGAAAAAACAATATGCTTTATTTTTTTTTCGCATGGATTTGTGTTTCTTTCCAGTTGCTATATACCAATATTGACCAATCAACCTGAAACAATTTTCCATGAAACGATCAAATATACTTGGATTTCATTTGAAGCAAATAATATTGAACGAGAATAGCTTTCAATTGTTTAACATGGTTAGCAACTGATCAATTTCTCAATCATACGATATCTCTCATTTTCAAACTTTTCCTCCATAATTTCAAATGGATAAAATTCATTCGTTTTGAAGAGCGAACTGAAAATGAATAACCTTGTGTATCATCTGGTAGATCATTTCAATTACAAACTTCAAAAGAAAAGATTTTATCTCCAAGATTTTTCTCTGAGACAATTGTACAACTGTGCGCACTCTCATGAAACGTTACAAGGACGTTCCAAAATTGTATATTTCTTTTGAAAAATATCATAATTCTGTTTGCAAAATGTATCTCACTTCTATATCCGTTTGTAAACGACCTTTGATATAAATAAAATCATAAA
This sequence comes from Brachyptera risi, assembly GCA_964007535.1. Lineage (NCBI taxonomy): Eukaryota > Metazoa > Arthropoda > Insecta > Plecoptera > Taeniopterygidae > Brachyptera > Brachyptera risi. The sequence continues at coordinate 34,899,454 of OZ023328.1, read as the reverse complement.
ATGAATATAGACAATACATCATGTTTGAAAAATACAAATTATTTTCAGATATTCTGAGAGAAATTTACTTTGAAGTTGTTTAATATCTTTTGGCGTTCATTGTCAACTACACATCTCCAAGCATTAACAATTGGTAACCGTTTGTGATATAACTTTTATGGACGATATCATTTCTTTGACAATATAGTAGAAACTTTGAACAAATCAGAACGTTTATACAAACGAAATACATTCATAATTGTACCGAAACAGAAATATCTCTGAAGGATTTTCATAGATCAGACATATTTTGTCCATTCTCTTACCCTCTTTGAAACACACACTCTTTGATGTATGATTATTTTATACATCCCACAAATGTTCAAATGTATATTCTTCATTAAAATTACGTGGAATAGTTTTATTGTATTGCTACTTAACGACCTCCTAGGTTATACGGGGGTATTTGTTTACTGAAGTTATTATAATCAACTTGACAGTAAGCAATTGTTTCCCTATTAATGTCAGAGATGACAAGTTAGGATCATTCGGACAGGGCACCACATGGGCAAAATGTAAACTCGAGTCGGAAACGGTCTATGTCACAGTATGAAATGCTTATCAGGAATAGATGAGATTCAAATTATATAAATGACTCGACCATGAGTATTGAAGTTGATAGACTTATATAATACATTACAGTTTAATTACAATAACAATCATACATATTTTTCAAAATTTGCATATAAGTATATGTGTTTCTAATTTGAGTACTTTCGGATAAAATTACCATTGTCAGGATTCATAGATGGACAATCACTATTTTTTTTAACTTTAATTGTCCACATTGAAATTTTTTCTTCAATAATGTTTATTATTGTTATCTTGGCCCTATACTTTGATATCGATTACCAAAGCTTCAAAAGTTTTCTTTAATTGTACGAATAAATTTCGGTCGTAATTCCCGTTGAATCTTCCCATGGTTCTTATTTTTATGTGGTCAGTTAAATGTTGACTCATTTATTATGTGGGTTCATTACTCAAGTTAATTAAGTGAGTGGTATATATTTCAATGAATCAGATGTAATTCTTTCTTGTTATCTCAAGTTTAATTTTCGTTTTGTTTCTCAAGGTGAACTATATGGCAAACAGACCAATTTAACTCAAACGTTAATTGTTGAACATTCAGTGCATTTGTATCGAATGCATCCATTAATTTGCATTTATATCTCCAAATTCAACAAAATAGCAAATAATGAAAGCTACCTCGACCTCTACTCCACATTCTCTTGGCTTGGGTTCAATAAACAATAAACTTGTTACCAATGATTACCAATGAAATTTTTCTAACCCAACTAATTTATAGTTTATTAAACATTACTTCCATTCATTAAACGTGGTTCGAGTAAACAGTGAACCTACATAGTTTTATACCAACCACATATAAAAAAAATGATGTGTTCTTGGAATTATCACAATTATAAGTAATCAAATAGAACAAATTATGTAATAAAATTATAAATGAAATTCGTGCGTCGTAATGAATAAACACATCAGTACAATCGAAATTGAAAATAAAAATGAATTTCCCAGTGGCTTCTACCGTTGATTACCCTTGTTTCCCTTACCTTGTCCCACGGTACGTTCTCTGCTGTTCAACGTCTCACTGACCCGCGCTCCTCGATTACGCCTCGTGGTACCAGCGTCTGCTGACAACGAGTATGTGTGCGTCGTTTACAAAGCGTCGCGGCGTCGACTGACGCTCTTTTCCTGCTGGCCAACACACTAGCGCCCACTCTTAGGCTAATAATGCGCATGCGTATGGTAGACACTTGCAGGGTGACATAATGACATTATTCTCATACTGCAATAGACATTCTTATGCATTATAATTTTGGTAGAATAAATCAAGGTTTGAAAGAATTGGTTAGTCAATTGTATCAATTGTGGTCTATAATACAGTTTTATCACAGAATGAGGAATATCATATCTGTAGGTTCAATTTATTCGACAATTTATCGATGGGAGTGATCAAGAACACCTCTCTGGTGACCTATCTTTTAAGTTTTCAATGTCATTTGTATGAATCTGAATGAATTGAAAAAAGCTTGAGTGATTGATGACAAACCGAAAAAAAGATTGAAGTCATTTTATTAGAACTTTGCTGAAAATTAATCATTCGATCAATTATAATTTTCCACAGTTAACCGTGATATTTTAATGACTAATCAGTTGAGAAACACGATAAATAAGTGACATTTTGAAATTTATAGTCTCATATAAATAATATGTGAGGAATAAAAATGATTATGATAGTTGAATTCAAACATCATCGACTAACCGATGATAGTTTTCATTTTCACTAAACAAAGTTTTCCGAGAGAAAATACAAAGTATCGAAAATGAATTACAACACCAATTTCGTATTTCATTTACTGCTCTCTCTCCGTGATATGGTTGAAATCTTATTTCCGAATTATATTGAACAAAGATTTTGAAATTGTGTTTCATTGTTGCTCACAGGTTATCTTTATTGACCAGTAACTTTGAAATGAACAGCCTGAATGAAGCTCTCGTATTGAGGCAGAATGAGAAATAGATCAAACGTATAAGTTTATTGATTGTTCCATATACAATTCATAACCTTCATTCAATTTGAAGTATATCAAATAATACGAGTAGCAGATTCGTCCACAGAATATGGATCTGTCTTCAGCTAGATGCTCGCTTGGGTAACGTACTATGCACCACTCAACAGCTTACAAATGAGTCAAGGCCTCCGACTTGCACATATCTGCCAAATAAATAATTTTTTCATGCCTCAATTCATATTTGGCATGCGGTCAGGAGACACGTTACGACAAAGTGATCAAACAAAATTGTTACTCGTTGCTTGTATATGTTTATGAAAAAGCAGAGTCCGTAGACATATACAAAGATTGAGTTTTGAACTGGGGTGTGATCTACTAGAACGATGTGTTCTTGTGCGTAAGCGAGTGAGTTTGTGAATTTAATTTTG
>OZ023328.1:34808956-34891456 GCA_964007535.1 Brachyptera risi | reverse complement strand
ATCCCGCGTTTTCCTAGTACAAATATCTAGCGTATCTCACAACGCAGATGCTGCATCTTTAAAGTGTTAGAACAACTTTTGGAATCAACTTATTTGGACAACTTTCTTCTGTTCACTTTGTTTACATCGGGTTCATGATCACATACCAGAATAACGATACAACTAAGGAAAAATCTGACTAGTAACATATTTTTTTACTGAAATTGATCATATTTGATAATATTCACTTATAATTAGAGTGGAAGGGCCGTCTTTTTTCAACAGCTTCCTTCACATTTAGAGCTAAGAAGAAATGAAATAGAAGAGAGTGAGCAGCAATTGGATACTATAAAATAAATATATTGTAAACAAGTAAAAGATCAATACTTAAAACAATAAAATTTACATACATACATACATTATGGATTGAATATTACTGAAATTAATCTGAGATTTCCATCGTTTATCGTCTATACAAAGATCCAACAATCATAAATGTTCAACGACATGAAATTATATTCTCAAGAAACTAAATGCGATATTTCCAAAGTTTCATATTCTCCATCGCCTCGAGCCTTGTGAAAATATACGTGTATGCTGTTATTAAGAATTTCTGAACTTTGTTTGTTGTGTATCTCAAAATACGGAGGATGATTATAGAATGGGGTGAGAACAAACAGCTCCTTAACGACGAGATTATATCAGGTTTTGGATGGAACAAATATATTACGTACATAATACGATGCGATGAAAAAATATACGAACATTATTGTGGAAGTGCCGCTTTTTTCAGAACCTTCTTCCACAGTATGGATGTATGATATTACTGAAATAAATCTGCGATTTGTATCGTATATCGTGGATTGGTTTGGGTTAGGATATTCAATCGGATTCAAATATTTGATGTGTCTACATAATTCATGACTGTTGTCTTCTCATTAAGAGAAGAATTTTCTATTATATTTGTTTTGATACACGAACAAACAAAAACGTGATAAAATCGTGCTCATGAATGAAGTATTGTATTTAAAATAATGATAGAATCAAGGACTCGGATTCATAAAGAGTCCTATCTTTAGGGCGTCTCAAGTTGGGTCCTTTTTACTGAGTTAGGAACAATATTGGTCTCAAGTTGAAACCATAGTTGACCAATATTGATCCTGACTCGGCAAAATGGTCCTAACTTGGGATGTTCTAAAGATAGGACTCTTTGTCAATCCGGGCCGAAGGAATAATTCTAATCTTCTAGAATATATTATTGAAGGCAGTAACAATGAATATAGAATCATCTTTGAATCAGTATTCAGCCTGAATATCTAACAATATTCCAATATTCTAATTTATCCCGTGTAATATTTGCGCCTCTACTAGTTCATTTGATTCTCGTAGTTCTTTTTTTTTAATGTGATGAATAGAATCATACTGTAATTATTGGATAACGCAGTGTTGGTTCAGAAAAACAGAAGTTGTCTATTTGTATGTTCCTGGTGTAATTCAAATCAGGTGTCCACAGTTCTCAATGAATCATCCAATTATATATATCATACATCCTGTATGATACATATATCATACATCCTGCATGTATTTGAGACAATTTCTCGGAATTAATTTTGATCCCAATGTAGACTGGTCTCTACACATCGAAAAAACTACAGTTAAAATTAAAAGTTCTTCTTTCCTACTTCGTCGACTCAAAAAAATTGTCAACCCTGAAACCCTCTTACAATGACTATTTCCACTATCCTCACTCTTTTGAATTTCTCTTCTGGGCTAAACGGATATTCGTCATGCAAAAACAAGCAATACGTATCATTGCCAGCATTTATCGCCGTACTTCATGTAAATCACATCTCACAAACCTCAAAATCCTCACACTTACTCTCAAATCTTCACTTCAACACCAGCCTCTTTCTTAAAAATTCTTCCATCCATAACTCTATACATTACTAGTCACAGTAACTCAATCCGTTCTCTTATACACATTCCCACGCTTTTTTCACACACATCCCTCTCCATTTCTGCACAACCATTCATAATAAACTATCTGCCTATACAACTACTAACAAGCCTAACAAAAATTTCATCTTTCAAATACAAACTGATCATTTTTTCACTTCAGAACTCCTTCTATGACCTCAATCAATTTCTCATCTTGAATATAGAAAATATTAAATATATTGAATATCGAAATATTGAAATAAAATATTGAAATAAAATATTGAATATATCTTTGAATATTTTGTATATAGGTAAGAATGCTGCTTCTCAAACCGATGAATAATAATCTAGATTTTGACTACCGGTGTATATATATTTTCAACTATGTATAGGCCTATAAAATAGTTTCTCAAGACCCGATATTATGATGTCCAGTTATCCTTTATCTGTACATTAATGAGAACAAATGGCATGGGTGGATATGGTATTAATAAGATAAAACGGCCAGTTAGAGCTGCTCCTACGTTGATAATTCTGGTACCAAGTCGAGTATTAAAAGCACTTATGCTTGGACTATATGCTTTCACGCTTGGATTACAGCTATCGGACCGATGGATAGATAACATAGTTCCAGAGGTGTACAATTACATTTGTAAAGCATTCAATGTACAATACATTGAAAAGCCAAAATGTGCTGATAACGTTGTACAAATTACACTACTATCTCACATATTGTACTATGCATTTAACGTATGGTTAAAATTATATGCTTTGTGAACTTTTGTGCATAAAAACAGGGGACAAAGGAACGTGTACACATAAGTTTTTTGCGTAGCATTATTTCTGTCTATACCAAAGTTTTCTTTGAAGCACACATCTCGCAAACATTTGTAAAAACAGTCCACTACTCAATCAAGTGAACGTCGTGGATCACAATAATTCGATTTGGAATATAATTTGAACTTTATTAACAATGCCAAACTGAAAGATTCGACATTTCACCGGCGTGTTTCTTAGCTCTGGATGGAGTCTGCATAAGAGATAATCAAGAGTTTCCTACCCAAGTAGCTATAATCCAAGATCCACTGAGAAAAATGGTCATCTAAAAACAAAAATAGAGGTGAAACTTTTGGCAATCAAAATATTTAGATGCAACTTTGAGAATTTTACACTTCTGAAAAATGTAGTTATATATAAATACTTTATATACTTTATCTCTGCCTTACAAAAGGTTGCCCATTAGACACAGGATTTTATAAAAATGGAAGTAACATATTAATAGATAGAGCAAAATGACAATACAAAAGTGTTTGATTAAAAAATTAATAATAATATTGGGCCATAATCTAGTAAATTTAATATTATAATTGATTACTTAATTAGAATAAGAAAAGGAAAAAAATGAAATATCAAAAAAAATCATACTAAATGAAACATACTATCATGGCCGTCATCATGAGATATAATACCAACTTGGAAATACCAGAGACATATGAATATAACGTTGAGATTTGAGTGATTATGTTGTTATAAATGTATCCACAAAAGGTTGAGGTCGTTTACCAATGATATGATTGTTTGGTAAAAATTACACATACTCGCATCAAATTCAAGGATTTTAAGCTTTTAAAAAATGCATAGTTTCGTGTATAATTGTAAATCTTGTCGTGAAAAACTGTGATAACACCAAAAATACAACAGAAATATAAATATTGGTCTAATATCTGTATTTTTTATGTTGTCAGACGACCGTCTTCTTTCGTACATACAAGTGTTATATTTTAAATTTTATGTGTTATGTTATATTTTTGAAACATTTGAAAATACGAAGAAGAATCACACATAAAACATTATAAAGGAGTAAAAAAAAAACCTTGCAAAAATTACAAGCATGAATGTTGAGAAATATGAACAGTGAGAATTTGAAAAATTTCAAAAAGAGTTTAAAAAACGTTTCAATACAAATTTTGAAAACATTCTCATCCAAATATTTGGAATATATTTTCAACTTATTTATGAAAAAATGTCGAAAAAACGTTCGATTTTGGAACAACATCAAAATGGAAACAATTGTGGATAACATTTTTCTTTGACCTCGAAACTGAGTGAGGTAGAGAAAAAAAATCACAAGTTAATGCAAAATAAAATAATTGCATGCATCGCAGGGTTAGTCTATCATTTCACTCTCACTAGATTACTGACGTGATAATTAGAAACTCGATACCTTGTTACCTGTGAAGATGAAAATATATGAAACTTAATTGAGAATCCTCATTTTCTTTCGCCATGCGCTCATGTAGAAGACAGTATAATTCATACTACAAAGGGGTGCTAAAACTGATTCGTTTCATGAAACAACAACTAGACGAATCTTTTCTTTGAGGAGTGAGAATACTAATAAGAGTTGGCTATACAAGCTTACATTTTTTTAATCATCTGTTTTTCCGTGAGATAAATTAATTCAGTTTAATGAATGTTGAAGGCTTTTACGATGTGTTTTGTGGTATACATAATATATATATATATATATATATATATATATATATATATATATATATATATATATATATATATATATATATATATATAGGCCCATATATATATATATATATATATATATATATATATATATATATATATATATATATATATATATATATATTCCACCGGCACAGTAGCTGAGTGGTTAGCGCACTTGCTTCGTGTAACCTGGGAGGTGAAGGGACATATCAGACCCGGTTCGATCCCCGCCACCGTCCATCTTTACAGGGGTTTTTCGTGGTTTCCCTCTGTAGTGTAGGCTAATGCCGAGATGGTTCCCACAATATAGGCCACGACCGCTTCCTGCCCACTATCCTTCCCATTACCCATAAAACCTTCATCTCATCATCCCATCATCTCATTAATCATTCATCCGATGCCAATAGATCTCAGTCATCATCACAGTACGTCTTTAAAACCCAATATAAAATATATATATATATATATATATATATATATATATATTTATATATATATATATATATATATATATATATATATATATATATATATATATATATATATATATATATATATATATACATATTTATATATAAATATATATATATATATATATATATATATATATATATATATTTATATATATATATATATATGTATATATATATATATATATATAAGTTATATATAAATGTTATCTGCTATATGCTTTATAGTAGATTATAGTGAAAAGTTTTCAATTAGAGTAATGACCTATCGATCTCATATAAGCTGAATATTACGGTGAATCTCAACTTTTGTCATACAAGAAATTTATTCACAAAAATATTCAACTATATCAACTTGAAATAATTTAATACCGAATATGCAGCGCGTATTGCAGAATCGGTTCAACCAATGTTTAGATAGGAGTATATTTTCCAAAAATCTTTTACTAGTCCTATCTCAGAGGAGAAAAAGTTATTCATTTTCTAATAAGAATATATAAAAGTGTAGAAAATAAGGTATCCATTTCACACATCTCCATATCGATCCTCGTTTTTGGAGAATTGAAAAGGCGCAAAATGACCTCGTTGTCGACGCGCCTCTGAAATCCAACATTCATTAATTCGATAATTCAAGAGCCATTTACTCCATTTTCACACCCCACACTCATCTCAAAACGACATATCAAATCATTTTCCAACCAACAGTCCTATCGTGTTCAACACGTTCTACAATCACAGGAATGCGTCGATCTATTCGTACGACTCCGATCTGTTGCCAAGCAACTGACATTAGCGTCTCGACGCTACGTCTATCGTGAAGACAGCTAGTTATATCCACATCTCTACCAATATATATATATATATATACATGTGTGCTCATGACAATCGTCATACACCTTGCTATGTTATGAGAGAGTTTGACAAACATAGCTAGCTTTGTGCATGCTCGTTATCGTTCTCGGAACGTACACGTTCATGTTCACGTTCAAGTACACGCTACATCAAACGTGTGACGTGAATTGGTTACCTTACAGGCTTACATTATCAGCTTACTCTCCATGCGGTAGACTTGCGCGCGGGTGTGGTAGAGGTGGAGTGTAAATATCTTTCAATTCAATACTGCTTCTGAAACGTGTATAGAGTTTCAATAGTTTGATATATACTTGGGTTCACGAAACGACCACCAAGTAAATAATTTTCAAACCGTCAGCATATTACATAACGTCGCTGCAACTTGGAGGATTGATCGCTTTTGAAAAATGTAGTTCCGTTTCGTATCGTGAACCGAATCATGAGAAAAAAAAATTACTAAAAATATCACAACAACACAAATATAACAGAGATATCTTTGTTTTATGTTTGTAGGGTATCTTCTTCTTTCGCTGGCTAGATGTTAATGCTGTATCGAATAGAAAATTGTGTAGAAAATGTCAAATTAACTAGTCGCGGACTGTATACATTGATTGATTATTTATTGCAAGAACCCAGCGGCAATCATAGGTTATTCGGGGGCATGGTACACTACATGAATGATGCGTACAAAACCCATGCCGCATGCGGGACTCTATATCATCTCCGATTTGACTTCCGTTTCCAATGCAGTGGTTTGACTGACGGGCGAGATGGGCGGCTTGGAATGTTATCTTGTCATGCTCAGCTGTGATACATATCGCATGAAAACTCTCTGATAAAGCTTATATCTGATTTTACTTCTATTTGATAACTATAGAGTTAAACTATGAACTTTGATAACTATAGAGTTGAACAATGAACTTTGATAACTTTAGAGTCAAGCCATGAACCATGAACTGACCATATGAAGAGGGACGTACGCGAGACCTCCACTTGGCTCTCTACAGTTCATGATGTTAACATTTTCACATCCACATTTTAATTATAATAATATTTTTTAGAACTCCAGTCATCTGATTTGAATCTTTCCCGCTGACAAAAGATAATGAACGATTTTATTTCTTGTTCTCGCCCTCACAGGTCAAACGGAACCACAAATCGCGATTAAACTTGGCATATTCATTTTGTCATTATCTGACTTTGAACTGTGCAGTTTTTGGGTCAAGTCGGTTGGAAAAGTACTGTACATTGGAAAAAAATATTCTCTTCCAAAAAAGTTTACTGAATTTAAACTCAAGAGTGATACCCTCAATTCCTAAGTTACACATACATTGTATATTATGTTATTTTGGAATATAATATATTTTTCAAGACCAATTAATTTATCAACTATTAATAATGAAGGCAATAAATGAAATCAATTGAGGCATAGTGCTTCAAAATTATTGAAATTCTGTACAAGTGGAATCGTTCAGGGCTGCATAAAGAAGGCAGCAATCTAATTGATAGTTGAAAATCGAGGTGTACAAATATAGCTTTCAAGTACAATAAGTATAGCTACAAATGTCGTGCTCGCTCATCTTGGAACGCATATCTGCTACCTTTGTCCAGTTTGAATATTCAACTTATTCACTTTGAGGTCATGAATCCTTCATCAATTATTATCGAAAATTGTGACTTTCAAAACCCTTAACAGACCTTCATCATTTTTGTAAATTCTTCTCAACAATGAAAATTAAATGAAATTCTTCTCTACTGCGATTCAACGCGGAAAGAAGAAGGCACGTGACAATCAAAATATTGCGTAATTATATCACGTGATTTCACGCGTGACAGCAACAATTCACACGTGAGTTTCACTTAATACCTCACGAACGTATGGTTTTGACAGGTACTACTTCAATGATGTATATTCATAAAATGTGTATTCTAAATTTAATAAAATAACTTTTCTAATTATAAACTTAACATTGGGAAGTAAATTGTATGACATTATTATTAGACTGTCAATGGAACACGGTTGGCGTTCACGTGAACACAATAAGCTGTAGTAAAAGCACAGATCGGTTATAAACAAATGCTTCTTTAGTTTGAGTATTTCTGATTCCTATGTTATTAATTAGTAACTTAATAGTGAACTATCGTAATTTTTTTCTGTTAACCACTAGATTGAAATAGTATGAATTATTTTTAGATTCTTGAATAATAATTTGATATTCCTTTCAGACACATGTGTCAAACTATTCACTAACATCTTCAAGACAAATACAGATAAAAAACTATTTTGATTTATTGCGCTTCTGGTAACATTTTGATAACTACTGGCCTCTTATTGAAAACTTATTTCAAGTCTTACTGAAGGCGACAAGCTACATACCATTTTGTCAAAATGCTATTCAGTCAAAAAGAGCGTTGTCGAAAAACATAATCATATCAATTTCGATGAAAAATAAATTTAGTCGAGATGATCTTTCCCCAATTTGATCGTTCGACATAACGGTGATTGTATAAAAAATGTTGCAACAAATTCGTATATTCGTCTTCCGAAAAATTGGTGGGTCTATTAACTTATAGGTTACTGAAATTGCATGACCTAACCTGACGTAACTTTAATACGATATTCAGAAAAGAAAGTTTTTCGAAATAAAGGTCGTTCGGAACTATCTTTTAAACTTATGGTATTTGTCTTTCTAACTTCAGATACTTCAATCAAATGATTTTCCGAATTTCTGATAATTAGATGAAACGATCTTTCGAACTTGCGATATTTTTACAAAACGATCTTTCGAACGTTTTATATTTCGACGAAACGATTTAAAAAAACGTTTCGAAAATACTAATTTACGTCTCACTAGGAAAACGCGTTACTGTATGTGTTTCCGCGTTGATGGAATGAGATAGAGCATATCAACATATCATTGGTTAGTTATATGTATCCACTTTGAGATTCGAACAATTACGTCATTCCTCTCCTGCTTTATTCATCAAACCCTACTCATTCTGAGTAATTTGTTTTATAATAAAGAAGATCTTGTTTTAATCGTTCCAAATTAATTGGTGACACTGGCTTTTTGAAATTGGACATGACATTTGGAACTACGTTCTGGATAATGACCCTAGTCACTAATTAATCAACTAGAGTAGTCTGAGTAAAACAGTCTAACTGAAATGTACCTCATCAACATTAGTTATAATTATTCACTATTCATACTACCATAATTTATATTCAAAATTCAACTTCTCTCTCCCTAAATACAAGAAATTTACACAGTTTACAAATTTATGTACCGACATTCTATTGAGAACCTTTCTTCTTGACATTCGTTTTCTCAAAATCAAATTTAATGCACTTTTCCTTCTTTCTCACACACAAGCATCGGCTTATGTGAGTTTTGTTATTCAATAACAGAATATAATATATCATTATTAGAATGGTTCATTATATTTTCAAGCATTTCATGCCAGTTGTTATCATTGTGAGCTAATAAAAAAATCTCAGTCAATGTATCATAATTATGTTCGCTGATAATATTCATGTATCCATGTTCAAATTTTATCTGAAAAATATCAATTAAAAAACAAACAAACAAACAAACACTTGTTGCTTGGATTTAATTGGTATCTTAATAGCTTCGAACGATCTCAAAACATTACACTACATCATGTATACCTAATGATAAAATGATGAATTGAATAAGTTATATTATCATAATACGATCATCCTAAGACTATAGGTAATCACGAGCGTCGTTTTACTAACGTGAACTCTTACAAAAGCTCCACCAAAGTTCTATTTTCTTAATTTCTTGTGCTTGTGTGAAACCACAATTTTTTTCAACTTATTGATGAAAGACGGACTTGTTTTCGTAGAAAAAAATCACTCAGCTACACTTACAAATACTACTGTCTCGAAAATACCAAGTCGTTTGAGAAGAGTGAATGATCTTCTAATAGTATAGCGGTTATTGAAATTTTATAGTGGAAACTTTTCAGTTTATATTCCTTATGAACGTTAGTATACACGACTTTAAGCTTGGTGATAGAAGTTTGTAGACTTGAACAAATGGTCGATATGAAGCTTAAATACGAAATGCTTGAATATATTGTGGTACAATTTCATTAAATTTATTTCCTATTTTTTCTTCATGATCTTCTGGGAAAGAACTTCGCAACTTGATAGTTTACGACTCGACACATTTAGCTTTATACGTCAACTTCTTGAAAAGTTATAATAAATCAGTCTCTATTAAAAACATTCAGAACTATCTTTTCAAACAAACTTTGGAAGTTTACATGAAAGTGCATGAAAGGTCGATCACATCTTGAAATCGTAGCAGGTCAAAAACATGATGTATCCGTCAAACAATAATGAAGCAATCATAGGGTATACTTCGAAGATTATTGAAATAATAATCTAACATAATATGATGAAGTGGAGAGAATCAGTTTTGGCAAATAGTTCACTTTGACAGAATTTTCAATATAATATATAAAATGTGAATCTTACAGCTTGTAAATAATATGTTAGTTCTTCAGCCCAAGAAATGTACATACAAAATTGTTCTGCATGATTAGTTCTCAAACCACTGGAAAATGGTAATTTCAAAATCATACCAATATAATCTTGAGAACTTTCAACCGTTTTTTTACAATGGTGTGTTGATTTATGCTACGATAAAAGCGAATATCGTCATGTCCAGTTAGTGAATACTCATCACAAGAGAATCTTCTTCTGATGTACTGGGAAGTGAAAAGTACAGAGGACAGGGAAAAAGATAAAATTAGTGTCGAAAAGAGGGGAAGAAAAAATGAAGATCAACTGAAGAAGAAATAAGATGAAAGACATTGGAGAGAAAGCAGGGAAAAAGAGAAACATTCTACAGACGGTATAACTGTGTAAAAGAAAAAGAGGTCCAAGTAAGACCAACCAAACCCGCACTCGTAAGTTGTGTTCGTAAATTGAGTCGAAGTGATGCGGATCATCGAATCGATTTTATCCGACACGAAAACATGTACTTTAATCAATTGACTGGATGAGGGGGCGTTTTTTGGTTCGGATCTGAAACTTGCTGTGTAGAACGTGACGCAATAATGGAAACTGATCGCAGCCAACCAAATAACATACAGTAACACGTCATAATAAATGTGTATCTGTTTAAATTCATGAGAAACTTGTTAATGAAAAAAACAAATAATATGAAATTGAAACAAAAAATTATGTTGATGTATTTTCATATATAAACAACCTTCATTGGTCCCTGGCTTATAAAAAGTTTACAGGGTAATAATCAGTAGAAAATACAAATTTTGAAATGAATATATAAAGAAATGGAATATAGTTGAATAAGTGAAAAAAGTCAAAAATTGAAAATTGAAATGCAATAATAGCATCATGCTTACAAAATTGAACTGATAATCAAAATTGAGAATTTAACTGAAGAAAATTAATGAAAGTAAAAATATTTGAGGATCATTTTTTGTTATATATTGAAATCTCAGATTAGAATTTTATGACTTCATATTGACTTGATGTATGTTGTAATGATATATATCGCTCCATTTTCACATGAGACTCAAAAGCTCTGAACATACTAGAAGTAAAATTATTTTCAGATTTTTTTGATCACAGAAAAACATTTATCATTCATAGAGAGTTTTGTTGACAATTTTAATTTTGACAAGTGATATGATTCTATACACAAAATAATAGAAGAGGTGCTCTACCAACTTAACAAACACAAATATTACCGTTGTATTTGTGAAAATGTGGTATTTTCTGGATGTTACGATTTTTAAGGATAAGGTTTCCGATAAGAATCATAACAGCACTTTTCAGAAGGGGTATATTCTTGAAGTTGCAACGAGATTATTTAATTTCTGAATCTTCTACAATTATCTAGTTGATACGTGACCTTCTTCTCTCGTGGATAAAATTATATAACTTTCCAATCGAACAAACTAATAATAATCCACTCGAATCTCGGATCATTCATAAAACAAATGTTTAAAGCTCTATCCCACTCACTCTGTCGTTTGACTGGATTCTCCATTAGAGTGCATAAATGAACTGCATATAACACACAGTTTATACTGTAGGTCATATTCGGGTAACAAATTACATTTAATTAAAATAAGTAATAAATTCGAATTTCGGAAATGTAAGAGAAGCGTCCATTGAAAGTGACATCGAAATAATTCAGCTTTTCACAGTAAATTAATTGAATAACTTTGTGTTTATGAAACACGGTATACGTCACTGTAAAATACTTGTTTGTATTTCAATTGAATTGCAACAAAGAATTGAACAAAAGTTTTCTAATAAAGTTGAATGAATTTAAAGAAAATTTGTTACAAAAAGATATATTTGTAATACAAATTTGATTGTGTGTTTAATATGTAAGGCAGGAAGGAGAGGAGAATGAAATTACTAAAGAGTTCGTTTGTGTTTGTCGCTTGTGTTACGTTTGTCTTATCTGCACGCACTTTCGCATCTTATAATTGGAACCTAAATCATAAGTGAAATATTCCAGTAATTATTATACTGGTCGTTTTTAATTAACATAAGAACATAAGCGACTGCGTGTTGTAATGTATTCTTCAAATAAGATGAGATTGTTTTTCAACAGATTCCAACACGTTCAAAGATTGTTTCAGAATGTTTAAAGTCCTCATGAGAATCACATGACTAGTTTTCGAATTCGAAGAATAAATCATAAGTTGTATTTATTTGAAGAAATTAAACATACAATGCATCAATTCATTTACCAGCGTGTAAATATTCAGCATTTTCCCAGTAGGCCTATACTTGAAACACGATATCTGTGGATGAGCGAATGAAAATTGTGTCAATATTAAAAGTACTGTGAGATGCGCAACCATGTCGCATTCTAGCAAATGACCATGTACTCAAAAACTCTGAAAACGATAGTAAAAACGTGTTTCTCTAGCATAGCATTCCAACACTACGGCAGCACAAAGCACAAAGTAGAATTTCATTATCATTTTTTTGACGAATACACGTACTTCTACGTGATATACATTGTACTGTGGAAATTCTCCATTCATAAGAACTGCCCCATAGACAATGGCATCACAAATAAAAGCCACTATTTATTGTCATTACTTGTTCGCATGCCGTTTAGGACGCACTGAGCGTGAGAATATGAAGAAGGACTGGATTGTCAGTAATTGCATACATACACACACACACATATATATATATATATATATATATATATATATATATATATATATATATATATATATATATATATATATATATATATGTATATATATACATATATATATATATATATATATATATATATATATATATATATATATATATATATACATATATATATATATATATATATATATATATATATATATATATATATATATATATATATATATATATATTATATAGGGCCTTCTAGGACTATGCGATAGGTAGGCTACACAAAGCGCTCAGGCATGGTACGTATACGTATATATTATTATACAACGAAAGCCATATGTTACGTCCGAAAACGATGCTTCTGAAACTTGTAAGGTATTGTTGTTTTTGTTCGGTGAAACATTACTGTTTTGAGGTTTCCACACATTCCAAGTAACAATGTTCAGCTGTGTAATTATTTATCTTTCGAGATATTTTGCATATCAACGGATGAATTTCATCAGAATGTGTAGTTTAGTCTTGGAATCTGTCATCGCACCTGAGTATTTGTAGATCGTCTAGTTATCCAATATAATATAATTAGAACAAGAAATATATTCAAAAAGCTGTTGAATACAAAGCTCAGCTCCAACATAAATGCATTTATGAAGAGTATTCATCGCAGTGAGACAGAATATTAGCTAAGATGAGATTTCTATAGCAGTATTACTCTGATGAGGGCGTCTTTCTCTGTTCGTATGTGCGTGTAACGATGTTGTAAATGAGAGGGGTTTATCAGGTACAACGTATGAAATAATCAACGTAGAATAGTTTTGTGTATGTAGAAGTGTGGTAAGGTTGTGATTAATATCTTATACAAGAGCGCACTTAAACATAAGTCATTCGAGCTCATCATTTAGGTGAACTCTCTCCAGCATTGAAGAAAAGCCTTTCCTAATGGTGACATTATTCGCTATTTTTTTGGCACATGGAGCTAAAAGACATTGAAGTACAAGAAATGTGTGTGCATAGTTAGTTAGAGTGTATACCCATACGGCTACCACTGAATTTTAATATTGGAAAGAACTACCGTATAATAGTGTCATGTAAATGGAATGAATGATGTGCTATTGTCATAGTTACTGAAAACAAAGTATTTCTCTCTAACTTTAGATTATAACTTATTCTCTATTTCTAGAAATAAATTATGCATTTGAAGTCAACCAAAAATATTGACTATATTATGTTCCCTGAGAAAAATGTTACATTTTTTAAAAATATGTTCAGGTCTTGAAAGATGTCATTTTTACACGGCTAACAAATGTGTCTACTGGATGGAAGAATCAGTGAAGCACAGAA
Source organism: Brachyptera risi (assembly GCA_964007535.1). Lineage (NCBI taxonomy): Eukaryota > Metazoa > Arthropoda > Insecta > Plecoptera > Taeniopterygidae > Brachyptera > Brachyptera risi. The sequence goes on along the minus strand of OZ023328.1, from coordinate 34,877,179 downwards.
CACGAAATTTCTTTCAAACCATTTCGTTATTTAAAAAAAAGTCGTTTCGAGCAATATAAATTCACGTCTATGGTGGGTGTGCCTGTTTCATATGTCAAACGGGGAATTCAAACAATTTCACAAAATTGCATTATCATTATAGTAGCTTACTAGCTCTGGTACAAGGAGAGACAGTTTCTTTTTGATTGGAATCGTTTCAATCACTTTGGAGAAAAATTGAAAATTATTATTGAAAAAAGTTCACATGAATAATTACCAACGACTAAAAAACAGAAATTGACTTTCTACGAAAAAATATTGAATTCTGCATTAGTTAGTTTTTGGTTGATATTTTCAAAAGTATAATCACTAATAAATATGAACCCGGTGAATCGATAATCATCACATATTATCAATATTCATTCAAAAACAACGTGTGTTTATGAAAAGAGGGAAAATAGTTACCGTGTATGTGTATTTTTTTTTAGAAAAAAAAAGATTTCGAAAGGGTTCGAGAGTCCATGAGAGTCGATTTTGAGAAAAATCATGTATCATTTTTGTGTGATAACTTTCGAACGGTATAAGATCTCAAAATGTTAATATGAAGGAAGCAAAGATACATTCAATACCTTCAAAATTATATAAGCTATAACTATTTAGCTCATATCGTATATTGTCAAGCCTATACAGGCTTTTTTTGTTTAGCAGTCTACGCTTGACAATTATGCGACATGAGTTATATAGTTATATTTTATAGCAACTCGAAGGTATTAAAATTATCTGTGTTTCATCCATATTAGAATCCGATATCTCATACCGTTGGAAATTTATCACCAAAAAACTGATACCTCACTTAATCTATTCTCGTGATACAATAATGACTTGGAGTATTTACAAGATTTTGTTCATTTTTTTTGTACCTCTTTCTTCCATGCTTATCTCACAACCACAATCGTATCTTTTTCCCAATTCACATTGGTAATATTTTGGTTATTACGCTTTCTGCCGTTCTGATATGACACAATATATTAAACCCCTGCTGCATACACAACCCTTAATACAAGATCTGCGTCAATAAAGCAACTCGAGTGTCTTCTTGGATTGTCAATAACTTGACAACTGACAAATAAGACATGATTGAAGCATCGTGTTGAAGCATTGAAGCATATGTATTATTGAAACACCTGTTATTTCAATGAATATATTGTATCAGTATTTAGCACGAGGCATGCACTTGATATTGAGATATTACAGTTTTCAACTTTGTATGCTAGAGTAAATTATAATTGTTTGTAAAATAATTATAATTATCGAGTGTTTTTAATATCTTCCTTCTGATACCAACTAATTTCAAAACAATATAAATGAAAGAAAATAGTATTTTTCCATGTAAAGATTCAATTGGTTCAATACTACTCATTACATCGCAATATCATAATTTTATTAGATATTTATCTTTCTTAAAAAATCTTTAAATGATCACATTTTTAATTTAATTTAATTTATACTATATTGAAATCGTCATTCACAACTGTTCCTTCCTGCTACATACACAGGATTCATAATGTAAATTATCCATATGCATTGATCTAGAAAACATATGATGAAGTTTTGTTGATCAAAACCATAGTTCCTATTTAATATGAAGTCATAAAACAACATTCAATACATTAATACATTAGTACCTTACATTAATACAGATGATACATTTTCCGCTCTATTTGTTATGAGTTATAATATTATGTGGTTTGTGATACTGAAATCCGAATTCATGGTCATATATAAAATACTAATAATATCCTGAGTCACTCCCCCGCCACTGATTCCAATTAACATATTTTAATTGATCAATTTAATCAGAAACTAGAACCATATAACACCAAAACTATAACTATTTCCACGCTGGTAATTTATGTCCTCAATAGAGTATTGGGTTTACTTCACAAAGAATACAATGGAAAATAAGATTCCATATGTTTTATAGGTATGGCCCCTACATACATATGTTTTATAGGTACTGGTACATGAAGTTCGATCATAAAGTTAATGACAGCTCCTGACTTTATACCTGTACGATGTACAATGCAACATGTAACAGTATTCGATGCTTTCAGTGAACTCAATTTCGAATAATATATTCAGAATATTGCTATTGGATATATTCGTTCTTGGGAGTTTTATTTCTGGTAACAAATCGAAAAGGATTTTGAAATAAAACTGTGAAAGATGTCTTCTGGTAACGTGATATCAATTGTTAGATCTCAATATATTTCAATATCTTGTCCTACAAACTAGGTCACCCATTTAGTTTCAGTTGTATATATTAGTAGACCTATAAACTTGACAAGCCTATGGAAATATGCAATACATAAATATAATGTTTACTCTTTTGGTCAGGAAATAGCAGTATTCTCAATTTCAGAATATGCAGTTGAGAAAGGGTATTCTCAACTGGCGTCACCCATTGTTGAAAGAGAGAGACAACAATGTGCACCAGTTGGAATTGACCAATCAGAATATTTGGCAGTCCACTAGTTCGCTGTATTGCTATATTAACGATTGTTTGTCGTTTGTTACGTGCGAACACCCTATTGTAATATTATTTTTTAAATTATGAATATCCATTGAAATATCCATATTAGAATAAAATATTAATATATTGATGATTAGATGGGCATAGCGAAGATTCCATTTCACATACCGAAAAAATGGGCTTGTTTTTTTTTATTTATAAATTTTTTGTAATTTTGTACGTGGCTAAAGGTCAGTAAAGAATACATATCAACGTGGAACTTGTTCTACATATTTCTGTCATACCAAAATAGGCTGGAATCGTTTCTCAGAAAAATCAATCAGACACTTTTCCCGGAATTAAAACGTAAAGTTTGAAAAATCCTCGTAAGAATAACCCAGAGGAAAAATACTTGAAAAACAAGAATTCTTAAAGAGCTCTCAAATTTTCACCTTATATGAACAATACTATTATACACCTTTGCAGAGATTTTTGCAACAATCGGATGAGAAATAACAAAGAAAACGCAATAAAAGTGTACATTTTATTGAATATTTGGATCAATTGGTTTTGCGAAGTGTATATGCGACAGGTTGCAGCACTATAAATATTAACAAGTTGCAGGTAAGGTTTTTGAACGTTTGAAGTAATCCAAGGTCCGTAAATGTGGATTGAGCTGACAGAATATTTTCCATTCTAAATTTCCAGACTTCTAAGCTCATCTCACAACCCGCATCCCGCGTTTTCCTATAGTATTATCAAAATATCCATTCGAAAAGTGTGGTTCAACTACTGAATATTAGGCTATTATATTTTTTTGCTATTCTCTCAAAGATATCTCCATTTCTTCAGTTCGGTGTTCGATGTTGTGGAAGATGATTGTCGTCATAATGATCATTTATTTTCATCTTTCAGATTGTCATCTGTGTTTATTCATTGATGATTACTGATTACCGGTTCTCTATATTCATCACCAATTTCAATCATCCTATTTGTACTGTATTAGTCATTCACTGAATCGTCAGTCAGGAGACCGGGCTTCGATTTCTTCCATGGTCGACTATCCTGACATGGGTTTTTCGTGGTTTCCCTCTGTCGTTCAGGTAAATTCTGGGAAGGTTCGTCAACATCAGGACACGACCGACTACTTCCCACTATCAAAAAACACCTAATAAAATATTCTTTCATCTCATTATTTCATTATCTCATATATCATTTACCGACACCAATAGATCGTAGTCATCAATATAGTGCTTAATTAAACCCTATATAATATAATGAATAGTGATAATAATTTTAAAAATATTATTGTCTATAACTTTTTAACATCCATACTGAGTACTTACCTAAAAAATGATATTTTGTATATGTACCCCACACAGAAGAAATTAAAATATATAATTATAAATATGTTAGTTCTGTCTCGTTAATAAATATAAAGCTTATGAGGATTCATCTCACTTTATTGTGAACATGAAAGTAATAGCAGGAGCATAAGGACTCTGTATTCATACATAATTTAACCATCATGATTGTAGTTGATATATTTCCTCACGAGGTTATAGTAATTGGTAATTGAATAGAATATAAGTTATTCGTGTACATATTCATAAATATAGAATTGAAATTCATTTTGATAACTAATATAACGATATTTGTATAAGAATTCACATAAATAATTAGCAATATTTTCTACTCTGATTTCCCCCGAGAGTTATAAATAATATCAGTTTTAAATATGTGTGTAGTTTGTATAGTTTAGTCATGCACATCCAGTACTAGCTATGTTTCATTCAACAATTCTCTTCAAATTTATATATCACTTTCAGTGCATTTCGGCGTTATCTTTTAATGTAGAAAATGCATTAGAAAAACGATAGTGCGCATACGTTTTTATATCCCTTGATCAAGAACTAGGTGTTGATAAGATCCTTGAAATACAGCAGTGATGAAGCGTTTGAAAAGAAAAAGTCTTCAAAATTGGATGCTTGATCCAGTTTCTCGAGAATCGCATCACTCTCAACTAGGTTAATGTCAGCATGGGTTTCGACTCGTGCTGAGTTAGATTATCTGGGTTCGAGGCCAAGGCGAAGTAGTAAATGAACTTAGAAGACATAGATTCTACCGTGTCAAGGATTTCAGATGAAACAGGAAATACTTGAGGTTTCCTCGTTTTTGTGTAATAGAAATTCATGATATTATTAGCGACAAAATAACTTATGATTGTAACTTGTGAACAATTGTGATGTACATTGTACAGTTCGTCGGTTTGAAAAAAAAATCCATAACTCTCGTATTGAAAAATATAATTATTTCAAAGTTGGGCACAAACCTTTCACCTTTCATTCGGTGGGAAACAATGAGTTGTTCATGTTGATTGTATCAATAATAATTTGAAAACGGGCCAGAAACTTCATTTCAAAGATTTTGTTCAAGTTGTTTCACTTCATTACAGATAAAAACCAACTTTATGGACAAAGTGATATATATATTACATCGAAATGTAAGTGGGTAATCAAAATTTGGTTAGATGATTTGCATTCAACATATATTATTATTATCAACTGTTTGTTTGTTTAACGATCCCACCAAAGGTAAGATTATTTGGGAGATACAAACAAATAGGTTATAATGACACAATGGAGTGCAGATAAGTTAACGTACGTTTACAAAAATCCATGCCTCATGCGGGACTCGAACCCACGTCCAACGGTGACTGTAATTGCTACGGCTGTGTCTTGGTGTTGACTGAGCTGCAGAGGTTCAAGTTCTGGTTTCCATCTTATTTGGTTTCTAGGTGGATATTTAAAATCCGAATAAGTTTCAAATTCCTATGTGAAATAACATTAATGACCATATTTATTTAAAGTAAATTTGTTATTTCAAATATGTTCATATGCTGACATAGTACTTTTATATTTTATACATATTTTTTATACAAGTCTAATAGTCAGTAAGTCTAATAGTTCATGTATATCTATGTTTAATTTTGTGTTCTATTTAATCATCAGACTTTGTTCACACTATACAACATCAACCATGAATAATCGTTGTCCTGGGGTTCAAGGCTAAAATAGGACGTGGGGACGTAAACGCACTTTCACTCATCACAACTTCATCCTCTCATTATCATCTGCTCCTCTTCACCCCCATAGATCATATTGAAATACCTAATTGAATTAATTATTTTTTTCACATAATTTACTTAATTACCTAATTAATCGAAATAAATCCTCTTGGATTCTTCAATACATATGCACTACTTTTAGTTACTAAGCTCATAGTGACTATTCACTGCTACGTATACGCAACATACTGTTTGGTACACCTGAAATTTAGATACATCTTCAACAAAAAATACATGAAAATATAATTCAAAATTATTCTTCATAAATTGGGTAAAAATGCTCTTTGACATTTCTTTGATGATTTTTCGAAATATATAATATATATTCTGTCCAGCAATTTTTTTACTGCAACAAAATAATAGAAATGTTTATGAAAATGTACTAATTGATGGGTCCCAATGTGTTGTCCAATTGGAAAATGAAAGTCATAAGAAAACCACGCACATTTTTCAAATATCACAGCATTTGACAAAAGTGTTATATTTCAGTCCTACTATTAACGATACATAGGCCCAAGTATATATGTATGTATAGTACTGTACGTAGTTGGTGAGCCTAACAATAAAATAAAATAACTTGAAAATCTTGAACATTTTAGTAGGACCTACAACAAAAAGGTATCGTAATATAAAAGATTTTAGGTTACCACAAATTAAGCACTATATAAAAATAACCAATAAATTAAACGTGGACATATTTATTTTCATCATATAATTATGGTACTTAATAGAATCATAATAAACATGTATACAATTCAACAGATCAATTAAGAAACCAAGTTCACAGAATAAATTGACATTAGGTATGCTTTAAGTTTCATTTAAAATTTAAATACACAAACAGAATCATAGCATATACAGATTAACATAACAGGAGCTAGTAAATACGTGCAGTAAATAAGACCATAAAATTATAATTATGTACTGACACATAGCTATTTATACTAAATAAAGACATTACATTACATAACCAGCTATATGAATCTTCATCAATTATTATACAAAAGAACCTCTGTTATAAATTTCTCGTTTATACATCTCTTACATTTATGAGTTTTATTTTTTGATCCAACTCATATGCTCCACATATTAAATACTTTCATTAATCAGTTTTACACGTTGATACATTTTTTAGTCTGGTCCCCTGGAAAACGTATAAAAGAAGTTCCACTGTATTGATTTATTATTTGTACTGTAGAGTGTAGACTGTAGACTATTACCAAGCCAAAACGACGAAATGTCTTTCTGAACGTGATGTGATACCTAGGTGATACTTACATCTTCACATCTAAATGAGCCCTCTAAACTATATTTAGAAAACTCAGTGATTTAAATGACAGTTATCATTCTTGTCATAGAAATTTTCATCCACCGGTTCTCTATAAACATGTAGTAGACCTACAGAAAGTACTACATACTGACTAGTTGGACCAGGTACTTTATAAAGTAGCTGTCGTTGTTCCTTATGATTTATGGTAATATGATTCCAAAATACAAAATCCTATTCTGAAAATCTGAAATGATTGGTAACAGGTCGATAAAAGATGCATCACCTTTTCTCATCGAACAATCTGTTCAAACCAGAATACAATTTACTTGGACAATAGAAAAAGAATGCCATCTTTTTCTGAATTAATGAGGGTAATACAATGTGATTGGGATAGTTAGCGTAACGCCATGTCAATGATCAAATCGAATCGACTGATATTTCATATGAATCAATATGAATAGATCTGAATAAAATTGAATTGAAATCAATCAATAATTTCATTTTAATTTATAATTAATTTGAATATTAAAAAAATTGAACCGATTGAAGTGAATTTAGGCCTGCAAAAATAGTCTCATCACCCATGATCAACATACTTCACAACTGAATACAACTGTTCCACCTGAATACAAAGGTCTCGATCTTACCACATAAGTTGGAATAGATTGCTACTTTCTATTTATCAAAAGATTAATTTTAAAGTAGAAGCTGTTGAGAGCTGTTGAGTAGAAGTGTTGGACTAAAAAATAATAAATTGATAATAGGGCAGCTAAACTAGGCTTATAATAGACATATAAAGTCAACAAACAGTTCTCTTGGAACAGACAAATATTACTATGTGAATGATTATCATGTCAATTTTCATGGTGAACAATCAAACAAATCCAGATTGATAACTATATGAAGCATAGTGGTTTTGAGACTGATTAAATTATTATTTATGGCAAGTTAACAGCCCTAGTTTCAGCTAAGAATTGAATCGGCAGTTGAGCCAACTCTTTGAGGATTTCCAGCTGTAGCTGGACAGTGGTAATGATGGGTCATGACTCGTGCATCAACCTTTGGTAGTGAGGTTGAACCTCGCTGTTCGGTACATGAAGTCCAAACTCCAGCGCAACCAACACGGCGAATTCGCTCTGAATCAACTCCTTGCGGTTTAACCGGAAAATGTTCTCAGTTTTCTGAAACAATAAGTTGAAAGGTTTTGGACGGAACATACGATTATTTTTCATGTTAAATAATTAATATAACAATCTTAGATTGAGTTGTGCTGTTGAACAATCAAGTGTATGAAATTCTTCTGAAGTACCGGTATTTCAATTTATAAATACTGTGGGTCTAGGTGAATACTAAACTTTTACTTTTTCAGCCAAAATGGATGACATAACATTTCAAAGTGGGAAGGCTGAAGCTGTAGGCCAGAGAGCAGTGTCATGTTATAATTTCTGGTGTCACTTCACTCACAGATATAGAAGGGCATATTGAACTAGTGAATAATTATCTTTGTTTTTTCTGGTTTGTCCATCTCATTAGGCTAACTGTTGTGAGTAAAACAATGGGATACAGTTAAGTTTATCAATATCAGATAAGTCACTTCGTAACCTGCGCCCATTCCTCGACAAGTGAACCCACCTCGATGAGTGATTTCAACAAATCACCCTTCACATCATTCAGCTTAGCTGAGAGCATGAGACAAGCTCCTGCACACAGCTTGCGGTTATCCTTGTTAATCATGCCGCGCAGGATGAGTTTCTCGAAGTAGACGTAAGCATGAGCGACAGTCAACAAGTCAGCACCGCCCACACAACCCTCGATACGCGCAATCTTACGCATCTCTCGTTTCAAGCTACGCAGTTTACTTAGCGTTAGCTTGACATGGGGAAACTTGGCGTGGAACTTCTCATTCAGTTCTTTCTTCAGTTCGATGGGGCGAACATAATCAATAACAGATGTCTGGAACAAAAGGAAGCAGATATACCGATTAGAACGCGACAATATAAACTAGAGCTAGGTCTTACCACGGCCCTACTAAGATGTTCAACTCCTAATACAGTACTATTTGAATTATTTTTACAATATTATCCTTACTCACTGGAAACATAAGCAACATGCATGGAATATATTCAAAACATATGAAAACGTATGATAACATTATACATATGATGACCAACAACTAAAAATCAATGCATCCATTTCTTTTTCAGTTTTCAATGAAAACTGATTGCTCGAGAAATGATTAAAGTCATACCCTATTTCAACATGGAAACAGCTCGGTGTTGTATACAATTCAATTATATGTCATGATATGGTGTTAGACAGGAGAATCTCTCCCTGCTTGATCTTATGGGTTGTGACAGTCATTATCAATAAATATATAATCTCTCGAAAGCACTTGTTTTAATAGAGTCGACAAGTTCTCAATGACTTACTTATTGTCAATGCCATTTCAGTTGTTATCAATGCATATATAACCTCTCAAAAGCACGTGTTTCAATGAAATCAACAAATTTTCAATGATTTACGTATTGTCAGTGTGCACTGTTAATTTATTAAAACCTTTTTGTCTGCCTGCTGCCATATCATCGAATCTGTTGATCTGAATTTAATGTGGATTGAAACTAAATCTAAAATGCATGCATGTGGCCAATTAGCCCAGGCCTACTAACTCCTTGTAATGGGTGGCAACAACATAATAACCAAGTTTATAGCATGTCCTGTGGTTATTACAGGTGGTCATTGATCATTATCCGATGGCATTTAAAGGGATAATGGGGATAACATGATATTTTTCATAAGTTATTGCTTCATTATTAATTTTATTTTGTCCCTGTATTTTTTTTATACATATAACTATTTGAAAAACTGGTCACATATCCAAATCTAAAAGGAGTTTATCGGTATTTCAGACGAGGAGAAGAAGAGCGTTCATTGGTAAGCAGTGAATAAGTACTATATGTACCGACATTGAGTACAGAATTTTTATTGTTCACTATAAACTCAATGGTACCGGTAATCAATTATTCTCAATTGACGGATAAAACTGAAGAATTGAAAGGATATGACCTGAGAAACTTATTTCCTTCTGCAGCCTACACTATGACTTACAGGTCAGTCTAATATTATTAGTTTCCATATCGTAAGGTTACAAGCTTACCATATAAGATGTGAACGTCAGCAATGTCCTGTGTTTCCCAGCTATAAGTTCTGGATCATCCAGAAGTCGCGGGGAGTACTGCACGACAGTTTCATCCCACTCAAATGGCTTAGTGTCTGGTTTGTAGATGAAGGAAGGGGAACTCGGACCAATGTAATCGGAACCTCGCTGCACTGACGCATCGTATGAGAAACACCTGAATCAGATCCCAACACTTCAAGTTCACCATAATAACTAGTGAGCTTACAGCATAATAGCAACATTCTCAGTTTGAATATTTTAGTCTCTACCATTGTACGAATTCATCACAATAATAAATTAAGTCTCAATTTTGACTTCACAAACAAGAGATGTGTAGGACCTACCTTGCCACAACATGATGTTTGAGCGTTCCGACCTCTGCAACCTCCATTCTGGACGATGGCCTAGATGGCACCAACAGCTGACCATATGACATCTCAAGGCCATCTTGACCCTTCTCGATGCCGAGCAACATGAACGGATCGACATCATCTTCTATTGCGGACAGAGGACGGCCGCCAGAAGTATTTCGACGACGCCCACCATCTTTACGCAGGTTACTCCTGCAATCAACCCGAAATTGCTGTTCAGTTCACAACTTTACCCAAGGTAGGCCTTCTGATTGAAAATCAAGAAATTCAATGAATAATCTGGGTTAATTTTGGAAGGATTTTGGTGAAATGTAGGCTATTTTATGTATGCTCATTTGAATATATTTTATAGACCTGCATTGAAAACTTGTACCTTTATTAAATTTCAAGTCCCTAGTGAGTAGTGAGTGGTAATCAAAATATATCCTATTGCTCAAATATTAGGATGAATTTTTGTCCTAATACTGTACTATTGATTATTTGCTTTATATGTATGTACTGGTAGGGGCTATGTAAGTATTTTTGTATTCATCTTTTTCTATGTTATGTTGTGTTATATAATTGTATGTTATTTATATTGTACTACTTATTAACTTGTTTAAGAAAATATAGTTGTAGGACCATCAATAAAATACATGAGTGTGCAAACTATTGGTGTAGAAGAGGGGGAATGGTACCTCGCAACCATTTTATCTTTCGAATGCACGTAGCAACGTAGGCAGCGGCATACTACTGTATTAGGAATAATTCTTCTTATTTTCTTTTAAAGAAATATTTTAAATTTATTTAAAACCAATTGTTTGGAAACAGAGTTTGATAATTATTATCATTTTATTTTTTTATCAACATCGAAACAAAAATCGATTGAGAAATTGATATAAAATCATTGTTCCCCAATTGAGGCTATGGATGAAAGGTAGGACCGTTTGGATGGGGTACCACAAGGGCAATATTACCACCCAATTAAAAACAATGAACTACAACACCAGGACTGCGTTGTTTGTGACCATACTTTTCCACTGGAGATAGAAGTATTTCACAGAAGCACGGAACACATAATTCATTATTATTACAACAACTAATAAGTTAGATTCGTCATGAAACACCCTTGTGAAAAAAATGTCAAGATTTAGTTCATTTCAATATGATGTGTCAATATGACCATACAATATCAGATGAACATGCATACACTGCAAGCACTTGGAAAAATAAATGAATTGGTTCTACCTATTGGTTATTACTAATTCTGCTAATCCATTTCATCTGATGATTGATGAGATCAGCCATGTTGAATTCACAATTAATAATTTTCAGAAATGAGAAACCTTATCTGCTTTTTAAATATTGGTAGCATTCATAAACAGCTGTTGAGCATGCACTTCACAGCACTTTCCTCAGGTGAAAATACTGTGCCTAAGAAGATAGTGGGGATCACAGACCTTTTGTAGGGTAGCACCGAGAAGATGGAGAAAGGGATCCGCATCGAAGTAACAAGAACCAAGCGCTCATCTCTTATCTTCTGTAACCGACCCGGTCGTACGAAGCGAACTTCTTTATTAGTTACATTTTCCTGGATCGCAATACTCGTCTTTGTACGTCCTGAAAGAAAGCAAAATTTTGTGAAGTCAAGATATTAACAACAATACAGCAAAGATTGTATTCTATGTGACACAGTGAAAGTGTGAGATTCATTTTCTTTCTAAACTTATTCAATATCAAATGGTCAAGTCTGGGCAGATGGTGGAATGAACTAAAGTTTTTACTGTATGAACTATAGACACCTGAAATGCTAAACAATATATACACTTGGCACAGAGTGAGTCAAGTATATTCATGGTTGAATCTAAAGGCTTCGATTTTGCCTGGCCTTGCTCTTTTGTAATCAGAAGTGAAAACAGTTAGGCTCGTTTGGCAAAAGTAATTAATCAATTTTTTTTTATGAATTGAAGTATAATAGTACTCCTACCTATATTAAACATGAATACATTCAACTTCAACAGACTTCATGTTTATTTCATAATATAAAATGGATATAAGACAAGTTTTTCATATATCAAACATTATTTACATTCTGGGTAGCTTTAGTGTCCCATATCCAATTTCAAATGTCAAGCTTTGGTGAAATGAAGGAATATATCATGTGAGAAAAGTTTGTATCTCACTTTTGATATCATTTTTACTGCTCTCTTTTTATTAAAATACTCAATACAAAAATGGAAAAAGAGTCACATTAGTTCTTACGCTACAAATTTCTAAATGTTCTTCAACCTGCAATCTCTCCTTCTTACGCTACAAATGTCTAAATATTGTTCAAACTGCAATTTCTCCTTTTGATGAAAAGTGAACATTTAAGACAAATCAACACTAAAACAACAAATTACTTACTTGAGAACCAATTTGTTAGAAATGATTCAAGTTTTGTACCAAGAATGCATTGAATTAAATGTTAGTTGCACAAGTTACACAGTTTCTCTAACCTTTATTTGATCCTAGACTTTCATTGCTGCTTAAGTAGTGTTTCTCTTCACCCAGCGAAGACTGATGCATGAGACGTCTCTTCTGCATTGCAATACCGGCAAGCCGCCTGTCGCAACCATGATCACTCCCAGCTGTGTTAGTCCTGAAATCACATGCCACTCATATCAGTTATAATTTTCAAGATCTAGAATGGCAGTTTACTACAGTATTGAATTTTGTTAGTAAAAACTAGATTATTCCTTACTCCTTAGTTAATACATATTATATTTCAATAGTTTTAGCACAGTATCTGTAGTTTTAGTTTGAGATACTGGTGGTAAAATGTTGGTTTCATTTTTTATTATTTAACGAATAAATGATACATTCATACATTTAATATTCAATATTTTATTTTTTGGAATATTTTTCAAATATTTTCATTGAAACATTTAATATTTTCTAGCCGTTTAAATCGTACACGCGAACTACTTTATCGACGTGACGTCATAATCGAGTAGCTACGTCCGCTACACCAACACGCTCGTTGGTCGATCTTCGCACTTCACAGTCATCTCATTTACAAGACAATTTAAGGTTTTTGTAGCCGTCATAAGGGGTGAACGTCAATAATTTTGTGATTTATATAAATTACCTAATTTAAAAATGTCGGAAAGGAAAGTCTTAAACGTAAGTGTACACCGATATACGCTCATTTCATATAAGGAAAGTAATTACTGACTTGAAGTCGTAACGAGCCTGGGCATTTGTCATTTTTCATCTCGATAACCTCACTTTTGGTTCTGATGAATTTGTAGGCAGGTGTAGAGGCTTACAAAATCAATGACTAGGCCATCTTGGCCTTGATTGATAATAAATTAATAATAATAACAAAAGTTTATTGAAATAACATACAATCTGTAGCCTAGACCGTAGCTGGAAACAGCCTTTTCCCTTATAAAATCGAATAACCTGTAAATACACAAGTCTTGGCCTATTTCTCGATCCACCTTTCATGCTGCGTTTCTGTATAAAACATCCTCGTGAAATTGCCACAGACAGTATCGCGCCCAGTTTCATTGATGTGTTCTAATATCGATTACATTCATAGAATGATGCTTCTTCACTAAAAATTGATATTATTCACTTGATTTAGCTAAAAGTCCACCCTACGTTGCTCAGTCAGCTACGCCTACTTGGCATCACTTTAATCACCCCTTCATAGTTATATCATGATCACTTGCTCATTCACGTACCCTTAAAAAACCTAGGTGTTGGTGGTGTCGTTAAACAAACACAATTTAATATTATTATCATTAGGCCTACTTGTAAAAGTTATTCTCACCCTCATTTGGGTAAATTTACTGATTAATGTACCACGCCATTGTTTTCAATTTTTTTCAATTTTTTCTTCATTTTTTTAAAAGTATATAAGCTCCGTTCCGCCTGCCGGCGGTATACGCGAGGTTTGTACACTAACCTGACCCTAACCTAACCTACTGTCCACCTTTGTCACCTTAGTCCGATCACAAAGCATCAACTTCAAGAGAGTAAAAAAGATATTAAAACAAACAAAATACAAAATGTTCAAACTACACACCATAGATATGAACAAGATCTATCAGAAAACACAAAAAACGCAAACATAGGACAAAAATTGGTCATGGTATGTTAATCAGTAAAATTACCCTCACTTCTACAATCGTAGGCCTACCCCCAGTGTTGGGTAACGAATGTTCAAAATGAACGCGTTCGTATTTTCTGAACTTTTCAATGAACGCGTTACATTCACAGTTGACGATCTTGAACTTTCTTCACGTTCGATTTTTCGGTACGATCTTCAACGGAATAAAACGTTCATTTGAAAGTTTATAATTTTAGAACTCTCATCATCCTATTTGACACGATCGCACTATCCGTACTTCTCTGTCTAAATTCTGAATGAGCTCGACTACATTACGGTCTGACCCGAATGTATAATATTCACTGTTCGGGATTTCATCATGTCACCAAGCGAGCCATATTAATCATTTTTGAATTCTTCTTTTCCATATAATTTTCAAGGTGAATTTCTGAACGAACTTATGTTTTTTTGAATTTGAACTTGAACTTTTACAGCAAAGTCATGAAAACGAACTTCAAAATTTTTAAAAGATCGATTTATTTGACATGAACTGAACTTTTGAAAAGTTGCTTTTATTAGTGAACTTCCCCAACACTGCCTACCCCATATAACCTACTTTTCGGTAGTCTCGCTACGCACTATTAAAAAAGAAAGAAATTAAATTATGTATCGTATACCGGTATGATACATTTTTTGTCTCCACAAGGTTCAGTCATGTCATGTCAAAAAAATCTGTCATATTGAGCATCACACCCAGAATTCTATCAAAAAAAAAAATATACATATCAATTATATGTGTGGAATAACTTCATTCAATGGGGTCTGAACAAGACCAATTAGAAAATACCAGTTTCAGGGGGGAAATGAAAATTGGGCTCAGTGCTCTTTTTGACAACTTTACCAACACTCCCACTATAGCCTAGTTTGCCAGCTTTCAATAACATTCACATGTTTAACCCTTCAATCTTAGTAGGCCTAGGGCCTACAATATTTTCATTTTATTTATGTTGGGTTTTAACAACACTGTAATAATAACTACTCATCTAATTTGGCGTTGGATGAATGATTGATGAGATAGGATGTTGAGATGATTGTATCTTGAGTAGTGGAAAGCACGCGGTCGTGACCCATTTGTAGGAACCATCCCGGCATTAGCCGAGACTACAGAGGGAAACAAAAAAAAACTGGCAACTTTGACGGTGGTAGGGATCGAACGAGGTCCGATACCTCTCACCTGCCAGGATAATATGAAGCAAGTTTAGCGGCATGTGCCGGTCTTAGTACAATGGGTGTATATTTTTTCAAAATGGTATCAACAAAAGTATTAACTCAAGATTCTCTCCATTTCAGAAATATTATCCCCCGGATTTTGATCCTTCCAAAATCCCTCGTATGAAATTGCCGAAAAATCGACAATACACAGTTCGACTCATGGCCCCATTCAACATGAGATGCGTTACATGTGGTGAATATATCTACAAAGGTAAAAAATTCAACGCACGCAAAGAAGATGTTGAAGGTCAGGATTACTTGGGTATAAGAATATACAGATTTTACATCAAATGTACACGATGTTTGCAAGAGATTTCGTTCAAAACTGACCCTCAGAATACAGATTACGAAATTGAAGCTGGAGCTACACGTAACTTCATGGCTTTGAAATTAGCTGAAGAACAAGCTCAGAAAGAAGAGGACGACAGGATAGAAGATGAATCTACAAATCCTATGAAGGTATGTCAGGCTTCGAGGTGATCACATTGAGTCTATCTAGTCTAGTTCTAGCTTTCTACTTACCAGTAGGCCCTATCACTTCATAGCATTTAGGATGTATGCATTTGGCAGTTAGCATTTTTCATAGCATTTAGAATGTAGGCCTAAAACTTTTTAGCGTCTGCTTACCAAACGAGTAATTAACATGTTCAAGGCATTGATACACATTTATCTGTTTTGTTTACAGCTTCTAGAAAACCGAACAAAGCAGTCCAAACAAGAGATTGAACTTCTCGAATCTTTGGAAGAGCTGAGAGATCTGAATCGACGTCAAAGAACTATTGATTATGATCAGATGCTAACGAAGTTTGACACGAAAGAAATGCAGAGACAAGTTGAATTAAAACAAGAAGAGGAAGACGAGAAATATATTAGGTAGGCCTAGATGTACAGCTATAACTTCCATGAGTTTCCAAAAAGATTTGGTATTCAACTAGTTTTGCTTGAAATGTAGGAAGGAACATTAATCATATATAATTCAAACTGATCTGATTTTTCAGTTGACCTGTGACAGATGGTAGAAAAACGATATAAAGTCGAACAAATGATGAGCTGAATTTTTCTGGAACGTACAATAATATTTTACAATATATAGGCCTAGGTAGGGCAGCCTCTATTCACCGAACCAAACGATCTGCTTACATGTGGCATCACTGTCTGCAGCCAAGAGTCAAAGATGTATGCTTTACGAGACAAATGGATATTCTAACTCTACTTAGGCCCGGTTTTACCAATCTTAGTTAGGGTACTAATCCACTAACTATTAATTAAAGGTACGAAAATAACATTTGTAACCAATGGTGATAACAAGTTGATCCGCTAACTATTGCTTAATCCAGTTTCGTACAACCGGGCCTTATTATTTCTGAAATAATGGTAGACTACTCAAAACTATGTTGAATAATTTCTTTTTTCAAATCAAGTAAAATGTTGATTCTCAAATATAACGTAATCATTTCACTTATTATTTCTGAAAGAATGGTAGGCTACTCAAAACTATGTTGAATAAATTTTTTCAAACTATGGGTAAAAATGTTGATTCTCAAATATACGGTCATTTCACTCATTATTTCTGAAATAATGGTAGGCTAGGTACTTAAAACTATATTGAATAACTTTTTTTCAAATTATGAGTAAAATGTTGATTTTTCACAAGTATTATTTTTTTAAAATTATAGTGAAATGTTGATTCTCAAATAAAACGTAATCATTTAAAAAGGTTCAAAAGGTATGGTGAAATGGAAATTAGGTTATTGAAGTTGGGCAGGGCAATTTAAATCTTTTGAAAGGGCAATTTAAATCTTTTGAAACTTTTCGCGGTGTTCGTACACGCAGGGGCGCAGACGCGAAAGCTCGTACGCGCAGGCGCTCAGACGTGAGTTGCGCGACGTTGCCATGTATACACCGACAGCAAAAGTACTTCCGGTTCAGTGAATAGCCACTTCGCCTAGGTAGACTACTAGGTAGGCCTGGGCCTACCAAATCATATTTTACTCTTAAGATGGTCAATTTCTTCTTCAAATGAGAAAGTTATAGAGAATCTGGTACCGGTAGCTATCTCATATAAGAATCTTGTAGGCCTAGTGGTAATGATGAGAATACATTATGAGCACGTCAAGCTCTTTCCCCTACTCTAACATATATACTCGGCAAACAAAATTACTGACAGCAGCAAGAAACCGTTCGCAATGCCTTTTTTCTCCTCTCATTCACTTTTGGTTGAGTATTCACTGTTTTACATTTTTTATCACTTGTTCATTTCGCTTTTTAGGTTTCAGCTAGGCCTATTCCCGAGTTTTAATTCAATATCGAATGAATTGAATAAATAATATAATAAAATAATGAATAATAATGAATGAATTTGATATTCAAGTCCCAAGATAATGAACCAATTGAAATTGATCGGCAAGCCTAATAGAAAAGTATTCTCAGCTTATATTGTTAACATACCTTTGTGGGTTTGAGTCTGACTCAATTAAATTCTAAAAATATTATAAGGGTTTCATCAACTGTTGGCTATGGTGAATGATGAATGCATTGATAGGAAGATAAAATTAAATATTATTGTACTGGGTGTTTGCGACAAGGGAAGAAAACGGATGTGACCTGCTATTAAGGAATCATTCCAGTAGGCCTATTCACTTTTAACGGCAGAGAGAAACTAAGAAAAATCCTGTGTCAGGATGATCGAACATGGCAGGAATCAAACTCCGGTTTCCTGAAAGACGGTCATTCAAAGTTAAAACGTTTTGCTCATTTGTGTTACAGGTCTGTTTTTGGAGCTGGAGGATCAAAAAACAAAGTGCTTGAAGAAGAAATATTGGAAGACGATACCCAAACGCGAAGTGCAAGTCAAGATGGTTTGGAAACGCCTGAATTTGAACCATCGCAGAAGTTTGCAAAGACAATGGAGGCAAAGCGTGTAAGTATTTAACAAGAAAGAGCAATTCATAAGTGGTGGAGAAAAAATGTTACCGTACATATTTTAACATAGACTAGGCCTACAAACTAGTAGGGCCTACCACACAACACTACTACAGTACATCATTCTATGTCATAAGGCAGCACGAGTGTCTTCTTTTTGAAAATTATAGAGGTTATGACTTTCGTTATCAGTCAAGATGGAGCGGTTTAAAAGCAGGTGTTTCAAACACATCTACAGGTTTTGAATGAATTACGTAGGGTACTTTAAATTCCACTCTATGCCCATTGTTTAATTTCAAAACTTTTGGCTGCCATGTCAATAAATCTTTTCAAAATATGATTATTTTTGTATACATTAGTTTTGAACTAGGGGTGTGCGAGTTTGCGAGTTCAAGTTTGAAAGAAAATCGCGAGTTTCGAGTTCCAAATTTTTTCTTGTGTTAGGTCTACTTAGCACCAGCAGCATCTTCTGGACCCTAAAATTCGAAAAAAAAATCACGTTTTATATTCGGAACAGTACAAGTAGGCCTACAGAAAAATCGGAAAAAAATATCGGAAAAAATAAATCAAACTTGAAATTTTCGAGTTGAGCTCAATTTGAAGTCGAACTTGGAAATGCGAGTCTCCTATTTAAAACTAATGCTTGTTGTTATTGTTTTTCTTTTTTTTTAGGCTGTACCTCACGTAAATACTTCGATTGCAAGTTCGTCATTGGTCCACAAGGTGCCAGCTCGCAGTGTAGGCGTTCCGAGCCTGCCAGTTGCAAAGAAGAGTGGTCTTTCTGGTTTGATACGTTTAAAACAACAAGTTGGTGTAGTCAGTAAGCCTCAAGTTGTGAAGGACTTGCATTCTTCGAATGCAAGTGCAGTTCCAAGTGAGAATAAAACAGAGACTGTCATAGCTAAGCCTGTAGGAAATGGACTTTCAATGCTCGGTTCATATTCGGGCACGGACAGCGATTCAAATTAACTAGACACTATGGTAGGCAAATCAATGAGCCTACTCATTCAACTAAGGTAGCCTAATCTACTGTTAGCATATCAAGAAATTAGCAATATCCTAATGGCCCATCTTTTATTATTATAAAGTTATAAACCATGTGTATCACAATAAAGTAGGCCTATGGCCACTGAACTAGCCCCGGTATCATCATGAAGATTGTGTACTTCTTTTCAAAATAGCCTCCAATACCAGGATACTGACATCTTCCTATCATGTACTTTACACTTTTACAAAATAGATCGTAGGAGTGTAGTTCTAGAACAAGAAGGCTTACCAGGGCGCTTGATATTCTGATGAATATGGGGCAAAGCAGGGAATTTTTGGAAATTGCAAGTCTTCAGGTTATACCGTACACCATAAGTTTTACATATATCTCGGAGTTGTAGTACTAGTTGTACTTTGAAGGAACATTCTGTTCCAACATTCAACTTTTGTGAATTTAACAAAAACACTTGTGAGTTGTACCAAGTAGACCTACATCTTATTAGGCCTAGACCTATATATTTTCATGGTCTATTCAGATTGTTAGACATCTTATTATTCTCATCAGTAGTCCCTAGATTCAGGTTTTTCTTCATAAGGGGCCTAAAGGTACGTTCATAGAGCCACGGCAACACGAATTTGCCGTGCCGTCAAAATGAATGAGCCAATCACAGACTTGCCGGGCTTGTCGTTCACTGTGGCCTTGAAAGTTGAATGAAGTTGAACATTTTGCCGGACGACAGACTTGCTGTGATGACGTAGACGACATCACGGCCACGTTTATACTCGAACTGCGTGTTCTGCGTACGAACTATCGACTGTCAAACTCAATCACTATCAACGTTGCCATGGTCATCGCATCGATTCGATATGTAATTGCCTTGAGTCGGTGATAGTTTGAAGTGGCAGTATGAACGGCACAAATCATTTGACGTCCAACAGCACCCGACAAGATTGCCGGCCGGCAAAAATACCGTGGCTCTATGAACCTACCTTAATGGAAATTGAAATTGTTGAAGTGTGCCACTCTTTAGAAAATACAATATTTCAACTGTCTCATGCTCGTACAAATATATTACCCGATTTTGTTCTTATAGAGCTAAATCCAATAAAGTCCCAGTTGTATAATATATGGCAAGTAGCCTAAAGTGGTGGATACACTTGCAAGTCTTTGCAAGTGAAAGCGCGAGTGAAAAGTTGGAAGTGAAAAGTTAATCGCTTCTTGTTTAGGCGTCACCTATTGGTCCAAATGGCTCCCTGCAAACTAACTGACACGCTGTGTACGACATACAGTCGGAACTACAAGTCGGAGTGAAAGAAAATTGACAATGATCATGCCGATTTATTTACTTTTTGTCAATGCAAACAAACTATCCAAAACTATCAAAACGAGGTTAGAAATTGAATGGAGCGCCCGTGGACTGACGAGGAAATATTAAAGTTTTATGATTTATGCAAATTATACTCCGTACTATGTCTTCTCATATTAAAACATAGCCTATAAACAGCAAGAAAGGGGACACATAATAGCAGTCAAATGTTGAAAGTATTGTAATATAATCAACATCAAATAAATGGTCCAATCACGTTCAACTCTTTGGTTTTGCTTGCACTTTTCGCTCTCACTTGTAGAGCAATGCACCAATTCTCAACTTCTGAGAGACTTTCAGAAAGTCTTTCGAGTCAATTACATGGTTCGCCATGCACCAATCAGCGACGGTATTGGAGCCGACTTTTACTTCTCACTTGCAAAGACTTGCAAGTGTATCCACCGCTTAATGAATTGAGAAGTCTAAGCAGCAAGTATTTTAATATAAGCCTATTAAAGTGGCTAATAACCAAGTGTTTTCATTCTCTGGATGAATTTTTAAATAATTCTGATTTCAGTGTAAAATCTGTGTACCCTAGCTCACTTGTAGTTTGGACCATATTAAGTTTCGTCTCATGTGTACTTTTCCTAGGACCTTAACATTGTACCTTTATCTTTCAACTCGACTAAATTGTCCATTATCAATGTAATGATCAACCTGAATTAATAAATACATTATTAAATTATAACATATAATGATAATTATTACTTCATTTACTTGTAACTATTCAAGGAGCCAGATACAAGTAGGCCTAGATGAAACATACAAACAATACAGGGAAAACGCATAAAACCTGCGGATACTGGTACTACATGGAAAATGTATATAATCACGTATAAAACTAAAATGTGGTAGCCTCTACCAGCATCTAATTTTTTTCAATATAAAAATGAGTTGGCCTACTGTATCAGGCCCATATTAAATGTTCTGTTGATGAGAAACTTGGTCCCTCTCAAATATCGCATCAATTACGTACTGGTAATTTAATTACCATTTAATTACAATTTGATTACATTCAATTACGGGCCTACCTACAATTAAATTCACTGAATTCAGTCATATCATTTTGACATCATAACTTTGGCCATTGAATTTGTAGTGTTACAAAATCAATGCTTTGGCTCATCTTATAGGCCCAACTCCTATAGGGGCCAACTTATAACCATATTATACTAATTTAACCATAATTATCATCCAATACTCATTATTATGATTCAATAACTTACTAATATTATGACTTATAAACTTCCTTATTCCATGCAACCTGCAGATTCACACTTACAAACTTTAATCTCAATATTGGCAAAATCAATGATATTGGTCATTTTTCAGAATAATTTATTTTCTCAGAAATGACTGACACAAATTTCTTTAAATTTTGTAGAAACATATACAGGTATCAGAACAATATCAACATGCTGTGAAAATTGTATGTTCTTTTATTTGTGTTTTTGTCTCAAACATAATATTTGAAAATTCCACTCATTGCCTATTCCATTGATTTTCAATGCCTATTCTTTGGGGGATTTTCCGATTTTTACCGAAATAATCGTCCAACCGATTTTGCTCGAAAACAATCTCAAAGTAGGGCCTAGGCTTATTTTGGTATGATACCAATGTCCAGAGAAAGCTCCAAGTCGATTGGTTATTATATACAAAATCATAAAATAACATAGGCCTACACGCACAGATCAGCCCAATTTACGCGTACGTGAAATGGAAGTGTTCGCTGAACTCATCGATGGTTGTGCAATGATACAATCATATAGCCTTTCGTAGATCAACAGTCATTCTCTATGTTATAAAATTTTGGAACTAGTATCAATCAACCTGCTCACCTTTCTCGGAATGGAAGAATGGAAGTAAAATTTCTTATCGAAGACATCTGGTCCTGATCAGTTAATTTACTTAGTATGCTTTGGCTTGTCTGTTCAACTGGGTTTGATTCCAAGCTAACAGTATGATTCTCCAGAGATTGATAATGGGATCGTTTCTTCAATGGTTCACTCTGCACATGAGTTTCATTGGATTTATTCACATTTTCTACATCACTCTCGGGAAATGCTAGGTCGGGGTCTACGCCCCCATCATCACCACTCGTTTTACTGTTTACAACAAGGCCAACCACAGCACATTTTTTATTAAATAATGATATTTTCGTATCTCTATGGCTGCCATCTAATGAAATATTAGTGAGGAATGTTAAAGCTGCGATTCTCCGACGAGAATAGTTCATTTTTCTGCTTGCTGCCATCACAACTAAATATCTTGATCGCCAAGGTTTGATCCGAGTCCCAAATTTGATAACATTGCTACGAAATACCGAAAAAGACACTCTGCTACGAATTGCCAACTACTAGTGCGAAGTGAACAGTCGCTGAACCAAGAAGACGATTAAAATAGTTTCATACGTATCTGTAAATGTAGAGAACGAGCAACTTCATTCATGACGGAATTTGAATAGAAAGAGTTTCAAATACAAACTGGGATTAAAATGACATACTATATTCATATTATACAGAAGAGAAAATGTTCGAATACAGATAGCTTCATTTTTTCTAGCGTTTGCGTGCCTGCAGAGACGAGCGTTAACTTCAGTTCGGTATCGTACAGAGGTTTATGTAGGCCTAGCAAGGTGTTTGCTGTAGGTTAAATTTGTGAAATTTACGTCAAGTCGTTCATCGCCTAATATTTCTCAAGTTGGGCCTACCTATACCTAACTGTTCAGTCAAAGTGATAAATGTATATGTATTTCCAGTATATGTAATATTGAAACGAGCACATCATGTCGAATATGGAGGTGTTAGGAGGCAATGTGACAGCTACTGGCAATAGGACGTCTAGATTTATGATGGAGGGAGTGGGAGCTCGAGTAATTAGGGGTCCTGATTGGAAATGGGGCAAACAGGTTAGTATAGGCCTAGCCTAGGGCCTACTAAGCTTGTCAGTTTGGCCTAGGCATAACCTTCACTCATTATAGGTTATGACAGCCTATATGCATGTAGCCATTACAAAATCAATGGTTAGGTCAAGTCTTTGCCTCTGAGCCCATTCAACTTTCAAATTGTTTACATGACATGACTCATCTAGACATTGGCATTGAGTTTGTATGTTAAGCCTATAGAGCCACAAGCTGGTCATGACAGGAATAGAACCGGATACAGCCGTGTTTTCGTAAGCTTAAATGCGATTTGCAATAAAGAATAATTCCAATATCGGTCACTAAACAATATCAGGAGGCCCACCAGTAGATGGAAAAAGGTCAACCAACCCCATAACCTTTCAACAGCAGAAATCATTTATATAAAAATTGAAATAAAGTAGCCTATGGTGAGAATTGATCCCTAGAGCCTGGTGTAGTTATCAGAGGCCGTAGCGCTGAGCTATATCGACACTTGTACTTGGTGCTGGTTAATTCTTGAATGATAGGCCTACCGTTTGAAGGGCACCAGTTTATTCCTGTTGTGACCCTTTCGTATCTATCTACAGATCTATACCAGATGATTCAGGGATTCAGGTCTATAATTAGTTCTCATTTTCTAATATAATTTCAAAGCCCACCGATTAGAATGATACATATGTGTCAAAATTGCAGCAAGAACTACTTGAGCCAGTGTAGGCCTATGTCTAGTTGTGGTCTAGTTCAGGGCATTTGCCCATGGCTTAGTTACCACTATGGTAAACTATAGGCCTGGGGCCTATACTGATTTTTTTGTCGTTTCCCTTAGTCGTTGAAGTGGGATGGTTCACAACAGGTCATGATCGTTTCCTAAATAAACAAATAGGCCTACACATCGGTATGTACCACCCTGGGTCTATCAGGAATAGAATAAGAGAATACAAAAATGTCATCTTTGATCTCAATTTGGAAGTTTAAATATTGTATTCACAAGTAGGCCGATACGGCCCCAATAGATCCTCGTTACGGATCAGTATTGTTTGTCGTTATTTTAACCCAAATATTAATACAGGGTACCAGTACCGGTAGGCCTACTAATGAGCTCAATTCAGTCAATGCTTCATGCTTGTACCGTATACATATATAAGTAAATTGGAAACCTAATACAAATTAGATTTTCCAAAATTTTTAATCCAAAGTTGAAAAATTGAAATTGAATCTAACTAAAGCTAAAAAATGCGTCAGCTTATGTGTGCATGTTATAACTGAGTTCTAGGCGTACGGTACTGTATTTGTATGTTGATTTTCCATTTTTCAACAGGATGGAGGCGAAGGACATGTTGGAACTGTTCGCAACTTTGAATCACCTGAAGAAGTTGTAGTTGTTTGGGATAACGGAACAGCAGCAAATTATCGATGCTCTGGTGCTTACGATCTTCGTATCTTGGACAGTGCTCCTACAGGTAGGGCTTACAAATTCTGGATGGAGGCATATTAAGCCCAACTTAGATAACTTGCACCCCCAGGCTGACAATACGGTGCCATTGAATAGAGGACCAACGAAGGTTTGCCGTGTTATTTGATTTTAGACCCATCACACTCTAAGCTCATAGGGAAAAATTTCATAATTTTATTTAATGAAATTCTGTTGATAATTATGAAACAATGTAGGCCTACAGTAGAACATTTTTGTAAGATTTTAAAGGGTCTGAGAAAAATAATCATAAAACAAATAATCGTATAAATGATGGATAGAATATGTTTCATGTTTCAACTACGTGGAGGTTTTGTTCATTACAGGCAAATCAGGATTTCACATACAGTGAAACTTGTACATTGTTCCCAGATCCACCGTTTTCCTACTTGTACCATCAATTTTTTCACACCCCACTCCCATATAATCAATGTTGATTTTTCCTGGATGGATGGTTTTCATGCATGGATGGTTTTATTTTCCTAGTCCCTTGAAAAACGATGGATAGAGGTTTCACTGTTCATGAGCAAAGTTGAACTTAGAGATGTGCATCTGTAACTTTTATGTACTATTATTCGGTAACCGGGAATTAAGCACTGAAAACCATCAATAAGACACACTTCGATTCAATTATTGCTCCATAGTAGAATTATTCATCAATTTTCGATCAAGCATAGGGGCCTATGGCATATATCCAATTGCGAGGGTATTATTTATTCATTGCATTGTACCTCAAGTCCATAGATAGTGTTAGTATATCTTAAGATATGTGTGGCAAAAGTGCACCCTGTAAATCTGTCCAAGATGCGGTGTCTTAGAATGTGGATCTCTTCAAATATGGCTTTTATTCCCATAGCTCCTGTTCCACAACCAGTAATTGTGTTTGTGATCTGGCAATTGATATTCTATACATTGAGGTATATAGCAGTGAGCTCAATCTTTCGAATTGTGATCACAAAACAGTTCATTTGTAACTTATTGTATCAAATTAATGAGTCTGAACTTCCTGTAGATAATTAGTACCGGTGTTGAAACAAATCTATATTGATATTTCATATTGTTCGTAGGTGTAAAGCACGATGGCACCATGTGCGACACGTGTCGGCAACAACCCATCTTCGGCATCCGTTGGAAGTGTGCGGAATGCGGTAACTACGACCTGTGCTCTGTGTGTTACCATGGCGACAAACATCACCTGCGTCACCGATTCTACAGAATCACGACGCCCGGCAGCGAACGGATGCTGCTCGAACCTCGGCGGAAAAGCAAGAAGATCGCGACGCGTGGGATATTTCCGGGAGCTAGGGTTGTGCGTGGCGTCGACTGGCAGTGGGAGGATCAAGATGGTGGTAACGGGAGGAGGGGGAAGGTCAACGAGATACAAGATTGGTCGGCGGCCAGTCCTCGGTCAGCGGCGTACATCATCTGGGATAACGGTGCGAAGAATCTGTACCGTGTCGGATTCGAAGGAATGGTAAGTATCGGGCAGTCAGAAGGAATTCAGGTCCGTGATTTTGGTTCAGTACTCGGCAAATTCATTCTCTTATTCAATTGAAGCTTATCAGTGTTTTCAAGTGACTTATATTTCTGTTGCACATCAGGTCTACAATGAATAAGGTGTGTATCTGGAAAATCATCAAACATTCAAACATCTGGATGTGAAATTTGCTTCAATCTGCCAGTTTGTTATATTTAAATACAGTAGGCCTAATCAGATATTCATTTAATAACAGCATTTTATACTTGAAATAAGATTAGGTTGCATGAACTTGACACATTTCATTTGCAATTTGTTCAGAATAGGTCTTCACGTAAATTTGAAATATTGCATGTGATTTTCCGCATTGATTATGAATACCCAGGAAAAGTATGTAGAACGTTAAACTATAAACTTGGTTAACTTGAGAACTCGAGAGGTGTGAGAACTTCTCAACTGGCCAGCCTGACTGTAAATCTAGTCCCGTGTATTTGCTTTAAGCTATGATTATATTATACTGGACTTTGTGTTGACAGGCTGACTTGAAGGTGGTGAGTGATGCCAAGGGTCAGACCGTCTATCGGGATCATCACCCTCTCTTAGGAGAACAGGGTCCAGGACGCTCCGGTCCACACGGACTCCAAATCGGGGATCAAGTCAACGTGGATCTAGAGTTGGAGATTGTACAGTCATTGCAGCATGGCCATGGGGGATGGACAGATGGAATGTTTGAGTGTTTAGGTAGGTTTTCAATTTTTGAATCAATGTCTCATTCGATGTTAGTGTAGTATATCATGTTATGTCCATGTGAAAAAGCCATTGTGGCCAACAAAATTTATGTTGACCAACAACGAGTGTATAATTGATATTATTTCTCCATTGGCTTCAGTATTCATGAGAGTTGGAAGTTATATCTAGCTCAATTTTCTCAAGTCGAGTAATTTAATATTTCACAAGCTTGTACGATTGTTGATGCAGGCACGACCGGAACGGTGGTAGGCATTGACGAAGACCACGACATCGTAGTGTCATACCCTAGCGGCAACCGCTGGACGTTCAACCCGGCAGTTCTAACAAAAGTGGCGGTGGCGGCTCCTGCCGCGGGTACCAGCGACTCTCAGCAGCAGTTTGCTGTTGGCGACTTGGTGCAGATATGCAGCGACTTGGAGCGTATCAAGATACTGCAGCGCGGTCATGGGGAGTGGGCTGAGGCTATGGCACCTGTAAGTTACGTTTTCAGATTTTCTTATTGTTCAATTCAATTAATGTACTGTGAGCCAAATTACAAATTATGGAGGGTTTGGGACTACTGTACTATCTCTCAAATTTTGGGAACAGTGAATACTAATTTGAAACACTGTGCCTATAGAGTAGATGATCTGGACTATAGATTTCCTCTAATACTTTCCAGTTTCTACTTCCATTTTATGTCTTGACAATTGTCGACAATTCATACTCTGTTTTTGACTCTATACAGAAATAAAACAATTTGAATTTTCTGTACTAATAAAACTTGGAAACTTGTCAACTAATTTTCAACTGATATAAAGGTCTAAACTTTTAACTCATTCATTATTTCACCAAGTACCTTCAATATTCTCATTGAAACTCTAATTTTTGGCATTGTTGGTTGTGAGTTAGGGTGGTTGAATATATTCTGTATCAGGGAGAATATTAATTATTGTAGTATTTCACCTTGATTGTTGTGTTTCAGACGCTGGGGAAGATTGGGCGAGTGCAACAGATTTATCACGACAACGATTTAAAGGTCGAGGTGTGTGGAACCTCGTGGACGTACAACCCTGTCGCTGTGACGAAAGTGGCTTCGTCAGATGGCACTGTTCCCGGCACATCTAGCGGCGGTTAGTTGATTGTATTCACTCTGTCAAATTTGAATTATGAGCATTTTTAGGATGGGAGAGAGGGGGGGGGGACGGGGCTACAGTAAAACTCTATCATTCCCACATCCATCGTCTATTTTATTTTCCATCAAAAGAGTTATACTGAGTCTAATGCTAGATTTTCCGAAACGTATTGTGTACCTGCATGGTTGTTTTTTCCTGACATCTGTAGATATGAGTTTTTGTAAATATCCTCTCACCTATCATTTTTTTATCATTTCATTATCACAAGCTCATTTGTACCCATACCTAGCTATTGGTGAGGTCAGCTCAGTTGAAAAAATTACCTCTATGAAATATTGTCAAACCTCAATATGATTGAAATTTTTTGTATCAAAGAATTAGGCCTATTGAAGAATTATTTATTTCACATTTTCATCAAATTATTGAGCCTTTAGAAAATGTAGAGCCTGTAGGTCCCCTATGACGAAAATCAAATCAAAATATTTTGTCTCAAGTTCAAGTGCTTACTGTGTTTCAGCTAAATCACTTTGCAACTAGTTTGCTGTATTAAAATAGAAATTAGGCTCATATTCATAATTGTATAGCTAATTGCTTAAAACTAGCATTACTTTCGTGTTGTAGAGCGCCTGAGCGCGTTGCTGAAGAAATTGTTCGAGACTCACGTATCGGGTGACGTTAACGAAGAGCTGGTAAAGACGGCAGCCAATGGCGATGCCCAGAAGTGCGAGGAGTCCCTTAAGAGGACAGACGCAGACGTTAACGGTGTATTCGCCGGACACACTGCGCTACAAGCCGCCAGTCAGAACGGTCATCTTGAAGTCATCAAGATATTACTCCGACATAGTGCTGATGTTGAAATCGAGGTAAGCTGGATGGTTTAAAATGAGTCAACGTAGAAATTGAAGTTAGATCTGTTCGTAGAAACAAGTCGTCTCTGGCATGGATATCGAGTTAGGGTACTGCCTAGGTTCGTGTTCAATGTTTTATTCAAGGTAAGCTTGTTACACATAAACGTTTATGAGTTTAATTGAGATAAGTTCATGGTTTTAAATAACCAAGTCTTATTTGGAAGTTGAGGTGAGAGAAAATTCGGTTTTAGATGTGTAAGCCTAGACCTATATAAACTCTGATGATAAATCTCTGATAGTGATGAAAAATGTATGGGCCCAGTTTCTTTTTTTATCAACATTGAAATCTTGATACAGTGAAACCTTTATGCATCATTTTCTAAGGGACTAGGAGAATAAAACCACCCATGCAGAAATCCTATACATACAGGAACATTAAGCATCAGTTATATGGGAGTAGGGTGAGACAAAATGAATGATGGAAGCGGGAAAATAATGGATCTGGGAACGATGCATTGACGTTGCACTGTATTATTGTATTATTATTGAAGGCTATAGCCTTCAATAATTGACCTGCAATAGAGGCTAAAGATAAGTAATTGGTAAATTAATTCTGAAGCAGCATCTCGTGTTTGTTCAAAGATCAGAACATCGGTCTCTTCTAGTTGATACATTCTGCATTCTACACGTTCTGCAACTTGAGTTTTATAGCCAGAGGCAAGCATTCGGAGTGGTTGAATGGTTTGTCAAGTGTTTTTTCTTCAATATGTTTACGTCTCAGTCTTAGGTCTCCCCGATTTATTCCGTGATTTCCTGCGATCAGGTCTTTTGGTCACAAATATTGCATGGGTCTTGCAAAAAATTAAATAAAAAATCTTCCATATTTAAAGTTGAGTGAAGACTGAGATGAGTGGTGGAATGGCTAGCACGCTGAACCGTCACTCAGGAGACCGTGGTTTGATTTCCGCCTTGCTCGACTATTCTGTTACGTTTTTTTTTTGTGGTTCCACTTTCTCAGGTGAATACTGAGATAGTTCCTTAATAACAGGCCACGACCGACTTTCCTATTATCCAAAAACACCTAAGAAAACAACCTTTCAGTTTCATCCCATCAACTC
Organism: Brachyptera risi; assembly: GCA_964007535.1. Classification (NCBI taxonomy): domain Eukaryota; kingdom Metazoa; phylum Arthropoda; class Insecta; order Plecoptera; family Taeniopterygidae; genus Brachyptera; species Brachyptera risi. Next base: position 34,846,438 of record OZ023328.1, on the reverse strand, counting down.
AATCATCATTCCTTGATCACAGATTCCTTAACATACCGGTAATTGTATTGACATTTTTGTTTGTTTAGGCCCGGTTTTACGAAATTGGATTAAGCAATAGTTAGTGGGTTAACTTGTTATCATCATTGGTTACATATGTTATTTTTGTACCTTTAATTAATAGTTAATGGATTAGCACCCTAACTAAAATTGGTAAAACGGGGCCTTATTACTGTGATTATATCAGATATTGAGGAATTCCCTGTAAGAAATGTATAAATTGAAAAAGTTCCCTTTGTATTTCTTAACTTCATCTTTCAATAAATGATTCAAAATAACAATAGGGCCTACTGTTCAGTGTTGAATCATATATAGGCCCACAAAAAGGAATTAAGTCCATAAAACAAAATCCATGAAAAATTACCAAATAGGTGTAAAGAACTCAGCAAATGCTATAAACGACTTGTGTAAAAATAGTCAACACAAATTCAACCCTTAAACAAAAATTGGGTTTTTAGTTCACCCCAAATGCTTGCTTCTTATGCCAAGATCATCAGTCATCACATACCTGCTCGCTTTCTTGCATAGTCATCTGCGTATTCAACAGTTGCAAGCTTGCATTAAATTAAACAAGATAATTAACTTGCACTTTAAGAGTTAATTGATTTCAAAAATTTAAACACTATTACAACAATTATTTTACAACAATTATAATATTCAGTAATTTCACAATAGACTTTATGAAAACATATGAACACAGCTGCTTTCATCCGGATGAGTTTCGCAAATTAGGCATAGAAGGAGAACGGTATCAATAATTGATCATCAACGGACCTAAAGTCACATAACCTACTTGTTAGCTATATGTGCTATGGTGTTTGTTCAGGACAAAGATGGTGATAGATCTGTTCACCACGCTGCATTTGGTGATGAGCCCGCTGTGATGGAATTGTTAGCGCACGCAGGGGCAGATCTCAATGCCCGCAACAAGCGTCGCCAGACTGCGCTGCATATTGCCGTGAATAAAGGGCACGTCGGTGTGGTGAAGACGTTGCTCGAGTTGGGATGTCATCCTGCATTACAGGTAGGACTGTTGATACAATCGTTTATATCTGTATAACGTTTTGAAGTGGAAAAATGTGATAAATGCCAAACCTTGTTTTTTTGTGATGATGATTATTGTTGGCTCAACAAATCTACCATCAGCTAGGCTTCTAGATTACTTGGGAGTATGAATAATGAATATTGTTCACAAAAACAAATGGGCATCAACTGCTTTGTATTTGTATACTGGTAAGTACCAACTGATGATTACAGTGTCCACTAACAGATATACAGTGAAACCTCTATGTATCGTTCTCGGATCCATCGTTTTCCTGCTTGTACCATTCATTTTTTCTCATCCCACTCCCATATAATCAATGTTAAATTTTCCTGGATGGATGGTTTTATTTTCCTGGTCCCTTGAAAACCGCTGGAGGTTTCAGTGTATTGGTACCAAAAGTTATTCCCATTTTGAAGGACTGGTCTTTTCTCCATTCATTCCCATCTTGTTTGATGGGATCAACTGTTTGCGGTTTTGAAGTAAGATGATACCGGTCTCACACCTAGACTGACTCAACGTCCAATTTCATGTCATTCATTGTGAATGAAAGTACGGTACATCAACGACATCTATGAAATATGAATCAAATTGTTGCAACACAACAAACCTTCATCTAGTAAGCCAGCAAATCAAAATCCTCTCAACCTTTGAAAGTGTTATAAAAAGGCAGTAGACCTAATCATGGATGAATAAATGTCAATAGTTGCAAAGTTGTCTGCTTCCAGTTCCATGTGAGCACCTATGAGTGATATTTTAGACAAATCCAACTGGAACTAACTTCCAGTGATGGGAAGACAGATAATTTGAGTACCGGGTGGCCTACTTTGCAATTTTTTGATTGCGATAAGAATTCTGTAAAATGATGTTACGAATGATTTGTCTGCTGATGTATTTAGGCTTGACAGCTTATGTAAGCCTGAAGCAATGGGGTTTTGTACGTTGTGAGTAAATAGATCATATGGAGTCTGCCAGTGTTGAATCAATGGCATCTTTAAGGTTTAATCAAATACCCAGTTTCACATGTAAACGTGATAAATAAAGTTTGTCGCTTGCTGTTTTTTTCTGCGTCTGCGTTATACTTGGATGACAGTCGAATTGCTGTTGGTTAATCGCCTTCAAAATTACTTCATTATCAGTCAAAATTACTCTTGAAAATTCCCCTATCCAAATTCCCCTTGAGTACTATTCCCTTGGTAGCTCAGTCAGCTTAGACACCGCTTCAGAAACTGAAGTCACAGATGGGCGTGTGTTCTAGTCCCACATATGTCATGAGTTTTTGTAAATATCTCATCACTTATCTTCACTCCATAAAGTTTTATCATCACCTGCTCATTTGTAGCTCTGTATAACCTAACTGTTGGTAGGGTCGTTGAGCGGACAATAATCAATAATTAATTAATTACAAGTGTACATACCGATAATCTCGTTTGGAAAAAACGGAGGAAGAAATTCGAAAAAATCCAAAAATCCACTGGGAAATGGGAATGAAATTGATTTTCAAATTGTATTGTGGAAAGTTGATCCTTAAGACATACTGCAGTATCATTGATTTAATGTATTCTGTCATTTTTCTGTTGAATCACTTCAGCCCTATGTGACATAGGCCCTAGGCCAATGTTGGGAAAGTTCACTTATAAAATGAACTTTCAAAAAGTTCAGTTCATGTCGAATAAATCGATCTTTTGAAAGTTCAAGGTTCGTTTTTGTAGCTTTGCTGTAAAAGTTCAAGTTCAAATTCGAAAAAACAGAAGTTTGTTCAAAAATTCACCTCGAAAATTATATGGAAAAAGGGTTCAAAAATAATATATGGCTCGCCTGGTGACAAGTGATCACATGATGAAATCCCGAACAGGGATTATTATACATTCGGGATAGACCGTGAAATAGTCGATTTCATTCGTAATTTGGACGGGGGGGGGGGGGGGAAGTACGGATAGTGCGATCGTGTCAAATAGAATCATGAGCGATCTGAAATTATAAACTTTCGAATGAACGTTTTATTCCATTAAAGATCACCGACAAATCGAACGTGAAGAAAGTTTAAGAACATCGACTGCAAATGTAACGCGTTCATTGAAAAGTTGAAAAAATACCAATGCGTTCATTTTAAAAGTTCATTACCCAACACTGCCCTAGGCCTACTGTTTTTGACACATTTTTCATGCCTCCACATTTGTTACACAAGTGTGATTCCATCTATAAGAAAATAAGGGTTACTGTTCCAGAATCGAAACAGTATTAGGGTTCCAGTGCTTTTTCCAAACGGTCCCAATTCGAGCTACAAATGACCATTTTTGTATTACCATTTTGTAATTAATATAATGTACTTATAACATACGATATTGGAGGAAGGATTGAAAGGTAGAAATGAAAACATGTATGTTTTTTTGAAATAAGAGCTGCTTCTTGTTTGGGTGGCTTCATTTCTTCTGTGATTTCTTTCTGTTGATAATTATCAACTAACATATAAATGGTAAAATAATATAATGAGAAATCATATCTATGGAATTATTTGAAAGATTGAGACCTGAATAAGTGTTCTCTGGCTTGTTCAAATAATGGTATATAACTTCACGGATAATACCCTGGGGCAGAGATAGTCGTAGAAGTTTGGTAACATGAGCAAAGTTTGACCTGTCTGTTTGTGTGTGGGTGATAATACAAAACAATGAGGTCAAAACTGTTAACATAAACTTGGCTAACTTGCAGTGTAAATCTCACTGATTAGGCCATATTGCCAGCATGCACAGGGATGCTATATAGGATATCAAGCTAATGTGCCTGCACTGTTAATCTGCTCAATCTAGGGATTTAGTTAACTTGATGATATAGTCGAGCTCTAACAGGAAACACTCGGTGTTTGTGGATGATCAATTAATTATAATTATTGACTGAAGTTGATAGGTCAGGGATGTACAAAACTGCTTCCATCCCTGGGGTTGATTTATGAGACAAAAGCTCTTACTGCCAGATGTTTTGAATAATTATTGTTATCTAAATGACCTCACCAACTTCTATGCTATTCAGGGGGAATGAATGAGCATATATTGGTAGGGCTATTAGTTATGAAAACCTATGCCTTATGTAGGATTTTGATCAATGCTCTACTCAACTTCAATTTCCATGGCAGTGTCTTGACTGACTTGAGCCTGTTGGGTGCCATACTTACTTGAACTCATCTTGTGTTGAACAAGTAAAATTGAGAGGAACATATAATTTAATTGTCTGCTGATCATTCATGTGTGTCATGTGTGTCATCCTGATCTGCTCATCAATTGATCCAATATATACCAAAATATTTAAAAAATATTGTTATCAACATTGAAAACTCAATACACAACATGCATGCATTTTTGATACTTAACTAACTTAGATTACTCACTTTACTCAACAGGGAAGTGTAGTAGGCCTACCCGCGCAACTTTTGGGTTCTTTCACTTGAAACACGCCCATTTGATTAACATGGGTGTACATCTTTGAAACGCCACAGTTTCTTTATTACTGCACCTACACGAAAAAAAATTACTTCGTCATGTTCACTGTATTTTTCTCATCATTAAGAGAGCAATAAAACAATCCAAAACATCAACAAATTTAAACTATTTGATGAACAAAAACACCTTGTAATTGCAAGGTCGAAAACTTCTACTCAACCGCTCCGTTCCGCCCACGTTAGTGACTGTAAACTCGAAATATTGCAACGCTCAAATTACGGTGATGCCAAGCGTCTCCCGACTGCTTCTTGTGTGTCACGGCCCATACGATATTTTTGTATCGACATGCGCATCACACGTTCAAGGAGGCATCATTAGATCTTATTTCAAAATGGTGTGTTGTTGTGTTTTCCCGAGTGTCCATTATCAAGCACAAATTCAACAGAGAGCTCCAACAGAATTTCCTACGGATCAAGGAGAGTGTAAGAAATGGATGAAACTTATAAGGTAAAGCGCTCACAATAAGCGCTCACCTGCATTTTTTTCTTCTTTGAAGAATTCCATTATTGTGCTATACAACACAGCTATGCTTTCAACTGTTCAAAATGATCCACGAAAAAACAGGAAACGGAACTGCTTTTCGTCTATCTCTCTCATACGTTCGCTTGGCAACGTTGCAATTACAAGGTGTTTTTGTTCATCAAATAGTTTAAATTTGTTGATGTTTTGGATTGTTTTATTGATCTCTTAATGATGAGAAAAATACAGTGAACATGACGAAGTAATTTTTTTTCGTGTAGGTGCAGTAATAAAGAAACTGTGGCGTTTCAAAGATGTACACCCATGTTAATCAAATGGGCGTGTTTCAATTGAAAGAACCCAAAAGTTGCGCGGGTAGGCCTACTACACTTCCCTACTTGGATACTTGTATTTGTAATCTACATGAAACAGATGTTTTTTCTAACAGATCCAATAATATGAGAGTAGAAAAACTCGTAAAAATAACAATGGGCTTAAAATGGTGTTGGAAGAGTATGAGAGTCGAGAGTATGTAAATCGCTCAAAACCTGTTGATTTGATGAAAACACGGGGTTTCGAGAAGCTAAATTTCTATCGATAACTTTCACGACCCGTTTTCAGGATTAAAGCTCGGAGACGCTCCTACTTTATGATATATCATCACTTGGTATGCAATTTTATGCAACGTGCCACGTATATTTTGAAGTGGGGTATATCTTCAATAATTTCTCAAACAATTAGTTTTCATTGAAGCTAAAATAAAGCAGCAGATCTAATAATTTTTAATGGCTGGCCATCATGTATACAATAATGATTATTGAAAATAATGAAATAATGAAAAATATTTCGGAAAATATTGAAAATAGCCCATTGATTTATTATTTTGGAAATAGTGAAAATATTTCATGCATTTTGCCTATTGAGGCTGAATATAACAATTGATAAGGTTGTATTATTTGGATGGGGCATCATGAGGGTGATCTCACAATCTCACTGAATACTGTTATTTTAGTAAATTGTTTCCTATGCACTCTTAACTGAATTGGGTGATAACTTTTGATTGCGAACCCGAGTCTTTGTGCGAGCATAAATAGTTCATCAGTCGAGTAAAGTCGGACGAAGTGCATTCAGAATAATAAAACAGGCGGAGTTCTAACTTGTTTTGTCACTTACCTTGTTTGTTGTTTGTTCAACCATTTCTGTTCATACCTGAGTAAAATGTTCAAACGAGAGTGTGTGTAACGCAGTCATGCCATTCGACGGTGGTAATTGACCAACTCATTTTACATTCATTAGCGGCTGATGCTGATTAGTGAAATCACTGACCTTTTCATTCACAATGTGTATTAACTAATTATATGTAGTACTAGACATGTATGCGTTCAGTGTCATGTGTAGCCTACCCCTGTGGACACTGTGGTCTACACATTACATTGACATATTTACCTGCATCCCTGCAGGCAATACAATAATACCACTGTCTACAGTTTCAATCACAGCGTTTCTAATTTAATTGAAAATGGTTTTCTTTTTGGTGAATTCATGCTTTTCAGGTTTGCTGTCTGGTTGCACAGTAATGAAACGTGAAATGTGTGATAGTCAGGTAGCAGATGTCACTTGATTGGGTAGGCATGTCAACTCATGGTGAAATTCTTTTTTGATTGTCTAGACACACGAAGTAATGATTTAATTGCATTGGTTCAATTTGTTGATATGTTGATGAATGTTTCGAAATTTGTTGAACATTTTTCTTCATATATTCCGATATTCAAATACTCACAATTCTATCAACATGTTTGTTGACTCTGGGTGACAAACTTCTTATTGTAGGTCTACATTTTTTCATAATTCTCCTCCAAAGTTATTTCAAAATATACGAAAATGTGTTTCATTTTTATATTGTATTCTGGTATTTTAACCTGGGAAATTTAATTTAATTTAAAATTGCTCACAGCAGTAGCAAAGTGTTTCCGAGCACCCTTCATCTTAAACAAGTATAGGCCTATGTTTGTCTTGTCGTTTTTTTGTCCTTCAGTAGTTAAATAATTTTTAACAATTTCAAAGTTGCCCTATTTCATCATATATAGAATTTAGTTCATCAAGCTTTTGATCTCAACATATTTTACAATGTGCGGTTGAAGTAAGAGTGCTTCTCAAATTTTATTACACATTCAATTATAGATATTACAAAAATAACAAAATTACTAAACTTGAACTCATATTTACATAGTTGACATTTCTTGTGAGTCAATGATTTTTCAGGTCGAGACACTATTAAAAACGACTACATCTTTCAAAAGCATTGAATGTTCGAAACTGCAGGGAGTTCATTTCTATACAATAACGAAGTTTTTACAATCATGCAATTTGTAAACCACCTTCATATCTCTTGTGGATGCGATCTAGTAATAAATAAGCTAGTAAGGACCAGATGAATTGGAAGTATAATCAAGTAGGAGGTACCTCAGCATGCATAGGCCTATACATCAGGGAGAAAGAAATATATGAATGGACGAGGAGATAAAGTTACTGAGGAAAACCAAACACAACTCAGTCAACAGGGTCAAATATCACAAGATCAACACCCATTTTATGGGTAAGAGATTTTTCAAATCGATATTTATTAGAGAAACAACTTCATCGATCAAAAGCATTAAATGTTTGAAGTGTATAAGCGTTACAAAAACGAAGTTTTCCACAATTAATCAATTGGTTAACCGCATCTGTAGTGTTCGTGGATATACAAGTAGATAATAAGAAGGATGTGTTATTTCGCATGATATCGACCTCATTCCAATCTTGATGGCGATTCCAACAACTCTCCTATGCAAATTGCCTCTCTTTAAATATGTCTCTTGTAAATCCACTGTCTGAATCTTTGATCCATTTACCACCTTAAAAATGCATGATCCCTGAGTGTATGTTTTTTTAGTTCTTCTCGAACCCCTCTTCTCGAAATCATTTCCGCTTTCCTCTGTCTCGACTGTCGCGATCGGTGACCTGTCTCTTCTAAGCCAAGCCAATAGATGTCATTGGGACCAGTGACGTAGAGGCGTGCTCACGGCGAGTTGAATCAGACTCATGGATCTCTAATATTGATCTCGTGTCTCCTCGATAGGCACTAGGCAGTGTTGATGGATGGTGGGTGGCAGGCTTTTTGTTTGTTGATTCCAAATGAAACTCTTCTCTTCCAACACTTGTGTATATGTGTGTGTGTGTGTGTGTGTGTTGTATGTGTGGGTGTGTGTGGCGCAGCGTCTCTGTTATTGCTTATTGGTAGTCGTCGTGCATGTGGTGTGTGCTATTGATTGCGCAGAGCCTTGGTCGACCGGCCAGCCGGCCTCTAGCGAGTGTAGAGCGTGGGATCCGGGCTCACAGTCGCAGGACGCCGGCCGGCTTCCTGAAAAACAACTAATGACCGCGCGGCTCTCTGGAATAACCAGCCGACATAACTGCCAATACACATTGCGACACTTTTCTGTTCGTGAAGTACGAGATTAAATTGCTGAAAGTGTGTTCGCTTCCGATGAGGCGGATTGGAAGTTTGGCGTGATCTTTTTTATTATATATATATAGAGCTGTTTTGAACGCTCTCTGAACACAATCCGTATGAACCTACTTTTCCAACTTTCAGAAAGTGACCGCTTCCCTGGCTCTCAGTTAGCCAACTTGGTTAAGGCACTTCTTTTGAAGACTGAACTCACGTCTGGCTTGGATATCAGTCCCGCATGAGGCATGCGTTTTTGTATATACATAATTTATCAATCACCCGCTCATTCCCGCCCCCAAATAACTCAACAGGGACGTTGATGAAACAATAATCAAAATTTTAGAAAGATTTGACAGTCATGGCTGATTGAAAGTAGTCACTGTTAGTATAATATATCTATATAATATGATGTATAGACGAAATAGCATCAAACGTGGACGTGAAAGTTGTCATCAATTGATATTGAAACCTGGAAAAGTCAGATAATTTCATAGAAATAGCATCGAATAGAAACGTAAAATTTGTCATGAATTGGTATGGGAACCTGGAAAAGTAAGTGAATTCCATGCTTTAATGCAAGTGAGACTCAACGTTACGTATACCACTTTGTGATGTATAGAACTAGAGGTCTACCAATAAGTTATTTGATTACACATTAGTTGGAATTGCTTCCTTTATTTGACTGTTCCCAACGATCTCGGAAGTCTGTTGACTGGTTTGAGGACGAGAGTTGCACGATTTTCCCGTCGATTCGCTTCTCTCCGACGTGTGCCTATCCGACGTCGCCTGTCGGTCTCCTATAAAAGTGAATCGTGAAATTGTTAGTTAATTGTTTCAAAGCTGTTTATCGCTCGATTACTCTCCAAGATACGTTTTCTCAGAAGTTCTCAAATCCCCGGTACGAAACTATCGTCTCACAAAACTTTTATTCGATAATTTCTTCATATATACGAGCTATGACTACAGATCCGGTATGGTACTTTATATAGCCATTTAATTGTGTAAATGGTTATACAATTAATTCAATCTTACAAATTGTAGTTGGTTCTTATCCAGGCAATTTCGTTCTATATAGCTTTTCTACGTGTTTCGAATTCGATCAGTTTCCTTTTGTGTATAGTACGTATATATATATAGGTAATAAAAGTGAATTGCCCCTACCGGTCGGCCTGGGAAACATAGGATCGCAACGTGCTGTATATATATGAATCTTTGGTCGTCATGTTTTACTACCGCGATACAAGAGTGGAAGCTATTTCACTTGTGCTTGGCTTATGAGAGGAGGCGATGATGTCGTAAGAACTGTGATGAGATGACTATCACTGCTGTCAATACCAATTGGCCACCTTTTGTCTTTCTCGGCTGTGCTGACTGAATTTTCAGCCCACAGATGGCTATCCACACTGTGAAAAATGGATGACTTGATTAATTTGATACATTTTTGGTGTCAAGGTGACAGCAACTAGTTTGGGACACTTTAAAGTGTCTCAATTCACAGTGACTTCATTCTGACATAATTTGTGACTCATTTCAGGCATTTTGAGTGACTTATTTCAGGCATTTAAAGTGTCTCATAGGAATGGATCAGGGTGACTTATTTAAGGCACAAATTGTGTCTTAAATAAAAGGGTACGGCTGCACGTTCCTTCAGCACATTCAACCGATACTGTTCAAGATATAGCGTATACATTTTCACTTATTGCAGCCTGCCTCAATTCCAATGCAAGATTGGAAGAGACGCATTTATACAATACTTGTGAATATTTAACGGTACACTTTCAATAATTGATTGAATATGATGTGTGAATATGAAATGATGCTTGCAGACGTGCAATAGAAGGCCATGTGCGGGGGCGAACTGGTCACATGAGTGGAGATTAGGCCCTAAGCATGCTTGGATTATTGAGTAATAATATAAATTGACCACCTTGTAGGCCTACTTGTTGTCATGGTCCTTTTGTCCACCTCGTTCATACATTTTCCGTTGGATACCCGGGCGTTGTAATGTTTCAAGCAGAAATATTTTGAATGGGTCTATGCTAGAATACTTTCTTAAGTAAAAGTACGTGCTACACAACTGAGAAAATGAATTGGACCTATAGGGACAAATGTTCAACTTGAACATTTAATATACCCGAATCTGAACCAAATATAATGCAAATTTTTATCATAATATTTGAAAATACCACATCGTGTAGCATGAAGAAGTATAGTATCTACGGGTATCTCCATTTAATTTCTCAATTATTTCTGGTTCAACGACGCACTTTTCCGATGAATAAGATTCATCAGCTTCGGTGAATGATGAATATAATGGTGAATATAAGGTTATTTTATCAACAGATTTTAGTCAGTGTGGGAAGAAATCGGTCATGGCCTGTTGTTGAGAAACCATCTCAGTATAAACCCCGAACTACAGAAGGATAACACGAAAAATCTTTGTCAGGATGATCGACTTGGTATTGAATGGAATCCAGGCCTCCTGAATGACGGTTCAGCCAATCTAACACCCGTCTGATGGTATCTATTTGTTGAAAACATTCTCGCTGTCCCGGGAAAATGAAATGCTGGGTCATTATATTTAATACATCCAATTGAGTTGACATTTTCATTTTTTACTGTTGATAAGTTATTGTATAATTTTTCCTGAGGATGTATATAAAATGGCGTTTATAATTGACCGATTTGTTTAGAAAGTTAATATCATGCAGGGCTTCATTTGACCATCGATTCTGACCAATGACATTATTTTGGTAGCTTTTTTGTCTTGAAAGTGGCCCTATAGCATTCGGCTCCTTCATAAGGAACGCTTTAGAAATACAAATGTTTCAGCTTTGCCCTAAACACCGCAATTAAATATTGGTGGAAAGACGTGACAATTAGGCAGTTTCCAGAATCAATGGTAATATTATTGGAAAACACGGCTTATAGCTGTCATGGTTTTGAACGATTTTGAACGAAATGAAAATGAGAATAAATCTGAAAGCTGTGTTCGTGACAAAATAATTATAGGGTAATTTCAATTATTTTTGCAATTTTGAATAGCAAGAACACAAAATATTCATGGTGTGTAGATTTCCTATACTGAAAGAAAGTGAAATTGTCATATTACATTTAATTATATCTTGAATCTTGAAATCTTCTCCTTATCTAGCGCTGCCTTGTAAATGTAGGTCCATGCTGCAAGAAAATGCGTCAGAAACATTTTGAGATTGGGCAATTCTATCGTAGTCAGGGTAGACATTTAGCTGCTCAAAATGCAAATGAATTATGAAAGCAATAATTACAAAAGTGTAACGCCAATTAAATTGATATATTCTATGTAGTATACTGTATTCTGTATAAACCCGTTGTTGTGTATTTAAATTACGTATATATACACACAAACTATATGTATTCCCTGTTTCTGCTAGTTTCTGAAATTTTAATGTCCATCCCTCGAATAATTAATAATGTTCAAGTCTCTTTGACGTTTCCATCTTATAATGAAATAATTTGTTCTCTTTAAATGCTTTTTGAAATACGAACGAGTAAAGTAAAGATAGTTAATTCATCTAATTACTTGTGCAATTAGCTATCTCATCCCTCTTTCCTAAGAACGTGTTTTTATTCTACGCTACTGATGTAACGATATATATATATATATATATATATATATATATATATATATATATATATATATATATAAAATATATATACGATATATATATATATATATATATATATATATATATATATATATATATATATATATATATATATATATATATATATATATATTATATGTAGTGCATGTAACATTTTCACCAATGTAATCAACAAATTGCGCACTGAGATTTTACCCACAAGGCGTTACTAAATAAGCCTGATTAGAAGTGTGCTTAATAATCACTCTCCTTCCCTCGCGTAAATTTATATCAACTCGTCAGCTTTTAACGATATTGACAAACTCTCTTCTCCTCTGTCTCACCTACCTTTGCTCTCGTTCTCGAGAGGTCGATATTATCGCTAGAGGCTGGCAAATGTGTAATAACTAATATCTCGCAATGTGATGACACCAGGGGAATCAAAGTGATCAATGACGAGTAATTAGACTTCACGGGAACTTACGTGATCGGCGACAGGATGGAAGGGGGTGGGAGGGGGGGGGGTGATTGGGGGTCGAGTTTCTGGACCTGGTCATCAGTGGATGGATTTAGCAGGTCTTCGGGTGATGCAGTGTGTATGTGTTGGGTGATTCTGTTTGAGCGTTATCATTAGGAGCTGAGACGCTGGTGTGGGGGGGGGGGATTGGTTGGTTTGGGATGGTTAGGTGTAGGGGGGGGGGAGGTTGAGCTTAACCCGACAAGACTTATATTGTATAGTCTTGATCTTGTCAAATAATCTTCACGGTGAACCCGTTTTGTACTGCTCAACTTGTACTGCCGATTTGTGCACTTGTAAAGTGTGGAGTTCAACATGATCTATTTCATAACTAAGTTATCATATTTTATGAGTATTGAAATCTTAACTTCTAAATAAAAAGCATATTGCCTGTATGGAGATAGTATGTTTGTCATGGTTGTTTGAATGTGGTTTACCTTAACGATCTCACTAACAGCTAGGTCATTTTAGGGTACGGATGATCAGAAGATAATGAAACTATGAAGTGGTGATAAGTGAAATGACGTGTACAAAAACCCATGCTCCCAGATGGACTCGAACTCACGCCCAACGGTGACTTCAGTTACCAAAGCGGACTCTGAAGCGACGATTGTCATCTAGAAAAGTCGAGGCCGAACAAACTAATTCCGAAGTTCGGATTTGAGAACACTATTTGGGGAACATCGCTGTTCACTTATTGCATTGTGATGTACAACAGCTGAAATATTCACGGACAAGTTTTGTTCACCTTGTTTCGCGATGCGTAAAAACTGGATTTCAATGAACCTACTCTATTTTTCGGTGCGTGGTGAAAATCTTATGATGGACAGGATTCCGAGTATACCTTATATTCTGCATCGTCAAACGCTTTCATAGAAATCTATCGTATAACGTTGAATCTGTATACATGAAATGCATGCACGAATATAACATCATTCTCATTGACGGGGATTTTATACCAAAAGCGAATTGAAAATTCATCTTTCCCGTTTTGCACGTTTGATGTATAATAAAGATTGGATTCCTCTCCGCGTTCATCGATCGGACTGCAGTATAAATAGAGATGCACTCCAGCAATAAATCAGACGTATATATTGTATTCTGTATCAGGCGGCTTCGTGACAGCGTTACAAATGAAATTTACGGAAAACAATAAGCATTCTATTGATTTACTTTAGAGCTAAACTACAGTGTTCTATTTTCGAACAAACGCCTACCCACTGTGCGCTCCTAACTTTAATTCCAATAAACTGGGAATAATTTCGAAATAGTAATAATAAAATCATCATGCTCGACTTCACTCGCGTACAGTGTTGGTATATTCGATATAATTTAATAAATGGTTTCACAGTTGTTTGTCTGTCAGCTGTTGTTATTTTGCACGCGTTTCATCATTGGCTTCGTGCCGTGGAAAAGTCTTGAGCGTTGCGTTCGCCTAGGGCGGTCGTCTAGCTCGATGTGGAGGATGAGGCAGGATGAATATAGGGTCGGGATGAGCGGGGTGAGGTGGGATGAAAGTGGAATTGGACGCATGAAGAATGCAGATGAACGAGATGAGTGCCAGGATGAGCGGAATTGTCTGGTTCTAAGTGGAGGATGATTCCAGGGTTGATCAAATTTACCCGGTAGATTTTGCATCCAAAACTCACATGTAAAAATCCAACGTGATTATTTTTTGTGAGAGTATGCGCTAGGGAGGGGAGGGGGGGGGAGGTCATTCAACAGGAAGTACCAAAACATAGGCCTACTTTATTGGTAATATTTTATCATTATGAAAATTGTGCTTTGAGCTTTTTCGACTGCTGATCAAACGAAGAAAATATACTTTAATTAACGGTGAATGCTTCTCAAGTGAATGGATGTATAATACATTTGGCTAATCAAAAGCAGAAATAAGAAATGAGCTCTTCGTATTTACTGTATGGTTTTGGTTGTGTGTGTTCTCAGCAAGTGTGTCGTTCTACATACTTTTTTTTAGCTCTACTCTCAGACACGAGTCAGTTGTCTTGTATCATGTTTGACATTGTCATGGCAGTCTTATCGTTAGGGTGGAGGTGCCGGGTTTCAAACAGGAACATTCAACTCGGATAACTCGCTGTACTGTTGACTTCTTATTTCTCCCCTTTTCATGTTAATACTGACGTTTCTAACCAAATGAACATACAATTGTATCTTTATTCAAGTTGGGAAAACGCAGTAGCTAGTTCGACTAGTTTGAACTTGTAGGCTACGTCGAAATATACGTCAATTTTATTTTCATTTTTTGGTCAACTACACTTATTTTGACCACACAATAATCACAATGTAAATGATGAAGTAAAAAATGAAACAAATAATTACTTTGTGGGGTAATTTAATTTTCTGCTGAATAGACAATCCTCGTTGCTCCATTTACAATTACTTTTGTATACAATTACTGGTCTACAGTAGAATAATATATGCATATAGCTGTATTAATATATAATTGAAACCGTTCGTTTCATTTCTGATAGCCAGCTGGAACCTCATTTGCAGAATATAATATATCGTGCAACAGTATGCCATTATAAGCATCCCATATGTTCAAATATGATATAATTCACATCAAAGGAACATATATTTCGTATAATGTTGTGATTAATACACTCCTAATTGAATCGCATTGTTTATCTATGTGGTGTTTCTGATAGAAGGTCCCGAAGCATGTCACTGTTGTTTTGGAATATTTCTGTTAGTATAGCATGCCAATGTTTGTGTGACACAATCCCTGTATATTTGGGTCTGAATCACTCGCACTCGAAAGGCCCTATATAGAGCATGATCAAATAAAAACTTATTCGTTCTATACTTTTCTGTCCTTCGCTCTATAAGAGATAATTGAATGTCAGTTAAAAATTAAATACTACGGAATGCTAGAAGAAATGGACAAAATGGACGGAATGCTAGACAAAATGCACCTCTTGAAGAACACTTTCTACTACGTAGAGGATTTCATGGACACTGGCTTTATCTAGAAAAATTTGAATCAATATTCAATATAACTTAAAATTATAATTAATTAAAACTAGAATTATTACAGAACTGGAATCATCTTAAGAATTGAAATTGATTGATAAAATCAGAATTTCTGATAGTCCCAAACAGAATTATTTTTAGAATGAAATGTATTTCCAAATTGAACTTCAAAATTGAACATACATCAGCTATTGAAAGCTGATAGGCCTATCACCTGAAAATTGGAGTTCAAAATTAATAGAACCTATTTTCATTTATTAAGATTATTTTAAATATTATTCCAAATATTATTAGCATTATCATTTTGAATATTACTATCATTATCATTATTGTTGGTTATCAATGGATTTACTCAATATCATATAATGTTATAAGCCACATTTATAAGTGAGTAAGCTGATGATTGTAAGCTGATAATTGTATAGGCCTACTACTAACCATTCCGATTTCCTCGGAAGAGGGTTAAAGGAATTATTGAATGAATAAATAAATAAATGCACGAAAGAGTTCGGCGGACACATGAGTACCGTGCCGCCAATATTCACATGGCTGAATATTCTTAAATTCATCTCAATTTTCACACCGACTTCTCGGTATTGTTGAAACCGTATAGTTTGAGAATTTATACTCTCGACGCCCGCATTATATCTTGTAAGTGCAACCATTCAGTTGACCAAGCAGTTCGGAAAATTTCCTCCCTTAATTGATTTATTTTCGGGATAAAGTTCCTTTCTCATATATTTGAATAACGACCTGTACTTGAGGAGAGGAAGCGAGAAAGGGAGAGATGTGTGTGTGTGTGCGGGTGAGTTCAATTCTTCAATCACTAGATGTTTCGCTCTCTTCCTGCTGGCCAACTTCCAAGAGATGTGTGCCAACTCTTTTATATTATTATGTTTGCAAAGAATCTGGCTGGACGACGTAGAGAAGACATTGCAGTACTGAGGAATCTCCAGCTCTTGTTTCCAAACTAGAGTATTACTGCTGAGCCGTTCAAAATTCTGGAACATATGTTGGAGTTATGGTATTGTAGTATTTATATGTGTGTGATGTATACCGGTATTATATGTATATATATATATATATATATATATATATATATATATATATATACTACAGTTACTACAGTTTTAGCTCGTCGTGAACCTTCATCCTTAAGGATTCAACTTCATAATTCTGTTGAGTAAACGGAAAAAAACGTTTTGTGACGTGTCATGACATCAAAAATATCTTCATTCATCAAACTTCTGAATTTCATTACACAAGTTGAAGCTTTTGTTCTCCCACACAGGGAATTAAAGACGACACTTATTTTTTGTACCTCAGTACGAGCTATAACGCTCTTGATCTCTTCAAATAGAGTGGTAAAACCTATAGTTCATTGATCATAAAATATATAGTCATAAATATACGAACTAGAACTGCACTAAAACATCATCTCACCTCGATCCTGAGCTCCGTGTAATATGAAAATGGGTTTAGCGTGTTTCCATTGGTTCTTGTTAACAGATATCCATTGAAACAAATACCTCTCAGTCTATAAACGAAACTACACAGTTGAATGTTGATTGCGTCCTATTGGCTGGTTCATTCCTATACAATGCCAACGAGATGAATCTCTTTGGAAATACGTCACCATGGGAACAGAGTTTACTGTTCTATATCTATAGTGTCTAGAAAAACGTTGTTGTTGAGCCAATTGCAGCTCGCGCATTTGTACAGTACCGGCTAGACGTCATAATTGCTCGAGTGAAATACGTGCTTTGTGTGCAGAGGATTAATGCACTGTCGACCTAATTCTATAGGTTCAGTTTCTATCCAATGTGTGTGCATATATATATATATATATATATATATATATATATATATATATATATATATATATATATATATATATATATATGTATATATATATATATATATATATATATATATATATATATATATATATATATATATATATATATATATATATATATATATATATATATATGTGAGATGAGTTCATGGCTACCAATTCGATGAGTCGCATTCAATTACGTCTAGGATTAGTTCTAGTATTGAAAAGAGTTTCAGGAGACGATCTTTTGTCTGTTTCATTTGATGCATCGCCGGATCATCGGTCTGATTCGTAATCCTGTACCTTGGAAGTTTAGTGACATATAGACAGTGTGACGTATTATAAATGTCTGACTCCTTCTTCATGTTATCTATGAAAAAATCTGATCAATAACGTTATTATTGAACTATGAAAGTAGTCAGACTCAATTTCGGAATCTCAGTTCAAATATTGCCTTGATCTGGATTGATACTGGAAATGGGTTCGGGTGTAAAACAAAAGTGCAATCTTCTTGGATTTTTTTTTGTAGACCATCTTGTTTTTTTTTCTGTCTTCTTGCTTGCATATAAGTCCATTCGTCTTCTTTCTTACCGTCGCAGTGTAGAACGTTTTATCTCTGCCGCTTATTTATTGCACCTGGGACATTTCTCTTGCTTATCAACGCGCTTCTGAATATCATCACTCTCTGGACGACCTGCTTGCTACTGATGTTTGTTCTTGATTTACTCCTCGTCCGACTTACGTTCTGTGCTATTCTTATCTTGTCTGCCCCATCTTTCTCTCTCTTTCTTTTTCCCAGTTTCTCATCCACTGCGTGTGAGATGACCTATATTCAGCGTATACCAGCTTCCATGGCTGAGGATGAACTCGAGGTGGTCTGCACCAGCCATTGTTCTTGGGGTAGACACACCACAATATGGCGCTACCAATATTGGAATGTAATAACTGTGCATACATGTGTACGCCCGCCCTGTCTAGATATTTATAATCTCGATATTTTCAGTGGTCTGTGCTTTAGTGCCTAATATCGAGCTATGTTTTTGCAAAATAGTCTACGAATGATAATCGTGAAAATGGCAACAACTTTACAATCATCCGATGGCGAGCAGACACGTGAGCCCATCGCCAAATGTCAACTATCACAAGAACGTGATAATTGAGATAAATATGTTGTCCTTGTTGTTGATGTTGTTGCTCTTGTAGTAATGGTGTATGACGACTCCACCATCTACCATGTCCATATATTATGTGAGGGGGTGAGAGGGTATACGAATAAGCTTGACGTAACTTCAGTTCTTGGAACGACGTGTCTTAGTTGACTGAGCCACGGAGACCGCTTTTATCATTCTGGTATCACTATACATAGTGAAAGAGGACTATCAAATAATGTGTAGCAAGAGTCCAGAGTCGATTTAGCGAATTTTCAGTTTTTTGGTGGTAACTTTTTAACGGAATGAGATATCAAAATTCTAATACAGACGAAACACATATACTTTGCAATACTTACAAGATGGTATGAGCTTTAACCATATTTAGCTCATATCGCAGTATTGTCTCGCGTTTACAGCTTATTTTTTTTCAGCCGTACACGCTTGACAATTATTATTATTATTATTTTTTAATAACATCGAAACTTGATACAAAATCATACTGTTCCCCAATTAAGGCTATGAATGAAAGGTAGGATCGTATAGACGGGGCACCACAAGGGCGATCTTACCACCCCATTTTAATTATTTAAAACAAAGGAACTTCAACACCAGGACTGCGCTGTCTGTGACCATAATTGTCCGCCGCAGATAAAAGTCTTTCAGTTTCCGACAATAATGCGACATGAGTTATATAGTTCAATTTTAAACCATCCTGAAGGTATTCAAAATAGCTGTGTTTCCTTTATATCAGAATTTTGATATCTTAGACTGTTCGTAAGGTATCAACAAACTGATATTTCTCCAAATTCACTCCCACGCGCTCTCAAGTATGATCAAGGGTTCAAGATTAATATGTCCACTTAAATTTCGTAAAAAAGCTTGAAAACTCAAGAATAAATAAAAAACAGCTTAAATAGCTTGGAAAACAAATGCTTAAAACTATAGCAACTCACAGCAAATGATAATCTTTGTCTAATAACTACAACCATAGATATACCTCCAACTATAGATACCTATAACTATAGATAACTATAATTATAGATGGACGCTATCTGATAAACCTGGGGAACTGACGGTCAATATTATGAATAACGGTTATTAAAACACTTACGTCGTGTATTTTTGCAAGATGATGACCATTTTCCTGAATCCTTAAGTATTTCAAAGTTTTCACATGTATCGATCGCCATCAAGAAAAGCTGGGTAGAAAGTTTGTTACATGTATAGAGTCTTCGCTACGCTTATCCCCAATAAAATATTGACATCTAAAGTAACGATCCCCTTTATACTCTCTCCTTAGTGCTTTCCCTTACCACACATATATATATCCGCACGTGCATCTATATATTAATGCATGCATCCACTATATGCATGTCGATGTATAGACGCACTTAGAGAGTACTTATATCTCAACTTGTTCGTTCCGTGGAACGCTGGCTAGAGTGTACAGTATACTTGTACTTATATAAAGAAGAAGGTTGCCTGCCAACGTGAATGAACACGATTGCCATCGTTATATTAGTATATCTGTGGTATTTTTGAGGTACTATGGTTCTTTAGGACGAGATTTATTATAATATATCTTTCAATTGCGTTGGATCCTTGAAGTTACAGCAATATAATGTATAATAACATATTTTTTTACAATTATTCAGTTGGTAGACGACCGTCTTTCGTGAATACGAGTTTATATACGTATAATATACAAAAGATGGTTGTTTTCCGACTGCTCGATTAAGGCTCAACCATCGCAAGTAAGATTTATGTAGACTCTCTCGCAAGAAGCGTCTTTACCGTTCGTCGCATAAATCAGGGGGGCGGTGGCGTCCTGTTGTCAGCTGTTAGCGTCTCTCCAGCTGAAATACAGCCACCGCCTCTTCTAGGCTCAAGTAGAACCCCCCGTTCCCCCCTTCCTTCCCACCCCACCTCAAGTAACAAAGAGAGATATGCGTATTTAGAACAGTACGTGAATGTAGAGTCCAAACTTATAGAGGTTGACAGGAGTGACGGAGGTTGGTGTAAATATCACGACCTCTTCTTGTAAATTGTAGTTTATAAAAATGTTTTCTCGACGAGATGCAGTGGTCGAATCGGAAAATATCTTGTGTCTTTTTTTTTCTTGGGGGGGGGGATGGTAACTCGATTCGAACGGAATTAGTGGTAGTGTAGGCGGGGAAAAAAAGGGGGGGGGCAGCGAAAAGAAGCGCAGAGGAAAATTGAAATTCTGCTTTTATCAATCGTATTGTCAAGTTTTGGGAGTTTACAGTCATTCTGTTCATTCGCTTATCAGGTTTGAAAATAAATAATGAACGATTTGGATTTTCAGTATCAATGTTTTCACGAGGTGTTGTGGATGGTGGGCAGGAGTCGGTCGTGGCTTGTTGTTAAGGAACCATCCCAGTATTAACCTAAACGACAGAGGGAAACCAAGAATAATCCCTGTCAGGATGGTCGTCCATAGCGGGAATCGAACCCCGATCTCCCGAATGACGGTTCAGAGTGTTACCACTCGGCAACGCATCTAGGTTATTTTTTCTTTTTATCAGAATTTTGATATCTCATCCGTTCAACAGTCATCACAACAAATTGATATTTCGCTAAATCGACTCCCATGAGCCCGACTCGCGATGTGTATGGTTATCCACTTTCTTTCGTGTGTACAAGTGTATGGACACGTCTTATGATGTCGATGAACTCGTCTCTATTCTTGTCTGGAGATTATTGTGATTGGATTAGGGGTACTCGACTAGAACAATGGATAAAGTTAACTTGTATCTAATGTAGACCGTGTGACGTTGATCGATCTATAAGTTTGTGGATAACATTGTTCTTTAATTTTGTTCTTCGACTTGGGTACACTGATTATAGTATATGTCTTGCATCGCGCTTTATAGCGCATGTGAATCGATTTAACGTAATATCGGTTTTCTATGTGATAAGTTGTGATGAGGTACAAGGCTTGGATTTTGATGAGAAACACATATGTTGAAGAAACACATATTTTTACCACTCATAAGATGGTTTAGACGTAAGAACGGATCAACTTATACCTTTTAATATTTTCACATGAGTACAGATGAAAATATATACTTTTTCGGCTGTAAATGTTGGGAACTATGATTAATAATTCCAATTGACGACTCGCAATCTCCGCCCCCATGACGTCAGAAATCATACCGTCCAATCAATAGGGCTGTTAGAACTGTAGTCAAATTCAAATATCCAGCCGGAGTATCTTGAAAGGACTACAAATGATATGATCCAACTGGCCTGCTGATAAAACACGCCATTTTTTGTTGTTTACTTGGGCTAGTATCAGAATGTTGACACCTTTCACCGTTTCAAAGTTATCATCAATGATCAGTATTTTTCAAAATCGACTGAGAGAGTTTTCATCCGAAGTGATGAGAGTTTTCAGTATATCATGGTCACCACATAGTGTCGGCTGATCCAAAGACCTGGAAAGCCTGGAAAACTAGTTATATGAACTCGAGAATAGTATCTTTTAGTGCATTGTTTTCATCTGAAGTGATGAGAGTTTTCAGTATATCATGGTCACCGCATAGTGTCGGCTAATGTAAAGTCCTGGAAATCCTAGAAAACTATAGTTATATGAACTCGAGAATGGCATCTTTTAGTGGATTGTTCTCATCTGAAGTGATGAGAGTTTTCAGTATATCATGGTCACTGCACAGTGTCGGCTAATGTGAAGTCCTGGAAATCCTGGAAAACTATAGTTATATGAACTCGAGAATGGGATCTTTCAGTGCATTGTTTTCATCTGAAGTGATGAGAGTTCTCAGTGCATCATGGTCACCGCACAGTGACGGCTAATCCAAAGTTCTGGAAATCCTGGAAAACATTTTTACAACATTCCAACATTTTTTCACTACGATTTGTACGATTAATGCCTAGCGTAATCTCGCTATATCAATCTTAGTTTGGCGAATGTGTGGAAAACCTTGAAATGATCTATATAATCTTGACCACCGCGAAAAATATTCCATTATATATATATATATATATATATATATATATATATATATATATATATATATATATATATATATATATATATATATAAATAAATATATATATATATATATATATATATACATATATACATATACATATATATATATATATATATATATATATATATATATATATATATATATATATATATATATATATATATATATATATATACATATATACATATACATATATATATATATATATATATATATATATATATATATATATATATATATATATATATATATATATGTATATATATATATGTATATATATATATATATATATATATATATATATATATATATATATATATATATATATATGTATATACATATACATATACATATACATATATATATATATATATATATATATATATATATATATATATATATATATATATATATATATATATATATATATATATATAAAATATATATATATATATATATATATATATATATATATATATATATATATATATATATATATTCACATCGAATGAAAAATTAAATCATGAATACAATTTAATTGAATCGAGTATTTGTATTTAACAGTGACTATATATATATTGATGGTGAATGGACGCACCCTTAAGCCCCCCAACATATAGAGAGCTGCCTGTTTATGCATGACTAGGTGACTGAATGAGCAGATTATACACGCTACATTGACGGGCGTCGAACCCAAGCGTCGCTCTTCCAAAGCTCATCCAATTGATGCTTTTATGACTAAATAAGTGGCTTTGAACCAATGGACCATAATATGGAAACAGCGCGTATATGTATACATATACCTAATCTGGCACATAAATTTATACGGCTTTTGAATCTGTGGGATTAGCATAATAATGAGTCTATTATAGATTAAATTGTTAAATTTAATCTATATTTTTTCACGGTCTTTCGTGCATTGACTGGTATTATAGTACAAAGTGGTATGAATAGTTATTATTCTGCTGTTTCGACTGTTTTATAAACGCCTCGTTATGAGTTTTATCGGTTATATTGAATCACTGGCGTATTATATAGACCAATAAAATTAACTCTTGCATAAAACGTGTGGAAACTTATGTAATTTTTCAAGTATTCGACTTGTAATAGGCAATAAAGTATGGTGGTGAGGATATATTGGCGATTATAACTTTTTTCTTATTACACGGATTAGCCGACAGAATAAAATGGAATGAAAGTAAATGCATTGGAAAATTAGTTTATGTATTCATATATTATAAGCTTTGTATAGGCATACTGGTGAACTAGAACAAATGATGGATACTTTCAGAACAAGTTATAAGTAAGAGATGAATTTAATACAGGACCAATATTTGAATATTGCCACTTTCAATTCAATTTTTCAGTTTTCTACTCGTGTCACTTCTTACCACCCACAAGAGGGATAAATGCGATCAATGTGACTCGAGCATTTTTGCATAACTCCCAATCATTCCGATGCTTGAAGTAGTGTTCTTGACATATTGCCTGGCCTGTGTTTGTTGATTGTGATTGTGAGTCCCTTGTGAATTAGTTTTTAAAACAGTCCCAAAGCTAATTCTTCGCAGGCAGTTTAACATGAACAAAACTCATGCAAGCTTTTGGTGGGTTTAGTAAACACTAATTTCTTTTTTTAGTAAACCGATTACTGCAATATAGGATTAACCATTCGCCGGAATGGTTCCAGTTTTTGCTCGTAGCTGGAAAAAGCACACATAAGAGATTCTATTGCAAGAACCTGGATTTTTTGAAATACCCTTTACGATTCTACTGTGGTAAGAATAACAAGAATATGGGTATGAGGACTGAAAATTAAAATGGAACTTTTTCACATGACGCTTGAATACGTGTCTCCTTCTCCCTTTCCCTTATTGGCAGCTAACAATACATACATATTATTCTCTCTTGTACTTTCACGGGATACAATGATGTTGAAACCTTGTATTGATAACTGTACCCGTGTATATATTACAATTCATACTCCCTTTGATTGTATTGAATGAAATTGTTTTCTCGAAATTGCCTTTGTTATTTTCTTCTTTTCGAAGATTTTTTTCCCTTCTTTCGCATGGGAAGTTTCTTTTGTCGGATAATGAATATCGTAAACCCTTAATGCTGTATTCCTAGCCGCAAGACTCTATTTGTATTAAAAGTTCATCGCATCTTTATTCGCTTTCTTTGGGTTCAGTATTATCATTTGCAATTCTAATGTAATAACATTTATAGGCGTACATGTATTTGGTGAGATAGATAGATACAGCTAGCTAGAGCTTATTCACTAAGTTCATTCATCATTGCCATTTTCGCAAACCCTTTGCGCCCTTTAAGTCGCTATGGAGCAGGCATTCAAAGAAGAAACAATCAAGTATGAGCCGACTGTCACTTTATATAACGTATGATTCATATCTTTTTTCTTCATTGGATTCACGATGGATTTCTTTACTATTTGAATTTCATTCTTTTCGGTTTAATGTTTTTATTTTGCTGCACTCATCTCTTGATCTTCTTCTTTTCATTTTATTTCATGCATTTTTGTTGTTTTTCATCTGTTATTTTTTTTTCGTTGTAAAATAATTTACGTTGACAGTGAAAGTTTTTAGAATCATGGGATAAAATCATCAGTCGGTGGAGGTGCCGTGTCTATACTTCACCCGTTGATAGCTTGACCGCGTTCAACGCATGTTCCCTCAGTTATGTTCTCGACTAGTAGTAGCTTCAACTGATAATACATTATATAGCAGAATCTACTTTTCCCCCCTCTCTCACACTCCTGCTCAGAGAATTGTAGACAAGCAATAGTTCTAATTCATATTGAACAATCTATGTAGGCCTATTATTTCGGTCACCACGATGAACAGTGTTAATGGTGAAACTTTTCCAATTATCTGAATATAAACATGATTCGGCCAACAAAGCATGATTGTGCTTGCTGCACTGAAAAGCGCAACAGTTGCCCTAATCTGTATTCCAAACAAACGGAACTAGATTTTTTTTAACTCGTCAGGATATTTAAGATAGAGTTGAAAGCGCATGGAAGTCTATTCAATACCTTCATACCTTCAGTACCTTCAATACTGTTCAATACCTTCAAAATAATTTGAAATTAAATTATCAACCTCGCATTTCAACATTTGCACAGATGAACAACAAAAAATGTGTTCTTTAGCCCTTCATGTTTATTACTCCTCCTTAAGGTGTTTTGTGGTTCATTTAGTGAGTCCTTGAAATACTTCTACTTCTCTAGTTCAGGAAAATACAACTCAGAGATGACATAACTTTCTAAAATATATGTCATTTGGATAGTTGCTGTATATGAATGTCAATTGCTGGAAACTTGACAAATTTTAAAGCACTTTTTGGTAAGCTAAAAATGAACATTTTCCTTCTGTTATTGTTCACAGTTGTGAAAGATTGTACTACTTTATACAAATAATTGAAAATTCAATCAGGAAATTAATAACATTTGTATACTCAAAATCTTATATGTCTAAATACCGTACCTCCTTCTATATATGAGTACTAAAAATGGAAAGTAGGCGAATTTCAGAAACAATTTACTGATTTAAATCACGTTTCTAGCCGGTAAAAAATTTAAATGTTCATTTCGTTTTCACTAACCGCTGTTGAAAAACTTTATGCAAAGTGTTATACGTTCTCTATTGTTTCATCGGTACAAATATAATCCGTAAAATACACGTCACGAGAAATAAAGCATCCATTTTTTTTTCACGAGATGATTGCTGCACATTGTTATTCGATTTTCACAGACTTGCTACCAGGTTCAACTTCAGTGCTTCATATAAATTCAAATAAATTCAAATTCAAATTCAAAATTCATTTTATTCTGTTCCAAGAATTACATTGTACATGGATTGGTATACAAAACAAAAACGAAACAAAAATAATATAGAACAGAAGCCCGCTTAAGAATCTAATATTCTTGTGTGCGGGCTGACAGTAAGTTATAATACAATAATAGATTTTTAGTAGCTGAAAATTTAGGAAACAAAGACATGAAATGAACAAATAGGTGTTAATTATATAATCGTAGTAAACGATCATGGAATTATGAACCAAGGACATTAATACATAGATGTTAGTATATTAACATAGAAAAAAAAAATTGCGAATAGTGTAGGTATCACCCCTAAATAAATTAGGGCCGGTATTATAAAGAACAGTTATTTGATCGAATAGCTAACCTGCCACATAAGCTATGTGACCACATAAGATTTGTGCCGTGTATTACGAGCTCTAAATTCCGTTCAAATAGTTATGTATCAGGTTAGCCGTGACTTATTCGGAGTGTGGCTATTAATTGTCTAGGTTGGTAATAATCCGGGGATTTTTATTCCGTAAATTGTGTTGTGGTACGACTACATCACGAGCTAGCTGACAGATTGTCAGATTTGACAGATTTGAGAAAAAGTCAACATTATGGATAAGAAGAGGGCTCGTGAGCCAAATTTTTCTTCGGAAGACCGTTTCAAATTGGTGGAAATCGTGCAGAGGCATCAGTCAGTCATAGAGTGTAAACAGACTGACGCCCAGACCTGGAGAGAGAAGGTAATATAATGTTTGTAACTAATGAAAATATGCCCTTGGCTAGGCATTGAGGTTAGGGCACTGATCTACTTCAGTTTTAATATAAAGTCCAATCTCGGCGTATCTATATTAGCAAGATATAGGCCTAGGCCCTATATTTATACAGCATTATATATTATAAAGGGCCACACCATTGGTTACACTCGAAATATAGGTCTAGGCCTATCTAGCAGGAGCTTTTACAGTAGGTTAGTTGGGCTATGCCTTGACCTAGCCATTGAATTTGTTATTACAAAATCAATTACCTAGCCAACAACACACTATATACTCAATGACCTATCCTATATACTCTGTCTATGTAGGCCTATACACTGAACCAACTTGGGCCTGGATGGACAATGACTTGTGGATGACTAACAGCTTTACAGTTTCATAATTCACATCTTGTTTTGTACATTTTAGAATAAACATGGTTATTTGTTCCGTTAGGCTGCTGAGTGGGACTTGGTAACAAGTGAATTTAATGCCACATCCCTCACAGTACGAGGCAAAGCATCACTCAAGCTCAAATACGAGCTATTAAAAAAGGAAGCTCGACAACGCAGTGCGAAGTTGCGGCAAGAGCAACTGAGGACGGGGGGAGGTCCACCAAAATCTCCTGAAAGGGATCACGTCCTGGACATAGTGGAGGGCATGATTCCACTGTCAACATGTGGACTTCAGTCCACTGTTGACAGTGACTTCATGGCCAATAATGGTGAGTTTGAGACGGTTGTTTTTATAATGATTTTATGTTGGGAATATTTTATTTTCAACAGTCAATTGTCTGTTTCCACTCGACGTTTGAGAATACCTGTTGGTAGACTTACATATTTTGGTCTAGAAGTTTGTGTTTATACACACACATAATTACCGTATCATATATATTCAGGGCCTATAACATATACGCCTATATATCCAGTTGCTTCTCAAGACATGCCTTAAGACCCCAATCCAAAGACTTTTCTTTTGATTTACCAATTTTTCAATTTTCGAGATACCGTACACGTATAGGTTACTGCATGGTTACAGTTGGGCCTGAAAAATAATAGCCGCTGTCCAAAAATAAGAGCTTTTATAGGTTACAACTTTTGGTCCGTGGTTGTGTATATCATTTTTTCACTGGTCACAAATTTGGTCACTTATGCAAATATTTCTTCACTTAACTCTACTTTCACACTCTTTTTTCAGTTCGTGAGGATGACCCCGACGATGAGCTGCAACCATTAAATGATATTTTCGATGAGGTAATTATGACAGTTGCCACACAGTTGCACGACACAACAGTTATGACGTCGCTCCATTATTTACATGGTCACGCCCAATTGTGTTGTTTACATTCGAGTGCCTACTTGAAAGTTACTCAAGAGTAACAGTTCTTGAGTTATCGTAACATTCTTAAGGTTACCTATACGAGCACACACATTCAATTGGGCAGCCCTTTGATCAAGTAATTGTAAACAATAGCCTGCTGGTGCTATGTTGAAATTGATAGAAAATATTGAAATCAAACGGCAACTTTGATACATACATATGGCCCATGTATTCTATTGACATTTTATGTTATTATGTTTTAGAGCACAATTGGAGACTACATTGTGGTTGAAGATCCAGTTCTTTCATCACATACACAAGAAGGCCTATCGGATACAGTTGGAGGTTGGTTGGTAAAAAGAATCTGGAAATTCTCAGTTATCACAGCAGGCATTCCAGCCAATAGTTAGGCCTATGCAGACAAATATTTGCAAATGTTTGTGACTTTGTGTCGGGCTCGCTGCTATATAAATGTTTGTGTTTGGCCCATCAGGTCTCTCTCATATCTAGACCTTTGTTGCATTGTAGGCCTATAGTTTCTCATATCATAAATTATGCGATTTGCATTATTTAGAATATTGTGTACTACCGTAGTATTCATCTGTGAGATTTGAGTTGAAAATGATTTTGATAAACTTCCAATGAATTATTAAATTTATTTCCACTTTGAATACGTTAATTGTTTTAGTTTTACCATGATATGCTGCTTGAATGATCTGCATTGCATGTATATTGTTTCAGGCTCATCGACGGTAGTACGACCCCAGAGTGCCACGATTCCAGAAAGTGTCAATGTTTGGGATCGTTACACACCATCGATGTTACGACAAGCAAAACATCCTTCACTTCAACGTCCTCAATCTTCATGTAAGCATTTATCGCATCTAATGAACATTGTTTTCATGTACAATTGAAAATTCTATCGCCTCTCGGATGTCTGCAATTGACCTTAACCACAACCACAACCTTATTTCCATCACAATTGCTATCATGTACTGAAAATTTGGAGGCCGTATACGTCTGGTAGGCGTAACAACTTTCTTACACCTAGGGTGACCATCGGTCCCAGAAAAGCGGGATTGTCCCTTTTTTCTACCTCTTGTCCCAAAAAGAACTTTTGGCGACAATAAATGTATTTTCAGTATTTACGACGCCGTGAAGAATTTGTTGCAAATGCCGTTCTCATTCAAAAATTACCGCGCGCTCGGCAGGCTACAATAATAATTCTCCACCCCCTCCCTTCTGAAATGTGAAGACCTGTTACTGCCTACTGTTCACATGTGGTATAATTAGTCACTAGCCAGTCTGGCTCTGAGAGGGCAACAGTTTTCTTGTGTGTTGTGTTACAATGTGTTAAAAAAAAACACGATTCCCCTTATCAAGGTCATCCGACAAATACAAGGCATGAACTCAAGATTAAGAAACTGCGCCAACAGTAATCATTACATAAATGTACATGCGACATAAGTTTATAATACGGTAATAAATAATTCTTGAATGAAACAGTATAATGAAACATAAAAATATGTAGGTCTACATAAGAAAATGATAATGTATTCATTTACTAAGATTCACACCGTGCTCCAAAGCAAATCAAATTAATTAAAACATCGTTCTCAAAAAAAATTTCCAATGTTGAGGGCCTTGCCCCCCAAACACCCAATTCTCACACCGTATTTTTAAATCGTGTTAAATCATCTGTAAGAATAACAAAGCCTGAAAAAGTTGGAAATAATTTTGCATGATGAATATTGCTTACGCAATGACCCCATCGACAGGGATTTTTGGGGGTACAAATGAGGGGATTTAAAGAAACCCACAACTCCTGTGGAGCAGTTTCAGGCATAGGGCCTACTCTAGCTACATTCCTCTTATAATTTCCTATCCAAATCCTTCCTCAAATTGCGGACATCCTGTTTCTTTTATTTATAGTGACAAAATCTGGTAAAGGGCCAACAAACTGGTCACGCAGGCGACGACCCACTCTGCCACAGAGGCAACTTGCAGCGCAGAGCGTCAGCACTACAAAATTTGCGTCAATGGCCGAGGCAAAAGCGGATCTGGCAATATTGCAGAGTGAACACATGAAGGAGGAAAGAGAGGAAAATAGAAAATTGTTCAATTTAGAAGTTGAAATTAAAGAGGCTCAGTTAGAAAGCCTTCAGCTAGATATACAGTTAAAAAAAACACAATTAGAAAAACTTCAATCATCCCATTTTCAAAATTAATCCAATGAATTATTTACTAGCAGTTTACTTCTTTGAACTAAATACTCTTTTTCCATGCTATTTATGTAGGCCTACAATTAATTATCATCAATTTGTTTTTTAATAGGTGGTGGGGGTGGCTATATGCCACTTGGCCTCCAACTGTACCAACCTCATTGTTTCTCCCATCACTCGTTTCTCTTACTCTGTATCATCATCCATCATTCATCACTCATATCATCCATAAAAAATTGATAGGCCTATTCTTCAAATAAATAAAAAAATATATATTTTCAAAACTACCAGTACATTGTTATTATTGCTCAGCACTTGAATTATAACAACGATATTCGTCATATTGTTCTCTTTCCAGCTCATTCTATTCCTGCGTCGCTCTCTGGATGGAACCGTATTTCTACACTCTCTATCAGCTCTTTTCACTTCCATTCTTACTCTTCTCAATGTATTTTTTGTAATTAATTTCTTACTTGGTTCCTTCCGTGCCTGCCTAGTTTGTTTTATAACGAGGCCTATGTTAAGTAAATAACATTGTGCATTCAAATTGTAAGTATTTAATTAATGTTTTGTGATTATTTGTTTGTTGTATTGAATATTAATAATATATATATATACTATTATAGACATGTTGAAATAGTGATAATAGTGGGAAATAGTGAAAAATAGTGATTGCTATCAAAGTGATTGCTAGGATTAATCCTAATTTAAGCGCCTAAAATAGTCAATCAGGACATTCTGTATTCCTGCACGATTTCCTTGATTCACAACATCTCTTGGAATCTGATCTCGTAGAAGGTCTAGTGCTGGTACGTCAGGGTCATCCGGGGGCATCACTTCATTTTGGTCTATTGCGAGATTGTGGAGAACAGCGCAGGCAACAATGACATGTTGTACTATGTCGAGCCGTAGGCGTATGCCCAAGGACAGTACTGGAAATCGACGTTTCCACGTTCCGTACTGGCGTTCAACAGTACTCCTGGTCCGGATTTGGGATTCATTGAATAATTGCTCTTCGGGAAGGATGGGATTTCGCAGTGGTACAATCAGGTATGGCTGTTGGGTATAACCTGAATCACCCAATATCAGACCATCACCAAAATCCCCCCTTTCAAGCCTAGCTTTGATCATGGAGTTATTGAAAATGGTCTGATCGTGGGCCGATCCAGGCCATCTAGCCACAACGTCCATTATCCGCAAGTTATGGTCCGATATTGTTTGTGTATTTATGGAAAAGAAACCTTTTCTGTTCCTATAATTCTCTGCATTGTTTCCTCCTAAGTGGTGAGGAAAAGGAGTGTATTTAGTAAGGATGGACGAGGAATATTACTGGTAGGGCCTACTGGTATTTGCGTAAACGTAAAACTGATTTTAATGGGCCTAGGCCTATCTATTGAGTATACCAATGCACTCTAATAATAAATAATATTAGTAGGGCCTAATACATATTTTTATCAACATCGAAACTGATATAAAATCATTATTCCCCAATTGAGTCTATGGATAGAAGGTAGGATCGTTTGGACGTGGCACATCAAGGGGCGATGAAGTCATCTTATTATTTTTTGGAAAGTGGGAAAAAATAATTATGACCTAGTATCATAAGAAACCAGATCCTAGTATTCACTGACAAATGAAAAACAAACAAAATATCAGTCACAATGATCGACCAAGGCGGGAATCGAACCCCAGTCTCGTGAATGATGATTTAGTGCAATTAGCGACTTGACATGCGAGCCTGCCTTGGAAATTAAATTGAGGACAAGACCAACAAACCTGGAGATATAATTTTGATGTGAGTGCAATCTATGCATCCTATCACACGTGGGAAGCGGCTAAGGTTATAAAAACCTTGCTGTAGTTGCCGCCGTTCTTCCCCATTTCGTGGAAATGCAACATGCTCCTGTCGAAGCCTGGCTATTGCCTGCGTGACTCTTCTGATGATTTTACCAGCTGTCGTTTTATGGCAGCCAAGAAAATCACCAGCAGAAATCAGCATGCAGCCGTTGCATAGAAACGTAAGGTCAGCAGCAGCTGATCCATTGGTGATATGGATTCATTTCTAAAATGTTTCCACATTGAATATATTAGAATTGTAGTACCGGCCCCAGCTATTCCATACTAAACTTGGCTCGATTGTAACATGCAGCTATTGTCATAGGGACGGTTTTAAAAGTACCTTCAATGACATCACATAGGCACCAAGTAGTGAGTAGGCCTACATAAATACGATAGAGGGTAGCGAATCAGTCAGGAGATTAGGGTTTCCAAGGTAATTGGACATAACCGTTCGTGGCCATCCCGAGAAAAATTATAGGCCTAGGAATCATCCCGGCATTTGGCTAGGAAAATTGGGCCTGCACAGGGAAAACAAACATTTCTGAGAAGGTGGACGGAGATCGAACCGAGGCCCACTCAATCTGTTTTCACATTCCGGCCCCATGAATATAGCATGTCAGCACTGAGATGATGATGATTATTGTTTGCTTAACGACCCCACCAACAGCTAGGTTATACGGGGGTACGAATGAGCCGGTGATTATGAATGTGATGGTGTATGAATGTATGAAGTGATGGTAAGTGAGAGGGCATTTACAAAAACCTATGCCTTGTGCGGGATTCGAACCCACGCTCAACGGTGACTTCAGTTTCTGAAGCGGTGCCTTAGCTGACCGAGCTACCGAGGGTGGCGTCAGCACTGAACTGCCTGTGCCAGTGACCTGATATTTGAAGTGTAAGACCAAGATGAATGGTTTGGTCATTTTGACAAGGACGTGTATCATGTGTCTTGCTACTATAGAGAATACACCCGACAGAACTTTCATACAAAGATGAATATATTCATGTAGGCCAGGGGCATTGAATTTGACTACTGACTAGGCCTAGCTAGATAATTTTTTCATTTATATTGGGTTTAACGACGCACTGTACTGATGACCGAGATCTATTGGCGTCGGTGAATGATATGAGATTATGGGATGATGAGTTGAGAGGTTATTTTAATACCGTAGGTGTTCTTTGGATAGTGGGAAGGAGTCGGTCGTGGCCTGTTGTTAAGGAACCATCCCAGTATTGACCTGAACGACATAGTGAAACCACGAAAAACCCTGTCAGTATGGAACGACCATGGCGGGAATCGAACCCCGGTCATCTGACATCTGAATGGAAGTTCAGTGTTATAACCACTCGACAACTTGCCTCAGTCCTAGGCCTAGCTATAATATTATATAGGTCCTACCGTACCGCACATGAATCTCTAGATAAAGTAAGCCATTACTACCCTAGGCCTAGAATTCTTAGGGCCTTTCAATCAGACAGGAAATCCCTAGAATTGGGCCTAAAATCACAGGTAGCCTAGGGCCTATGGTGGCGTAGGGCATATGCCTAGGGATAGGCATCAACCTAGGCTTTGGGCCTAGGAATTATAGGCCAAGTAGGCCTACGTTATAGATCAGTACGCCTAATAGGCTAACCTGTCCGTCTCGAATTCGAGAGTATGCTCAATCGCTAGCAACAAATGATGAACGGTGTCCTTAGTTAATCGGAATCTCATAAAAAATTCGTCGTGGTCCCATCTTCCGAAATGGTCCACTCGGTCTCGGAAAACACGGGCTCTTCTCGCTCTCGCACCCACGTACATCAAGAATTCATCATCCGAATCTGATGAATTATTGTGAATAACGTCTATCTTCCCTGAAACCTAATTATTATAACCTAAAAACCACAGAACTAGCAGATTGAAAATGACGCCATCTTGTTCTCATCAGCTGTTATCCTCCCACATAAGTATTTATTAGGTGGTCTCAGCACCGAATAGCTATTCGGCCAGTTTATGTGTACGAATAGTCTAATCTGGTGCTCATAATACTGCCAATAAGCTATTCGACCTCATTATGTGGCCAAATAGCGCTATTTGGCCACATAACTGTTCTTTATAATACCGGCCCTTAAACATTTTGAAATATCTCTCTCTAGTTAAAATAACAGAAAAACAAGTTACGTGGAGGTTTTTATTGAGTGATTAATTGATTATTGATATAAATGAAAGAAACTGAACGACTTTAATTACGATGAATCTAATAATATAAGGATAAGGGCTATATGAAAAATGCGTAAACAGCTGAAAATTAATTCCTGTATACTAGTTTAGAACAAAACTGCCTGCCAGATAAATTCAGCCAATCGTGTAACTGTTTTTTGTAGATATAAATACTTGTAATATTTCGTATGTGCAACGGAATCCTATTGAATAAGTGGGGACCAATGAACTCTGCACTTTGTTGACCAATCTGTTTCTTTTTCATAGGTATAGCCAAAGTAAGTTTATTCATGCTCCTTGTTAGTAGTATGTTACTATCATTAGCTGATGTGCAAATTGATTGTTTATATTTTTCGAAATGAATTTTGAAGTAAATTAAGACGTTTTCAATATAGATTTGTCTTACATCAAGCACATTAGCGATTTCATATATTTTATCAGTGGAGAAATGTTTGGGTTTATTTAGAATAATTTTCAATAATAATTTCTGCATCAAAGTAATACGTTCCATGGCAGAGTAATATGCCCCACCCCAGGAAGTAATGCCATATTGTATTACGGCCATCGCTAAAGATTTGTAAACAGTGAGAATCAACTTTCGGTTAAGGACGTGCCTCAGCCTGTAGAAGATATACAGAATATTACGAGTTTTGGTGATAATAGATGATATATGCGCATTCCACTTAAGGTGTCTGTCAATAATAATGCCTAAGTATTTAGTATTCTCACGCGACTGAATTTTGTAGCAGTTACAATCAATGTTTAAAAAGCAATTAGGTGAGTGAAGTTTTAAACAGAAATCTGAACTGGGTTGAGTTTTTGAATTGATTGTGTGAGCTACGTAGATAGTTTTGGATTTATTAAGGGTCAAAAGGTTTTTATTTAACCATTTATAAACAATTTGCAGAGAATTATTCGCATTTTGGAAAACTTGGTGCCAGTTATCACCTTTGAACAGAAGAACCGAATCATCTGCATATGTTACGATACTACCAGTTAAATTTAAATTACACAGTTCATTGATATAAATATTGAAAAGGATAGGCCCCAACACAGTCCCTTGTGGTACACCACACACAATTAAATTTAGGTCACTTAGAGTCTTATTGATTTTAACGGATTGTTGTCTATTTAAAAGATAATTTTCAAATAAAGTTAAAGGAAGGCCTCGTATTCCAATGTCGTAGAGTTTATGCAATAGCAATTGATGATCAACGGTGTCAAAAGCTTTTGCTAAGTCGAGGTAGATTGCTAATGATTTATAACCATCGTCCATAGATTCATAAAGTTCACTAGTTAATCTAAAAATAGCGTCATTGGTACTGAGTTTTGGTCTAAAACCGAATTGATTGGGGGATAAAATTTGGAATTTGTCCAAAAAGTTCATTAGTCTACTTTTGATGCATTTTTCAAGTAATTTAGAAAAATGAGTTAAAAGAGAAATGGGTCTGTAATTTTCAGGTTTAGATTGGTCATTCGCTTTATGTATTGGGATAATTATTGCAATTTTGAAATTTTGTGGGAAAACACCCGATTCGAAACATAGATTAGAGATATGGGGATATATAAAAATATATATGTATATATATATATATATATATATATATATATATATATATATATATATATATATATATATATATATATA
Organism: Brachyptera risi; assembly: GCA_964007535.1. Classification (NCBI taxonomy): domain Eukaryota; kingdom Metazoa; phylum Arthropoda; class Insecta; order Plecoptera; family Taeniopterygidae; genus Brachyptera; species Brachyptera risi. Next base: position 34,809,942 of record OZ023328.1, on the reverse strand, counting down.
TATATATATATATATATATATATATATATATATATATATATATATATATATATATATATATATATATATATATATATATATATATATATACATATATATATATATATATATATATATATATATATATATATATATATATATATATATATATATATATAATATATATATATATATATATATATATATATATATATATATATATATATATATATATATATATATATATATATATATATATATATATATATATATATATATAGATATATATATAAATATATATATATATATATATATATATATATATATATATATATATATATATATATATATATATATATATATATATATATATATATATATATATATATATATATATATATATATATATATATATTATATATTATATATATATATATATATATATATATTATATATATATATATATATATATATATATATATATATATATATATATATATATATATATATATATATATATATATATATATATATATATATATATATTATATATATATATATATATATATATATATATATATATATATATATATATATATAATATATAATATATATATATATATATATATATATATATATATATATAATATATATATATATATATATATATATATATATATATATATATATATATATATATATATATATATATATATATATATATATATATATATATATATATATATATATATATATATATATATATATATATATATATATATATATATATATATATATATATTATATATATATAATATATATATATATATATATATATATATATATATATATATATATATATATAATATATATATATATAATAGTATAATATATATATATATATATATATATATATATATATATATATATATATATATATATATATATATATATATATAATATATATATATATATATATATATATATATATTATATATATATATATT